>CM060621.1:9183395-9585895 GCA_030578275.1 Meda fulgida
GCGCAATGAGCGTCAATGTTTTTGGTTAAAATGAAATTAATGGCGACTCTCCAAAAAAAGAAAGAAAAAAAGAAAACCGGCGTAAAAAAAACTTTACCGCTTCACCAAACTAATTAAAACAAAAACTGATAGAGCACACGGTTTACTATGAGAAAATAGCAGTCTCCATACAGTGGCGCAATTGCTTGAACAAACTCGTAAATCATATTATGCACAATAATGTGATACACATTCACATTGTGTTATAATCTTTATTAAAGAATTGTGTGGACGCCTCTTTATATATATCTTGATGGGTAACCTATCTTAGACACATCATGAAAAGTGCTGTAGAAATGTATGTAAGTATTTATTATATTAAAGGGATAGTTCACCCAAAAAATAACATTTTGTCATTACTTGCCCTCAAGTTGTTCCAAACATGTACGAGTTTCTTTCTTCCGTTGGACTCAAAATAAGATATGTAATAGAATGTTGGTAAAGACAGTTGACAGCACCCATTGAATACTATGGAATTCAATGGCTGTCGTTAACTGTTACCAACATTCTTCAAAATATCTGATTTTGTGTTCAACAGAAGGAAGAAACTTATACAGGTTTGGAATAATAAGGGTGATGACAACATTTTAATTTTTTGGGTGAACTTTCCCTTTTACTTGAAAATGTACATATCTGTGATTCTTAGGCAATTTAATGCCAATTTTAATTGAAAATAAGCTACTAACAAGCTACTAACACAAGTCACCCAAAGATAAACATTTTTGGAAAAACTATTATATAATAATTTTTTACTTTTTTTTGGTGTGATTGTAATAGCAGATTTGACACTAGCTCTCTATAAATACACTGTTTTAGAAGTGCTGGCTCTTATTGGGTGCTGTACTGCTGATATGTAACACAGCCATTTATGTCCTTCAAAGGGTGCATGCAATTGTCACTTTAGGTGTTTTTTACTATTTATGATCATGTGACCCAGGGTGCAGAGTTCTTAAAATTCATTTTAAAACTATGGCGGGTGAGTTTGAGTTGAGATATAAATAGATTTTTTTTGAAGACCCCTAACTGTGAGAACATACAATTTTGTCTCCCGTCGTTGAGCTACAATCAAAAGGACATGGCACAGATCATCATGCGGGCAGTGATATATCTTGCAGTAATTTAATGTGCTCATGAATAGTAAAAGTCTTTTTTTTTTAAATAAACAGAATAATCACTTCCAATTTGATGATGCATCACACTGCAAAATATGTATATTGAATGATATTAAACAAACAAAACTGATTCCACAACTATCAACAATTAAATAGGGATATATATATATATATATATATATATAAGTAAAAAAAATGGACTAAAAATTTCAGTGAGAAATGTTTGATGAAGGAAGTGATCTAGGCTCAGGATTTCAGGATGAATTTAATCACACTGATGTAATGGAGTTTTAATTTTTTTTTTATCCCATTACATGTATATTAAATGTAAAAATGACATTCTATTATACTTTTCAATAAAACAAACAGTTTTAACGGTCTAAAAATCTGATTTCATATACCAACTTTTGGTTTTGTGGTTTGTTAATTTCACTGATCTTATAGGACAAACTGCATACAGAAGCCAAAATAAATGTACAGTATTGAATGCACTAATAGTAGCCTAAATGCAAATTGCTGCTATCCCCTCTGAGGTTTTATTTTGGATTTATCTTTTTATTATACAATAAGTCTAATTTTTGCTACAGATAACTTGTCTTTTAAGTGTCACTTTTATTATATCCAAATGTTTTTTTATGTTTTATTTTGTCCGGTGTAGTCAACAGGATAAAGCTCATGCCACTTTATACTTGTTTCCTATAATTTCTGAGGTACATCTCCTCTTAAGACACTTATCAGAAGTATAGCACTGATATTTGATCAATTGTAAGTTTATTACTTCCATGTTCATCCTTTCTCTTCTCTACCATAATAATGTGAAGTGTTTGTTATTGAATGAAGCTACAAACACAATACTAGTTTGTTGTAAATGTAATCTGAGTCTGATCTGATGCCTACAGAACACAAGAGGGCAGCAGTAGCTCATGCTGAAAAGGAATACAGTTTTGTGATTGGCTGGTCAGCACGTCCCCCCTCTGGCTGGCAGATGCCGAAACTACACCACAATATGGCGCCAAAAATCAGGTCTCCTTGTTGATGGCCTTTCAAAAAGAAGAACCAAGTAAAAGATAAATAAATAAATTCCTAGAAATATTTTGTTACTCTGTAGTAGTTTATTTTTGCTGGGCACCTTAAAGCATAAAAATGGACTTTGATATATATAAACAGTTTACAATAAGGACCCATTAGTTAACATTAATGTGCAAAACATTTGTTTCAGTATTTGTGAATCTTTGTTAACAATAATAAAAATACAACTGTTCATTTTTATCATAGCCTAGGTCTATTAAATAATTATGGACAAATACAAACTTTGGTTACACTTTTACTCTATTACTAAATGTTGAAATTAATATAAACTTAAACTAATAAATGCTTTGAAGTATTTTTCATTGTTAGTTCACGTTAATAAAGTTGGATCTCTGAGGTGGTGTGAGTGAGTGGAGGGCGGGGCTAATTTGCATATTCATAGAACCTCAAGGCAAGGATGTAGAGTTACATTGAAGCTATTTTAAGGCATGAAGACATTTTTTTCAAGGAAAAATTTTTAAATATGTAATTTTGGTGATCAAAGTTTTAAGGGATCAAATTGTTGACTACAGGGGGACTTTAAATAACATTAATATTAATTTAGATTTCACCACATGAGGCACATTTTTAGGCTACCATTTTTAACCCAGCGTTAATTTCAATTTATTGTCATTTATTTAAATCCCTTAAATGTATGGTTTTATTATTTCAAGTATTTTCAGGTACTCAGATAGGCATTATTATTATTAACAGGTTAACCAAGTGCAGATTACCAAACATCCCAAAATGAATAGACACAGAAAAGCTTTATCATGATGAAAAGAACACAATCGATATGGTCTTATATTCTCTCTTTAATGGCATCAGATATTGATGACAGCATTTTAATACAGCAGAACTCTGTTCTAGACAGACATAATATGTCTAAGAGGGCTTCATAAAAGACACAAGGTCAATACCATAAAATGAAATAAATACAAATCAACATCAATCCAAAAATCGGAGCTCTTAAATAACGTTGTATAAGCATACAATAATTGAATCAACATCAGTGTCAATAATTGAATCAACATCAGTGTCAATAATTGAATCAACATCAGTGTCAAAAACAGAATAAAAAACAACAGTGATATGCAAATGACAAAAGAATAACCTTCAACAAATAATTTGCATGACTGCAACAGATTCACATTTCAGTCAATTTCATGAGTGCTTAGCACAGTACTCTCTCAATGTATCGAAATTCCATTTATGAATGTACCTCTTGTTAAAAACAAGTACAGCACAAAACAACAGCATCATCTATTAGAAAGATGTCATAAAGTAGTCAGAGTCATTGCTGCCAGCTGAACACAGTGATAGACTGATCTCACTTTTTTGCCTTTATCATTTTCTACGTTGGCCCATTGAAGAAACCTGCCAGTAGTTCTTTTCTTTTATTGAATAGGCATTGTTTTCTTCAAGAACAACCTCAGAGTTGAAGCAACTGAGAGGATGAACTGTGCATGATCAGTTTGGATAAATGTATGAGGTTTAAAAATGAACAACTCTAACCTGGTTTATTTCCCGAAAGTTCCTCCGCTGGTCAATGGGAGGAACGGGAAATGACACTTGAAAATGGTGGAGCCTAAACATATGAACACAAGGCAAAAGAGTCATGTGACTCTTAGCCATGAGAATGATAACCATTATGCTGCAGCAGGTGTAGCTTAACATACTAAACACACAGCAGTTGGCGATAGACAGTCAAGGCTACAGTATGAAATACAACATAAAGGACTAAACCCTCCATTATGCACTACAAAGGGCCAGGATTACAAAATACATAGCGAAAATGACTAAATCCTTCATTATTCAATACAGAGGGCCAATATGATAAAATACAACATTACATGTAATACATTTGTGTTTGATGATATTGAGCTTATGAAAGAGAACTGATCAGATATGTAGTCTGTATCTACTGCATCTACCCAGTGCAGTCAACATTTTCACTTCAAGTTCATGCTCGATATGTAAATGTGCGATAACCATCGGAACAAATTGAAATAGCATTTGCATGGAGCAGATTTACTGTAGCTTAGCTTGAATTTCTAATGTGCAGGACTTGTGTAACATCATAATTAATAATCTTTCTGTATTACACCCAAACAAGAGCCATTTCATTAAGTCTCCACTTTTCCGAAAGTGCCATCGGGAGGTCTGTAATATTTAGGAAAGGCCTTCAGCTGTAGACAGTTAAAGGCATACTTGCGACATCCAATGTTCTTCGTGGTGTTCTCACGGCGGCAGCCCTCACTGGCAGGGGAATGGGGCGGGATTGAGTGTGTAAAACAAGTAGAAAACAAACAGAACATGAAGCCATGTTTAGAAAAATCACAAGCAAAAATGATCACAGCCACAAAAGATGGCAGCAGACATTTCAGCAGTGCTATGAGCATGAGTGTTATGGGCGAACAGAGAATGAGGGTGGCTACTATCAAAAAAGCAGCATAAACAAACCACGTCACAATACAGTTCATACAAGCTGAACATACTAATGCAACATCTCTCTGGGGATAAGAAAAGTGGGGCGATATAAAGAAATCTTTATGATCAGCATGCTACATTGGCTGTGTATTAAGGGTATGGTAAACAATTATTTATGGAAAATAATTACATTTGATCAGGGCGACTATGGGACTAACAGAGGGACTAACACATGTTCCTCTTATTGTGATTACAAAAATTCTGTTTCACAACCGACTTTTATATATATACATAAAAATTGTTGCTACTTTCAAAAATGTGCTTACACATAAATATCTTAATGATATTCAAATGAATTCCTTTAAACTTCTTCAATGAGTCAACAGTTGCAATGTAAATGATATCAGTAAGCATGATATGGTACAATTTACTTCAAGTGCAGGCCTATGTCAAACTGTTCAATTAGAAATGAAACATTGGAGCAATCTGTCATGCTCATGTCGTTGCAAACCATTTGACTTACTGGGCCCCATTTTTAAAATTTTAA
Source organism: Meda fulgida (assembly GCA_030578275.1). NCBI lineage: Eukaryota > Metazoa > Chordata > Actinopteri > Cypriniformes > Leuciscidae > Meda > Meda fulgida. The sequence continues at coordinate 9,188,592 of CM060621.1, forward strand.
CTTTTGCTAGTTTAACGACAGGGAAAAATGGTTGACGCGCCCAGCGCATGGTCTAAAAGGGTTGTCCCTATTCTCTTAATGAGTAATGGGTGTGTTTTGGGTGTAACGTGCAATAAACCAATCAGTCTCATCTCCCATTCCCTTTAAAAGCCAGTTGCGCTCACGCCATGGCGGATTCACTTTTTACATGGTGGAAATTTGTAAGCAGAAAGACTGAACGCTTCTCCAGAGAGGAAACGGATCTGCAAGTGCGCGAGGTTAAAGCGCGCAAGCAGACCATCTACGGGACAAGCCAGATTCCACCATATCTTTATGTACACTATAATAATCTTTTACATTGTAATTCTTTTGTTTTCAATATTTGGCATGTTTGTGTGCTGTTGCGCGTCCCTGTGTGTGTGTAATAAGGAGAATGTGCGCGCGTTGTGGATCCGCCGATAGGCGCACATTACTAACGCACTCTTTAAATAACAAAAAACATAAATACTGCGCCATTGACTTTAGACCAGGTTTTTGTTGGTCAATGGCGCAGTCTATTTCAGTTGCCTCCAAATAGCAATGCGCCAACAATTCGCTTGAACACACCTCGTTTTCAGACCAGCATCTGCTATTTTAACAACGTGGCGCAGGACGTGAAAATGATAACTGGATCAGGCTGAAACTAGCAACAAACACTTGCGTCACGCCTGGCGCTGCATTTCACAGAGTGTATCATAGGGCCCACTTTCTTCCATGGAACTGATGAAAAATGTTCAATAAAAGTAGATTGGCAGCAGAGGCTATCAAGCTCTGAAAAAAGCACCATAAGAGTAGTCTATATAGCTTGTCCACTCTTAACGTCTCGCACACAGACGTGTCCACACAACTTTCAAAGTATACATGCGCAGTACAATATATATATATATATATATATATATATATATATATAAAATGTATTTATTTTTTACTCTAAGAGACGTCAGAGGGCAGCAATGAGTCGTGTCATTTACAGGACATTCACTCTGAAGGATAATAGTAGCATATCCGCCATTGCATGCAAAGTACAGAACAAGAACCAAAACAAACGTATTGCCAGCTAGTGGACTCTTCGGTCTCAACATTTACATTGCGCATGCGCTGTTGTACACACACTGTCCACACAGTGACGATGATGAAAATTCACCCCACCCTCATGTTATTCCAAACCTGTATGAGTTTCTTTCTTCGGTTGAACTTAAAAGAAAATATTTTGAAGAATGTTGGTAATCAGACAGTTGACGGTAGCCATTGACTTAAAAGAAGGATAAAAAAAAAAAGATACTATGGAAGTCACTGACTACCGAAATCAATGGCTACAGTCAACTGCCTGGTTATCAACATTCTTCAAAATATCTTCTTCTGTGTTCAACAGAAAAAAGAAAACAGGTGAGTACATGACAAAATTAAAATTTGTGGGTGAACTATCCCTTTAAGTCTTCTAAACCTCTATACAGCAGCTTTGTGTGATAAACAGAATGACATTTAGGTTGTTCACTGAAAAATCATGAGAAAAATGTCTTGAAAAGAGTAGTTTGGACTCTCTGCTAAATATCTCCTTTAAGTTTCACTAAAGAAAGAAACATACAAAGGAGAGTAAATAATCACAGAATTCCAATTATGGGTGAATTCCCCATTTAACAGTTAAAAAAAATCCATGTGTTCATGAATATCCATTCTATAACTTCCAAATAAAACCTGTTCCTCGCTATGCAGAGACCTTTTAGTTTTTGACTAAATGAGCATGTATGCTCAATGCACACGCTTTAAGTGTAAAACGAGGTAGAACTAAGAAATCTATTTTGATCTTTGAGTAAAAGGTTACATTTGTCAAATATTGATTCAAAATATTGAAATAATATACTTTTTTTTTTTTTTACAAACGTTGTAAGAGGAGGCATAAAAACAACACTGCATATTATCTTTATAAAATATGATTCTCTGAGCATGAAAGCCCAATAAATCAAAAGAGCGGTGCTCTGAGCCTATTTATTAATCAAGCAAATTCATTAAATCAGTCCACAAAACGATTCCCTAATCTAAGATACTAAGATCCCAAAACATTCACCAATACAGCTTCAAACCTAGAACTGTTTCTTAGGGCTGCACAATCAATCAATTTTGAAAAAAATTATGAGTATAGCTGACAAACTAGTATGTTGTGTGATTAGGAGGCATTTAAGTCTATATGCCTATCAATGATGACAACAGATCCTAATGAACAAGTTATGTGTGTGTTATTTAAAGAAGCACATGATAATTACAAATTATTTGGATAGATGTTGTGCAGCTTGTTCGTAATGTAGACAGAGTAACATCAAATTTACACTGTAACCAATAACATTCAGCTGTTTTAATATAAATATAAAGAGTTTTAATATAAATTTTATTAAATTAAAAAAGAATTAATAAAACTAATAATAAAATAATTAATATTACAATATCAAGGGAAATAATCTATATATATTTTTTTTGTCATAATCATGCAGCCCTACTTAAAACCAATGATCAAACTTTAAAGCTATCAAACTTAACCTGAGACATATCCTTAAATTCTATTAGTTAAAACCTACCAATGACATTCAGCCAAACCTGCAGTATCTTAGACGGTCACTGTCTAAACAGACTTCAAAATCAGTCACCAAAACCTTTCTCCAACTTACTGTATAAGATGCAGTCATTCTCAGAATATAGCTAGTAGCATTATCCAACATGATTTAAAACAAACAGGAAAAAGTCTGGAAGTCATCTCTGACTTCAAGCAAACTGAGCAAAAAATAGACTCACAGAGCCGCAACATCATTACATATGAACTCCTTCAGCATCTCAAATGGAGATATTTTGGGACAGTCAATTTCTTTAGTGGGTCAGTTGAAAGCCTGGTAAGGCTATCTTTTAAATACAACGTTCTCGTAACGGGAAGCTCTTTAGAGCATGTAAACTCAAGCAGTGCTAACTTGTAAACAGCAGATGTACTGGCCGTGGCATGTGGCCGAGACAAGTTTTACAAAGCACAGGGAGGCCATTTCGAATTTGGCACAGAGGGAAGCACGATTAAACTAGGAATCCTTTATAATGATGTAATTTCTAATCATTATGGTAAATATTTACATATAAAATATTTATTTACATATAAATAAGGGAAGAATTTTGAAGATTTGCAGCCTGTACGTCATGATTAATTTTGGCAAAAGAACATATTCTCTCCATTAGTCCTGCATAAGGACACTTTACTTAAAGCAACACATGGATGCTCTAGTCATCTAAACATACATTTTAAAAGGACTGTTTCAGGTTCAATCCAAGCTAAAAATAATCAGATTTTTACAAATTGAGTGAAAATTGCCTGTGGTGATCGCTCGCATGCCTCAGATGTGTTTAACAGAACTTGTGTGAACCCGGAACATACCTTTACACAAAATTCCTTTTAAAGCTGTTAGCTTCCTGTCAGCTGACAGTGAAAAAGTAATTCTCAAGTGCATATTTATATTTCCCTGACTGAAAATACAATCTTTTATGGCCAAATTGAACAGTTTCATTGGAAAGGCTGCAAACAGGTTAGTGCAGACCAAACATCGTAAAAAAACAAACAAATGTTATCTTCCTGCAAAACATGGGAAGACATTAACACTCAACACCCTAAAGTGCAATACATTTTTACAGCAAGTGCGATGATAGTTGAAATTAGCTTTGGCCTGGCCTTAGCTTTGCATTTAGATAGAAATGCATGGGAGACAAAATCGACCACAAATATCACTGGAAAATTCCACGATACTGTTACAGAAACAATATCTCATTATTATAAATATTGTACGGACCACCAGCACACTATATGCATGTGCTGAATAATAATTTGCTATAATAACATAAATAAAACAGTTTTATATTATAAGAATATTTAGTAATAAATAAATCAGTCTTAAATATATGTTCAATTTACCCTCTAAAATAATTCTGAATATTTGTAATATGTCACAAATTAATATACAAACTTTTCTCCTATGTCACCCAAGATTACTTGAAAAGAGATATAAAGAGAGAGAGCGAGAGAGAGCGAGAGAGTGAGAGAGCGAGAGAGAGAGAGAGAGAGAGAGAGAGAGAGAGAGAGAGAGAGAGAGAGAGAGAGAGAGAGAGAGAGAGAGAGAGATGTAAGGCAGAAAGAAACACAAGACCTCTAGACTGGCTGTTATGGCCCCGATATACTTCAAGGGAAATCAAAGAATGAACTGGCGTCAACAAAATCTTATAGAACAAAGTCAGGTCCAAATGAAATTCGTTTTGAAAGTTCGAAAAAGATTTGCAAAGAAAAGTTTACTCTGGCTAGTAAACACCTTCAAATTAATATTTGATATGTTTGCTCTGAGGATCCGCCTTCTTTGATGTGGAATTCTTCTCTGGTTCATGTCCTCTGTTCAGTTTGTCGAGGTCAGACGCGAGTAAAAACATGAACACTCCAGAGAGCTGCTTTATCGTATTGAAGCTGTTGTTCTAATTGAAAGCGACACTGACTGATACTGTAAAGCAGCTTGCTTTGAAGCAATCTATTGCTATATACTATATAAATAAACATGACTTGTCAGGAGTGCCGAATTTCAGAGCTGATGCAAACATATCCAAAAACCACAATAATCAGATGCTTTCTTAACTGCGGCTTTCTCACTGCTATCATTTCTGTTGTGTATTAATTTTGTTAGTGAGAGGAAAGTGTGCTCTCAGCAGAGTTGGGATGTTCGCTAACTGTATACGTGCTGAGGTATTTTGATCTCTTTTTATCCCCAAGCCAAAAAAAAAATTAAAAGATCTTTGCCATGAGTATATCAGGGCCTTTAGAGAGAAGAGCAATAAACCAGAGAGAATTCAGCGTTGTCTGCAAACAGCTCCACACCCACAGGAGGTGCTGAGATAGCTGGAGCGAGGCAGAGAGAGAGAGAGAGAGAGAGAGAGAGAGAGAGAGAGAGAGAGAGAGAGAGAGAGAGAGAGAGAGAGAGAGAGAGAGAGAGAAAGTCAAATGAAAAAGGGGGGTCTCAGGCTCAGCTGCAGCGGAGTTTGGCCAGCAGGTAGGCTATGCTGAGGAACACCCAGACGATGAGCAGGTTTGGGCTCAGGGCCAGAAGGGGCAGAGAGTAGAGCAGACTGGGGTCCAGCCTGAAGTCACGTATGGGCAATAAGCCGCTCAGGTTCTTCTGAATTACCCCCTCCCTGGTCCCAATGCTGCAGAGAGGGGCAGGGACGGAGGGAGCGGCGGCAAAGGCCAGAGAGGACAAACACAATGTGGTGACATGCACAGGATGGGGTGGACGTGACCATGGAGGTGGTTCCAACATTAATGTAAAGTAATCATGAAATGAAACATTGAAGAGAAGATTAAGTGGAGACATGTTTTTGACAAGGAGTTGAATCCATCCGTCGGATATGGATGCAAAACAAAAAGAAATTCCAAAAGACATAATACAGACACCGTGAAGTAGGAAACGAAATACAGACACAGAGAAGGGAAGGAGAGAGAATAAAGAAAGAGAAAATTAAGAGTGATGTTCTGCATCTTTGCCATTTAAAGTAAAGAAACGGGCTCCATGTTGGACAGAAGCGGGCGTATGGGGGATGCTGCTACTCCATGCAAATCAGCATGCAACAGGCCAACAGAACCATCATAACAAACCAACTGTAAACATAAAAGCAATCTTGTGTACAGCAACTCTGCATCTATAAGGAGATCCAACTGTGAAGTATATATGAATATATATTGGTACAGAGAGACTGCTGGCTTTCTTTGAGATGCATTTATAATCACTCAATCTCACACAAGAGACAGCAGCACAGTGCAGTGGCAGATCATGCACAGTGCATTGTGGGTTATACTTTACATTAACATCCAATTCATTAACATTAGTTAATTCATTAAATATCATGAAATAACAATGAAGATTGTTTTTGTTTTACAGCACATATTAATGTTCTCTAGGTTAATGTTAATTCATAAATATAAAGTTGTTCACTTTATTATAGTATATTATGAATAGAATGATAATTTACACATTGAAATGTAGTAGTATATATTAACATTCAATTGTTAAGGGGTTGAGAAGATCTAAATTAAAAAAAATTATGCTCATCAAGGTTGCATTTATTTGAACAAACAAACAGTAAAACACTAATACTGTGAAATATTAAAATACTAGTATTATTTTAAATAGCTTATATGCTGATTTGGTGCTGATAAATATTGTGTAAATCATGATATTTTTAACAGGATTGTTTGCCGATAGAAAGTTCACAAGAACATTTCTTAGAAACCTCTTGTAAAATTATAAATGTCTTCACTGTCACTTTTGATCAATGCATTAGTTCTTGCTGAATATCCCCCCCCCCCCAAAAAAGAAAATCTAACAGAATTTTCCCAAATATTTAAACAGCAGTGCATATAGAAATTAACATTATCTAGATTAACAAATGCTGTAAAAGTAATGGCCATGGCTAGTTCATAATTCCTAAGGCATTAACTAATGTTACTGAATTAAACCTTCTTGTAAAGTGTTACAATTGAGTGTTTACCGAGACTCTAAAACTAACAAATCCTTCCTGTGCTCATCTTGCCTCTTTCATCAATTTTCATAGGACAGATAAACAGTTTTCAGTGGAAATTCAACCATATAAGTTTGTTTAGATCTGCCCTCAGATTGCACAGGAGACAAGAGGAGAAAATGAGGGGACAAACCTGACAACTTTACACTCTTATTTAAAAGCACAGAACATCTGGCAAGCAGACAGCCAAACAAATCAGCCAACTCAAGTTTGAGTTTCCTCACTCTACAGGAGCGATACATGTGTGTTTACGTCTCTCGTAGAGCGTGGATAAAAGATGGAAAGGTGGAGTTGGAAGGAATAAACACTCTACTTTTAAATTTGATCACTTGTTTAGGGACATAATGAACATATTAGGCCACATAAGCCACAAAACAATAAATGTTACTGCAAACACCAAGAAGCCACAAGCAATGAGGGATGAAGCACTGGGGGATCCTTGAGGCAGAAGGAGAAAGAAAGGAAGGAAAGAGAAAAAGAGGAAACAACAGGCATATCCCCAAAGCGCGCCGTGCTTATGAACGGGCAGTTGTTCAGGAGTGTTACCTGCGCATGCAGTCGAGGGCCTGGGTGAAGACCTGCGGGGCCATGCCGTGCTCGTGCTGCAGGATCAGACACTGCTCCAGAGTCACTGACATAGCAGTGCGATCCTTCGCACTTTTACAGCTGGTAAAGCGCACTCCGTTCAGTCGCCGACAAATCTGAGAGGGGGGGATATTGTGTTACAGTCAACCACACATTTACACTAACTCCAGTTCAGGATTAAAGTGTCTGCTGCAATGGAACACTTAGATGCAAACTCTGTTGGTTTCAGACTTAAAAGTTCTCAAAAATATATTTTTAATGAAACATTGCAGTATTTATTATAAATGATTTATCAGTGGACAGGACATCATTTTTTATTTATTTTAAATAATGTGCCCTCATAATCTTAAATCAAAATAACTTCCCCTCCTTCTTGCAACGACATCTCTTTTCTCAACTTGAACCGCAGCGATCCAATCAATTCCTGAGGGACAAAATCATGTCCCGACCTACATTTTAAAAGTTACATTTTAGCAGGACTTAAACAATATTTTTTTTAAATTCATGTAAACATGAAATCATAACTATCTGATTTTAGTCAAATCACACTACAATTGACCTTGGTAATGTGTGCCGAAAAACTGTTTGAGATTACACATCCTCTGAGACTGTAGCTCAACTACATGATCAATTATAGAATGCAAAAGTTCCCACCCCCCATTTTTAACAGTGCTGGTCCTGGAATTATTTTTTTCCATTAATTTTTCCCATAAGGATTTTAAAATAAGTCTTCATTAAAGAGTTATAAGCCATGGAAAAAGCCAATAAGCAAAGAGGTGAATCACAACACTACAAACTTTGATTTGAAGCAAAAAAGTTTTGGAAAATCAGAAAAAAAAAGACCAAGGTACAAGACTGTGTACTTAACAGGTTTAGTGAAGAAAAATGTACAATCCCATGAAGCATTGCGAACAGTATAAATCAAATTAAAAACGATGGAGAAATAAAAAGCTTCTCATTTACAAATGATGATTAAATATACTGTATAAAACAATATATTTGAAGTTTAGTGCAAAATATGCACATATATGTGTATATATGTATAAAAAAAAAAAGTTATATATATGTGTGTGTGTGTGTGTGTATGTATGTATATATAATATATATATATATATATATATATATATATATATATATATATATATATATATATATATATACACATATATATATATACACTTTTAAGTATTTAGAGATCGTAGAGATCGACATCCTTCTCTAAAGAGCTATTTTGGCACATTTTACTTTTTTAGGGCCCGAGCACCGATGGTGTGAGGACCCTCTTGGAATTGCTCTGTTTATTTACTTTCTGATTGGTGTAATTTTCTGTGCTGCATCATGGGTAATGTAGTTTTTCACCAGGAATTGTGTTGCTAGAAACACTTATTATGTTTTTATACTTAAATATGGACTGTACTGTATTTCAGACAAGAAAACTATGGGTGGTAAATGTTTTTTTTTTTTACCACGAGAAACACTGAAATATAAGTATTCAAAGAATTGCTGAAACACACTCTTTTATTAGACCCATTTGAGTTATTTCACCCTTTAAGTGGGAGAATTTTTACCTCTGCAGCCTGCCACAAGATGTCTACATTTTTATTTTTCCTGGCATGAACATTTTGACCAAGGAACCGCAACAGCTCTGGGACACACGTCTGACTACGAGAGCGAGGAAGACCTGAGAGAGACGAAAAATTAAAACCAGAGTGACTTGTGTAATTCAAATCTTGCTATTATTTCTTTTTGATATGTAGAGAGAGAGAAAAACAGAACATAAGAGAGAGAGTGATAACTTACAGTCCTCTGGTAAAACCTCCTTGAACTGCTGGTAGTAAGAGTCAAGACGCGCCAGGCTCTCCCCGTTGATGAACTCCTGAAGTGATGTGTCTCCAAATCTACAACACAAAACAATTTGATGTCCCCTTAGATATTTTCATTATGGACACAAGTGTAAGCCAAACTGAAAAAGAGATCAGATAAAACAATTATGGTATAATGTTATTTGTTGATGTTATGCAAGCACTCTTGAGGGCTGTTTTACATAATCAAGACTCACTTCTCGGCGATTGTTTGCTGCTCGTTGATGCCCACGTTGAACAGCACCGGCTGTACCCGCAGCAGCATGCCGTTCTGGATCTCCCTTGGCAATGCATCAAACATGCTAACTGGGAGAGGGATGCGAACGTTGAACCCGTCTCGATTTCCTGTGATCACCGGCAGCATGTCGGGGGAAGAGGTAGAGATGGCCTGCGTCACCTTGAACGTAACGTTCCGAAGGTCCATTATTCCTATGCTCATGTCCTCTAACATGGCCAACTCCTCTCCTGTGAAACACACACACACACACACAAGGGCAAAATCACTGTACCCAATGCAAAGTGATTCAAAACAGAACGCGTCACTCACATAAAAATATTGCGTTTACTTAACATAAAGGCTTTGATTTAGTGGTCACTGTGTATTCAGGAGCAAAGTATGGACATGCTGCATGTGCGTAAGTGTGTGTTTACCATAAGTACTTAATAGGCACTCGAACTGAGCGAGCAGACCGATGGTGTAAAGCTGTCTCAGGAAACCGTTGTCACGGAGACAGTTCCTCAGTTTGATGATGAAGCCACAAATTAGTGCTGTGAGCTTAAGAGAAACGAAAAAATAGAGAGCAAGATGATGTGTCAGAAAATGGATGTAAAGGAATAGCTCTCTCAAAATTATTGAATCTTCATTAAGTTATTTCAAACCTGTATGAACTAATTTTATAGAAAGTCTGTGAACATGAAAACTCAAATGGAAAATGTAACAAAATTCAGGTTAGGGATGACGTTTTACTATGAAGATCCTTATAATGCAAGGCATTTACTCAAAATCCATAATTTACTCAATACCCAAATCCATAAGATATTTATTTTTGAAACACAAGTAAAGATCATTTTGATCAAACCTGAGAGAACCCTCTATTAAAGGTCCATTCACCAAAAATGCTGACGCTTAAAAACATTCATTAAGAGATCATAAAAAATCCAGTCTTCTGAAGAGACACGATCACTTTATATAATGAAAGTATTTAATTTAGGCTTTTATTCACATATAACGGCTGATCAACGCACGTACATTGAGCACATGAAATATGATAAACAGCAGCTCTAACGTTCTTGCTTGATATTTCTTTTCAGAGGACTCGAGTTAAACTGCTTGATTCATTGAGATCTCTTTTATATTGGAACTCTTTACAAACTTTTTGATTCGTCAAAGTTTTGGGTAAATTGACGATTAAAAATATCTTCATTTGTCTTTTGAAGATGAACGAAAGTTTTATGGGTTTGGAAAGACACGAGGGTGATTAATTGATGCCGATTAAAATTTTGGGTGAACCTAGCCTGTAAGGTCATGGAGTTGTTCACTAATGTGTGTGCTTGAGAACTAACTGTCTGGCAGAAGACCACATCTCGGCGGTACTGCAGGTTGAGGTCCATCGCAATGGTGGGTGCGCTGTCTTGCATGAGCAAGAAAACCATCGACTTCTTGGCTTTGTCACTCATCATGGCCACACACTCCGTTAGGGTCGTCAAGAGTGGATACAATGCCTCGCTCCACTCACCTGACACACACAGAGAATCTACTGCTAATATCAAATATCACATATTCGAATGCTCATGTTTCACTTTAAAGCTCACATGAAATTAAAATTTAAGTTGTAACTTTTAATCTGTTTGCAAGCCCCCAAAAAATGAATATTCTGTCATCATTCTCTCACCCTCACCCAGACTTACATTCATCTTTAAAAACACAAATGAAGATATCTTTAATGAAACCTAAATGATTTGTGTATTTCCATTGAAAGTTCATTCCACCAAATTGTTAAGCTTTAGAGAGTTGAGACATTGTAAAAGTAATCCACATGAATCGAGAGGTTTAAGACACAATTCTCTTTATGATGAGCATACATATATATTTTTTAAATAATTAATGTATAAACATAACACTTGAGTCAAGTACGTTTGAGTTTACATTTACCATTTTTGATATGCTCTATGTATGAGCATTGATCAATGTTATTATGTGAATAAAAGCCTAAATTGAATCTGCTCATCATATAAAGCAATCATGTCTTTTCAGAAGACTTGGATTGAACTGCTTGATTCATATGGATTTATTTTACAATGTTTTATGAACTTTTTGAAGCATCAACATTTTAGGGGAATCGACTTTCAATGGAGGGACAGAAATCTCTTAAGTTTTATTAAGTATCTTTATTTGTGCTGCAAAGATGAAAGAAAGTCTTATGAAGCAACATGAGTGTGAGTAAATGATTTTCATATTTTGGATAACATATCCCTCTAAGTTAATTGTAAACACTAACAAATGTTTAGTAGACATATGCCTTTACAATTTACAATCCCTCTCTTCCAGAATACAGAATTTTGTCTAATCAAATGCTTTCTAGAACTGGAACTGGAACAGCAATGACAGTTTTTACATTTAACAAGGATGAAAGACAACAGATATGACATAAAAGTGAACACCTATTTAGCATAAGCGCATAAGCTTAAGGGAGGGGAAGGGGTCTTACCTGGGTAACTCTCCTCTCCGCTGCTGCTGCTGCCATCTAGAGGGATGGAGGTGCAACTTGCAAAAGTTATTTAGCGAGAGCAACAAGCACAGCAAACGCAGCTCACACAGACACTGAGACAGCAGTAACAATGTTAAAACAAGTCAAGCAGATTTAAAGGAACACTCCACTGTTTTTGGAAATAGGCTAATTTTCCAAATCCCCTAGAGTTAAACAGTTGAGTTTTACCGTTTTCGATTCCATTCAGCTAATCTCAGAGTACGGCGGTAGCACTTTTAGCATAGCTTAGATCATTGAATCTGATTAGACCGTTAGCATCTCTCTAAAAAAAAAATGACCAAAGAGTTTAGATATTTTTCCTATTTAAAACTTGCCTCTTCTGCATTTACATTGTGAACTAAGATCGACAGAAAATGAAAAGTTGCGATTTTCTAGGCACATATGGCTAGGAACTATACTCCTCATTCCTGTGTAATAAATTGAGCCTATTTAAAAAAAAAAAAGTGGAGTGTTCCTTTAACAACTACTACTTTCCCTCTCAAGTGCAAATTGGAATGTTGCAAAGGTTTGACGAAAAAAATATGTGATAAAGTAATGTTAACAGCTGCCTGGCAAACTAATGATTTCATAGTCATTATATAATGCAAAAGACTACTGTAAATCACAGCATGCTTGCACTGCCAAGTGACTAACTGGCACAGACAGCCAGCACCAGACAGACAGCCTGTGAGCGTGTTAGTCAGCCAGCCAATCAAATGAGAGCACCCGGTCACATGTTCACAGTAGGCAAATATGCTGGGTCAAACAACAGAATGTTCCAGAAACATATTCCAGAGACATGGCACATCAACAGAGTCACACGGAGTCAACACACACTCATTAACATAAAGTGTGGCATTGAATCCACTTGGATGTCAGTTTTTCCATTCAATAACATTGCTTGTTTTGGCACTGATAATTGAAAACAGATAAACAAATATACGCATATTGCAATACTCTTTAAAATCAGACAACATACACAATGATGAACCATAGATGCATAGGTAAAAAAATAAAATAAAATAAAAATACAGATCATAAGGTGGATAAGAAACAGTGGGAGAAGAAATTTAAGCCACAACCAGACAACTAAAAACAATTTAAAAGCTTGTTGCTATGGCAGCGTGCAAACCTGTCTGAGGATGAACAGGTGACAGGGTGTTTGAGAAATAGATACAGGAAAGGTGATAACTAGATAATAGAGATACGTACATGTGGTAGTGTTTGTACTACAATGTAGATGCAATAAACAAGCAGCAGGGAATGTGACGAAGAGTGCAGAAAAACAAATTAAATTGACTGCCTACTAGAGAGAGAGTGAGTGAGAGAGAGAGAGAGAGAGAGAGAGAGAGAGAGAGAGAGAGAGAGAGAGAGAGTTGTGAAAAAGGCACCTACAGGCATGCGTTTCTGCATTAATGGGGCATGCAGGGTTCAGATCGGGTGATGAGGATGAAGGTGGTGATGATGATGATGGTGAAGGTGACTGCTGTTGTGGTTCAGGGGCTGAGGAAGACTCTTCCATGCAGACAGGGTTGATCCAGAAGGCTTTCGTTTTCTTATTACCTTTCTTACTGGCGCCGCCCTGCTGGTCAGCCTGGAACATGTCCTCACTGCTGCTGCTGTTCAAACGCTCCCTCTGCAGCAGTTTGTCCACTCGCTGGATTATACACTCCAGACTTTTGTCAACATTTCCCCACACCTTTTCCTGTAACAAACAAACTATTTGTACAAAGTGCTAATTTTGAGCACAAAAACATGCAGACAAAATTTTGGTTACACTATTTTGAGATGTCCTTGTTATCGTGTAAACGCATTTAAGTACTATTAATTAACTACATGTACTTACTATAGGGTTATGGTTAGTTGCATGCAATTATTGCATGACTTATAGTTATTATTATTATTATTAATAATAGTAACTATTATTATTATTATACTAACTATACTATGATAATCCATTGTTATAATTATTATTTTTTTTATTCTGAAGCGAGGGTGAATTTGTAAATTAAACAAGATGTTTAAAGTTATGTATGTGATGCAAGACAGTGAAAGCATGAATTTATTTTATATGTATATTATAATCAAATTATATTATAAAAAAAAAATTGTTTTAAGGAAAACAGTTAATTTAGGACTTTTATGCAGTTTTTTTGTTCTGGGTTTGGAATCAATATTGAGTGAACTTCATGCGGCTGTAACATACTGTTCAAAAGTTTGGGGTCAGTATTAGGTTTTTTTATACTTTTATTCAGCAAGGACACATTAAATACATCAAAAGTAACAGTAAAACGTTTACTTTGTTACAATACAATTTATTTTAAACACTGACAAATTGAATCATGTAATAATTCCCCCCCCCCCCAAAAAAAAAATCAGCGGAACAACTGTTTTAAAAAATAATAATAAGAAATGTTTCTTGAGCACCAAATCAGCATATTAGAATGATTTCTGAAGGATCATGTGACACTGACGACGAGTAATGAAAGTAATAATGCTGAAAATTCAGCTTTGCCATCAGAGAAATAAATTACATTTTAAAATATATTAAAAGTTGTAAAAAATATTTCACAATATTACTATTTTAACTGTATTTTTGAGCAAATAAATGTAACCTTGGTTGGTATAAGAGACTTCCTCAAAAAACATTTAAAGAAATGTCAGCCCCAAACGTTTGAATGTTAGTTTAGATGTTTTCATTTTTGAGCACAATTTACATCATATTTTAAATCAGCTAACTAAACCCTTGTAAGAGAATGGTGAAAAATCCCAAAACAACAAAAGTGTAAATATTGTTCGCAAATATTTTAAACCTCAGTTACAAGTATTTTAGATGTTTTATGGTTTAACTCCAATGGATTTGCTGTGAACAGGCCTCTAAAGCTTTCTTACCCACTCTTCCTCATGCCAATCAACATGGAGGGATGAACGACTGTTCCTGCCGCTCCATTTGGCCAGCAGTGTGTCCTGATCATTCCTCAGCACCACCTGCTCCGAGTCAGCAGAGGGTGAGTTTTTCGAGGCTATGTACTCGGGTCTAGCCGCGTTCAGAGCCTGCACTGCAGACGCCAGCAGTTTACAGTCACACACCATCACCAGCTGTCGTGTCTGAAAGTGAGAGAGAAAAAAGGGTTATAGTATCAGCCACAGACCATATACTGGGGACAAGATAGAAAAATAAATATGGTCATTTGTAACTTCAAATGGATCTAAAAGTAGCACTAAATGGGCAGGAGCCATATTTACTCCGACACCCCACCTTATCCGCTAAGATGGCGAGGGTTCTCTCCATGCCGTTAGCAGAGCGTTCTTTAGCGGCGCGAGACAGGCGCTCAGCGTAGTAGCTGACCTGAGTCTTGAATGTGTTGATATGGGAAATGATCTCTTTGGCACGGACAATATCCTGAGGGATGTAGACGATGGACTGGGAGCTGGAGAGAGCACTGCTGCTGGACCAGAGAGAGCTTGATTACTTACAAACCATGCAAGCAATAAACACACACATGCACATTAGTGCACAACAACAGACAGATAATGATTGTGCATTTCGTTCAGTGATGCTCTAGTCTAGATACTTTGACAAGCACCAGACACTCCAGGTTCTCAATCTTGATTTTTCAGAGCAAAGAGGAGAATAGTGCCATCGGTCCTTTGAATGGCAGAACTGTTTCACTAAGTGCTTCTGTATATTACAAGGTACAACAACAGTAGAGATGTTTGTTCATCATCATTGAGTGGACAGAATAATTTTGAGAAACATATATAGTTGGGTGAATCTCCCAAACATGTAAAGAAATGGAACATATTTCATCTCTATATAAATGTAATATATAAGAAATTAATTTTTGCTTAAAATTTGTTTTTAGGGACCATTAATTTAAGTCCTTTTTTGCACTGTGGTATTGTCACTGCAAAACCTAGCAAAAATAATCGTATCGATTATTGTTTGAATTATTGACACATGACACTGTGGTACTGAACTTAATTTAAGCTGAGAATGAGATTTATTAATTGTAACTTTGAGGGAAAATGCATTGCATTTTCATAAAAATTGTGTCATAATGAAAAAAAAAAAAAATTCTCAATTACCCTAAAAATAGGATTAAAAATGTCTTTATGCAAAATAAATGTTCTTTTTATTACGTGGACCTGGACATTTCGGTGTGAAATTTCCCTAGTTATTGCAGTAAATCAGCCTAGAAAAATAACAACTGACCTGAGATTGAACAGGAAGCATATATATACACGTGTGAACAACTTTATTCACACACACACACACACACACACACACACACACACACACACACACACACACACACACACACACACACACACACACACACACACACACACACACACACACACACACACACACACACACACACACACACACACACACACACACACACACACACACACACACACACTTTTGTTGCAACCACAGAGAAAGGATGATGCAATCTCAGAATAATGAATATCATTCTGTTCCAAAACATAGGCATCTAATTACATTGCGTCCAAATTTGAGGGAAATCCCACAATACATTAGATGAGAGATGTTTATATTGCTGCAGGCACTTGTGATGCAGCTCACTAGGTTTTGGATCAGAGATGTCATGCATAAAATGCTAACAAACGACACACAAAAAACAAACAAATAAAAATAAGTTCAAACAAACTCACCATTCCTCTTCATAAATGCTGATTAGAAAGCAAAAATGCAATTAAAACATATGAAAAATAAATTAAGAGCGTATCTTAAAGGAAAACTGCTACTGACGGAACATTAGCAAACCAACACATAACGAAAAGCAGCCCAGAGATGGTGATATACACTAATGGGAGCAATGATTTTGAAAATAGAATATCCATTCAACATTATTAAAGGCAAAATACAATTATGAATACAATAGTTTGTATAACATGAAATTATAAAGCTAGCAAAACTCTTGTGTGATTTTAAAAGCCTCTATTATGCTCATTTACAGGTTCATAATTTTGTTCTAGAAAAAAAATTGTCTTCTACAACAGGTTTCAAACAGTTCAAAAACTGTTTTGTTTTATAATTTACATTGTAGCAGCCCCTGCTTTCACCCTCTGTCTGACTGCTCTGTTTTAGTTTCGGTTTCTTTCAAATCATCCTTCTGAAAAGTATTTACAGGGGCTGTAAATATTACTGTAACCACAGTACGATAACCATGGTGTCAGTTTTGCTGTATCAGTTCGAGCCCAAGTCTGATAATGACAGTTAAGAAAAACAAGCTGAATGCAGCTTTGCAAAAACCACCTTTGCAAGTGTGACTTAGTCATTATTTATTTTTTTTTGTGGTGAGATCACAACAAAATGTTGGATGTACTGCTGGGGAATAATGTTAAAAATTAACTTAACTCAACATTCCACATGATAGCTCTACCTTTACATGCACGTACATACGAACACACAAATACACTCAATATGCATCTTTTCAAAACCAGTCAGTGTAAAACCTAACTTACACTTTCTTTGCCTCCTCAAATTTCTGTAGGAGTTTCCGCAAACCACCGTTTTTGAAGCCCTGGCAGTGTGCTGCAGGGGCCCCAATCGTCACCAAATCATACGTGTGATCTATAAAATACAAACACACACATCCATTTCATGTTACACTTAATAGAAACAGTCATGTTTCTGTGTTACATTACATACGTACTAAGAAATACAGATGAACAACAAGTTCTTAAAGGAGTAGTTCACTTTCAAATAGTCCATGATTTGCTCACCCTCAAGACATCCTAGGTGTATATGACTTTCTTCTTTCAGACGAATACAATCTGAGTTAATTAAAAAATATCCTGGCTCTTCTAAGTTTTATAATGGCAGTGGATTGTAACCAAAAGATTGAACCTCAAAATGGGGGGGGGGGGGGGGGGGGGGGGGGGGTAGTTAATAAAGGCCTTCTGAAGCAAAACGATGAGTTTGAGTAAGAAAAATATTAATATTTAAAAATAGCAAATAACTCGCTTCCGGCCTAACGAGCATACAGATTCCACTTAAGTTTAACGCTCAACTTATGCGACGCATTGCTATTTACTACACGTCATGAGGCGCTACGCTACTTCTGACGTCATAAGCTTCATCAGTTGCGCATTAAAAGCAAGTAGGCCGTTTGTCCGGAAGCTAGAAATTTACTTTGTAGCGTGTTAAATATGAATATCTTTCTTACACAAACTCATCGCTTTGCTTCAGAAGGCCTTTATTACCCCCCCCCGGTGCCGTGTGAAGTTCGTTTATGATGGATCGATGCACGTTTTTGAGGTTCAATCTGTTGGTTGCAATCCACTGCCATTATAAAACTTAGACGAGCCAGGAGATTTTTTAATATAACTCTGATGAAAGATCTTCTTTATATGAAAGAAGAAAGTCATATACTCCTAGGGTGGCTTGAGGGTGAGTAAATCATGGGGTAATTTTAAAGTGAACTAATCCTTTAATATATAATTATTAAGATATAAAGTTGCACTCAGAAATATAAATGTGCAATTATAAGAAATAAAGTCGCACTGTAAAATATAAAGTTGCATGTAACATAAGTCGCAAATATGAGAAATAATATTGCTCTGCGATTTAAAAAGTTAAATTCCAAGATAAGTTGAAATAATGTGGAAAAAAAGTCATGCGAAGTTGCATTGTGTCAAATAAAGTCACATTGCGAGATATAAAGGCACAATTGGGAAATACAAACCACACTGCGAGATATAAATTTATTAAAAATAAAGTTGTGAAACAGTCACAGTACATGAGATCAAAAGTTGCAATTATGTGTAAACATTCGTATTATGAGATACTCCTATTGTGTAGTCACAAGTGTGAGATAGTGGCACTGTGATATAAATTCAAAATGTGAATTGGAGTATCACTGTGAAATTTAAATTTACACTGCACGATAAAAAGCATGTGAAAAAAACCTACTCATTCCAGTGATGAATTTTCTCTTATCATCAATTAAAGGTCCAGTGTGTAATATTTCTGTGGATCTATTGACAGAAATGCAATATAAGATCCATAACTATGTGTTTAGTGGTGTATAAAGACCTTACTTAATGAACCGTTAAGTTTGCATTACCTTAGAATGAGTCATTTATATCTACACAGGCGCAGGAATCCCCTTCTATGAAGGTTGCCATATTGTGACGTCATGTTTCTACCGTAGCCGACAGCGAGAACACAGCGCTACAGAGTTTCGTCACTATCTTGAAAGAGAAGCCGCAGAAAGCTAGAAGCAAGATAGACACCGTAAGTAGTGACTTTCCCTTGTCAGTGGTGCAAAATATGTAGTTGGATTGTTTCATATAACTTAGTTCTTCTCCCTCGCTGTGTTATGGCTTTGCTATGTGGGGATAAATGTGCTGGTTACGTTCGTGAGACAGCTGATTAGTACTCTTGTCATTGACCGTAAAACAGTATGTTACAGGAATCACCAACCCGTCGATCGCGACAAGTTGATCTTGGAAGCATTTTAAGTCGTTCGCGAAGAGTTTTCAAAATCAGAGAGAAAAAGCCTATTGTATGTAGTAAATGGTGTCTAAGGGATGCGGAGGCGCGCGCGCTGTTACAATCATGTCATTTTGGGCTCACGCGGACGGGTCGAGTTTAAACAAGGCTTTACGCTTTAACCAGCTCAGCCACAGTAGCAGCTCATATTAGCCAGGTAAAGTTTTACTACCCTGTTTGAAAAAATATAGTTGCATAGTTTCATGTGGTTCTTCTCCCTCGCTGTATTATGGGTTTGCTATGTGGGGAGAAATGTGCTGGTTACGTTTGTGAGAAAATCAGCAGATTACTATTATTATATTATATATTAAGACCATCTCCTGACTATGGCTTTGTAAACTTTTTCCATGATGTGGTTTATAATGGACGATATGTTTGTCCCGTTTTAGCCACCGTTGCTTCTTCGAAAGGGAGGGGTGAGCAGTGGGCGGAGCCACTCGCAACCGAACCGCTAGATGCCGCTAAAGATCACACACTGCACCTTTAATACTGAATTTTTTTTTTAGCTTTACTCAGTGATTCGAGACAGATCAAATCCTACAATTCTTTTTTCTTTTTTTATAAAAAAATAAATAAAATATCGCACTATAGCCTGGGAAGTATAATTTCAAGACTGGGGGTTAAAACTAAAAGAGTGTGTTTGTGTTGAGTGCATGAAAACTTCTGTACGAGAGACTATTTACATGTGCTAAGTGCTCTAAATATATACACCAACTGCCTGCTGGGATTTACACAGTAGAGTACATACACCAAAGTGGACAAGAATATATAGAGCAGTGACAAAAACCTTTCAAACGAAGGGAAACAAAGAAAAGAGGAATGGGATGACAAATGAAATAAATACACAGAATGAAAGAAAGAGATCTAACCACAGCCAGACTCATCCTGAACCCTCATTCTTTGCACATGGAGGTTGGTGGGCATAAATTCCAACTTCCTTTCTGCTTTCAGATTACTGGCTTTAAATGATGGACCTGTAAGAGACAGACAGATAGAAAATAAATCTCTTGATACCCCTCAATCATTCAAATAGGGTAGATATGTCTACTATTATTAGTCTTCCAGGTCACTGGAGAATCTTTCATAGAATTCTGGGTCATTAAGTTTAACCCTATAAAGCCTCATGTTTAATACTTAAATTCCTAAGATCTCTAAATCAACATCAACATGATTAAAACGGCTGAAAAACCAGTTGTACACAATATACTACATGCCTTCTGTCGTCTGTTTGATAGTTGATACCTTTTATGGGAGTAAAAATGTCCACGTTCAGGTCGTGGTAAATGTGAAATCTTTATAAATTCGTATAAATGCATGAATAATGTTATATTTTAAGTTATATTTGAAGATGAACTGGACTGAATCAACTTAGGTTTACTTGATTATAGTTTAGAAAAATCATTTTAAAATGTTAGTATAAACTATGATACAACAGGCTTTTGAGGAATGTTTATTTGTACATATCTTAATCATCATTGTATTGCATTGCATTATAAGGTTTCCCATATTTTCCCACAACACTTAAGTTTAGGGTCCGATTCTTACTATATTTCTATTTTTGAAATGTTCAAATGCTACTTTATTTCCAGATTTTAAATTATATTTTGAATCCCAGACTATCAATGTGGTCTCACATCTTTGGACCCCACTGTATCATATGTTTCTTTTGGACATCTTACATGTGCTAAAGTACTGAACGTCTGAAAGTCCTGAAATAAGGTAATACAACAGGAACACCTCCTACAAACCTCAAAGTGCAGACTGACCTTTGTAGTCCTGCAAGTCTGTGATTGTATCCTGATAGGTCAGAAGTATGCTCTGGTACTGCGTTACGATTTGCCGCCGGAGATTCTCCCAACACGGAGATAACTCCCCCAACTCCTCCAGCTCACATACTCTACGAGCATCAAAACACACAATCATGTAAATAACTGCTCTTTTATATATACACACCGTTAAAAAGGTCAAAGTGTGCATGCTGTCTGAGGTTATGATGTACACCTGGTGGAATCCTCTTCCAGCAAGAGTTTGACAAACTGTCGTGGGATGTTAAGTGACAGGACGCTCTCAGCCATCTGTTCCAGGATTCGTAAATGATTCCCATCAGTGGTTGGAAAACGGTACATGCGCGACATGGTGCCACCAAACACTGAGACGCAGAAACAGGATTAAACCATAAAGAGAAATCAATTGTGCATGGCTATAGCATTAAAACTGAATTTGTAAGCATTTATGATATTATGACCAGGGCATGGATTTCACTTCGGTCAATAAAAAGTGCCCCTGATCTTGGGAAAAGCACTATTACAACAATACAATATAATTATCATTAGTTATTCTTAGTACTAGCAATGTTTCAGTCAATATTTCCCATAGAGCCATTAAGCAACATGTATCCAGTGATGGTCTCTGCTTTTCAAGAGTGGGGAAGATGTCACTCATCACTTGTTAAGGCAAAATATGCATTAAGGTTAAGATCTCAAATCAGGACAAGACAATGGCGGAGGTTTTTGTGAGCAACAGATCCTGAGCGTCCACCCCATCCCCCGGTGTTATCGTTAATACCGGTGTTGCCGCAAGTTTATTTAAAGGTGTGAAAATGAACTCACTGTGACGTCCCTAATTTTTGTCGCAATGAACAATTTGTAGAGTGAAAAATAAGCCATTCTTCAAGTGAATGATATTCTTACCGGATCGTAGAAAGGAGTCTTTCCACAGAGAGGCGTATTTCACTCGGACTCCCACAGATTCTGTCAGACTCTCATCCACAGGGAGGACTGTCTGCAGCAATGGCACATAAATGAACAAAAACACTCACATTAGAATAAGTAAACTAGTGCACAAACATGTTGATAGTTGGGTCATTAAGGGCATAGTCACGCTCACCCTGCCATTGATGGTGTCTTGCAGATGTTTGATCGGTGTATGCTGATCTCTCTTCTCCTCTAGCTGCCAGGCAATGACTGTAATACTACCCACATGCTTGTTTTCTGCTGACCTGAGGAAAAGGGATAACAAATACCGATACGTTCAAACTGCATATGCTTGCGGTCTTTTCAGCAATGAACTAGGCTGTTCTAGATACCCAATCTAGGGGAATGCTCAAACAAATGATCTAGACTTCTAAAAAAGATGGGTTGGATCACCTGAGGGGTAAGTTAAGTCTGTGGTTCTTTTCCTGCAGAAGGTCCTTCACTGGGAACATCGCTGAGCCAAGAAGGTACATCTGGAAAGAGAGAAAAAAGTATTAAAAAGACCAAAAGAAAAAGACAAAGCAGCATAGTCTGATCTGTTTTTTAACAGCTTCTCATTTGATGTGCGTGGTATGTATCTCACCGTTCCTTGTGAGCGATCTTTTACATCGTACACGGAGAGCTTGACCTGTGTGTGCTGGTTAATGTAGGAGTCTTGGAAGAAAGCCACACTGCTGAGGAACATGGGACTATTTGTGCCCTGCAAAACAGAGGTCAAACCGTTTGTTTTGGTTAGTCATCCAAATCAGTCCACATTGTTCCATAAATGGCAGAAAATTAACAACCATCTTGGGTGATCACAAGTGTTTCTAAGGCTGGATGAAAATATAAATTTTTTGATTAATTGTGACCTTTGTTTGAACTTGATAATTCTTAAAATTCCACAACCAATCTTTTATTCTATGCCTAGTTTTCTCTACAGCCTTTTGGCATCGCCCAACAATAAGTGCAACCAGAGTATCTTGTCAAATCGAATCAAGAAAATATCTTGATTCTCTGCCCTAACCGTACTTAAAGGGGTCCTTGATTATGATTTCACTTTTTTAAACTTTATTTAGTGTGTAATGTTGCTGTTTGAGCATAAACAACTGCAAAGTTAAGACGCTCAAAGTTCAGTGCAAAAGGAGATACTTTATTTTACAGAAATAGGTTTTTAACGACTACAGCAAGCTTCGTCCTGGGTAGGTGACATCACAAACTCTAAAATGAACATAAACCCAGCCCCTGGAAACAAGCAACAAAGGGGGTGAGCAGGGTGATCATATTTTAGTTTTCAGAAAAGAGGACGGGGGCGTGGTTGGGGGGGAGGGGGGGGTGAATGCATAAAAAAATACTTGACAAATGCATTCACAACTTTGCAACTGTTATTGTACTTTGATACATAAAGTAATACATCCTTTCCATTCAACGTTTGGCCCGCAACCATAGAATAATATATATTAAAAAAATAATAATAATAATAATATATATATATATATATATATATATATAGAGAGAGATTTTAACACCTTTTACATGACACAGTTTCTTTTCATGGCCATAGGTTAAAATAAAAAAATCTACTACACTATTTCAGTAAAAAATAATTTCAATCCTGTTCTGTCTCTCTCTTGTGCTCTCGTGGTGCTGAGGGTAATGACTGAGATGCATTTTGAACAATGTTTGCGTTACGTACATGACCGACTGACCAATGGTGGTGTGCGAGAAGGGGGACCTAAATCAATGCAAAAACGGCGACTGTAGAAAGCAAAAGCCGAATCCCGGACATTTTGGTTGATCTAGAAATCCCGGCCGGACGCATTTTTTTTTGGTCCAAACAGAGGACATGTCCGGGAAAAAGAGGACGTATGGTTACCCTAGGGGTGAGGCCATGTTGGGCTGCTTTAGAGTTGTTGTCGCTGTTTTTTACACCCCTAGTTTGTCCTACAAATATGATTAAATGGTGGATAACATCATATCTATATAAAAAAGAAATAAAAAAAAACACTATGAAACGTCCTGTAAAATCCTTACTTGCAAAGTCTCTGTTCAGCACAATCCTCTTGTTTGTAAACATTGTCAGGGTCTGAATCGGGCTCGAAATGGTTTGAAATTGACGCCATTAATATTTACATCAGAGTAGAGCTCGTGGTTGTGAAGGGGCATGACATTTCACAAAAATGCGCTAAGCACAGCCAATCACAACACACTGGGCCAGCTAACCAATCACAGCACATTTCTTATTTCAGAAGGAGGTGCTTCATCGAAAATGACACGTTCAAACAGACTGGGGAGAGAAGCTGTAATAATTTAAAATGTGTGAAAAATAATGTGTTTTTTGAACAATCAAGCATGAACACTAGAGGTGGGAGAAAAAAATACAGCATAGTATCGCAATATTTTCTGTGGCAATACTGTGTCGATACACGGGCGCCAAGTATTGATCTTTTATTATTTAAATTAGCTACACATGAGAATTTAACTTTGGTAGTAGAGTGCGTGTCTGCGTGAGTGTTCAGCGGTGTCGCGTCTTCTATCTCTCTTCTCTCAAAATGTGTTGTGCAAGGCAAGCATCAAGCGCTGCGGTGATAATACACACTCGCGTTTAGGAGTCGGGTTTACCATTTGCACGTCTTTTTAAGTCTTACCAGTTTAAACATTCAAGCGATTTTAAACTAATTAGTGCTCGCGCGCTCTCTGAGAGATTATTTTCGAAGCGCACATTCATAGAAAATCCGCCTCAAAAACAGCTGGCCAGTAACAAATGTTATTTTTTGCGGATTGTATTGCTTTAACATGCAAAATTGTGTCAATTTCGTTCTTCGTGAGTATACTCTAAACATAGTCGGTTTTGTCTTTAATAAGCATAAAACGCATGTGACAGTATAATGAACACAGGATCCGTGCACTAGCTCTTAAAGTGACGGCAGCCATATGTGTCTGTCATTAATTTTGTTGTAAAAAAAACAACAAAAGATAGCTTTAAGTTAAAGGAATCAGGATTAATAGCCTATGTATTTAATTTAGTCAGGACTAAAATACTACCCAGTGTTACTATCTGGGTAGTACACAGTGTTGTATATCCATTTGATTACATTATTCAGTTTCTGTATTTATGAATACTAGTGTTAGACCTATTCAAAAACTTTTCTCTTTATTTGTCATTATTTGTATCTTTATTCTATTGTATTTATTTGTGCTACTTTTTTCAATTTAATTAAACAATTTAAATCAAGCTTCCTTGTGTTGTGTAAATTCTTAACAATATTACCCCCATTGTAAAAATTGCAATGAGCGCAAACATTTATGCGATATAAATGTAATAATTTTGTTTGGAAAAAATACAAGAATTGAAGTTGAAAAAAGGTAATAAATTGTAATATATTGCAGAATATCGCAATATGTTTAAAATCACAATAATATCGTGATGTGACCTAAGTATCGGGATAATATCGTATCCTGGTGCCTCTGGTGATTCCCACCCCTAATGAACACATATTCTAGTACACCCCAAAAACAAGGGGGTCTAAACTGTTTTGTGATCACTGAAACAAAATTCAGAGTTATAAACCAGATGTTACCATCAGGTAAACCATCTGTCTCGGCTGACCACTTGTGATTACAGTAGATCATACAAGACAAGATATTAAAGGGATAGTTCACCCAAAAAGGACAATTCTGTCATCATTTACTCACACTCAAGTTGTTCCAAACCTGTATGAATTTATTTCTTCTGCTGAACAAAAGATGATATTTTGTAGAATATGGGTAACCAAACAGTTGATGGACTTATTGACTTATAAATTGACTATATATATATATATATATATTAGATATGTTTTTTTCCCTCCATACTATGAAAGTCAATCGGGTTTATCAACTGTTTGGTTATCAATATTCTTCAAATTATCTTCTTTTGTGTTCAGTATAAGAAAGAAATGTTAATTTTTGGATGAACTATCCCTTTAATACCAAGTGGGAATAGTTTGGGTTTTGGGTAAAAGTGTTGGCCTGGGCTGACAATAAAACAGGAACATTTGTGTCCATCTAACCTCAATGATCTCGGTCTGTGCATGCTTGGTCCAGAAAGCCTGAGGAGGTGTGGTACAGCTCACAGCAACAAAACAGTTGGGTTTTCGGTCCAGAGATGGTGTGGTCAGCTCACTGCAGACTACAAAA
Source organism: Meda fulgida (assembly GCA_030578275.1). Taxonomy (NCBI): domain Eukaryota; kingdom Metazoa; phylum Chordata; class Actinopteri; order Cypriniformes; family Leuciscidae; genus Meda; species Meda fulgida. Next base: position 9,214,822 of record CM060621.1, read on the forward strand.
CCACATACAAATGCATTTATGCTGAGGGTCATAACAGTGTAAAGATTTTCCACAAGAAGCATTGTATATATGAATGAGCTACAGTGCACCTCAAGTGTTATTTGCTAAGACTTGCTGATTCTCTGAGATATAATCAGACCTCCCCCGTTAAACCACATTATTTACAACTGATGAGAGATAGAGGCAGTCACTTAATCCAAACGCAGCTGCTTAAGCGGTAATCTTCACGTAAGCATACAGTAGGACACAGAGCTCTCACAGAAATATTTACACCTGTTCAGTGTCATTTACAGTCTAAAGTTCAGACCTGATTGTCAGCTGAACCCTTATATCCCCATCAAAGTTGGGTTCTAATGCAGAACAGGTCATTTCTGGTGCCATTTCTGCTGCTTTAGAAAATGTTGAGTGTGTGACCATTTAAAAAACAAGACTGACCAAGACTGAACTCCAGTACTGGCTCATCTGGATCTTGACTGTTTCCTAAAAAGAGGAGAAAGAGAGACTTGATATAATTCATATGTAAAGTAAAATACAAGAGAACATCAAAACACAAGTTCATTGGTACTACTGTATACCTTCCAATGCTAGTCCAAGCATCTCTGAAGAAAGCTCTAATGTATTTGCCCTGTACACTGACCATGGCCGTTCCCTCCGTGACATTGTGGCAGGATGATTGTGTTTGTTGAGGCTAGAGTAACAGGAGTGGTGGAAATCCACACACAGCCAGGCACACTCCTGTGTGGCCGTTTCCTCCTCTGTTATCTGAGCGAGAGAGAAAGACAAATCAGATTTTTCCAGATTTGGTGGACACAGAAACTTTGGAGTAACTTGCATATCATTTTTTCTTATGGGCACTACTGGAAGATAGAAGCCATCCATAAGTACAATAGAAGCTTTCAGAAGTTAAATAGAAACAATCCTTGTGGGGCTTTGGGACTTCATCAATTTTGAATTTTCAGAATCGATTGTAAGTTTAGTTTAGTGTGCGCTACAGACAGGCATATTATGCATTCCAAAAAAACATTGTTTCTCATTATTTCGAAATGAAGAAATCGCCACTGCTTTTTTTCTTTTCCTGAATATGCACTTTTAAATTAACTAGCCTAGATCTGAAAGAGGACTGGAGACTCTTAAAATTATGTAGCAGATGACCAGATACCGGTGTTTACTGAGAGCAGTTTTAAAAGTGACCATTAGCTGTTAGACTATATAGGACAATGTCTATACTATTCTATACTGTATATCTGCTTATCCATTTAGATTTTTGAAGCATTTGAGAGACCTTTTATGAATCATTTGCGGCTCTAGTAGGCATACAACCTGATAATGTTAACAGACATGGTTGATGAACAGAACCTCGCCTGCCCACATCATCTTCTATGAGTCAAACAAGAAAAAGAGGAGCTGACGTTAAAGTGAACACACAGATGCATCAAATCTCAACAAATGCCTCGTATATAAATGCACATAGTGTGGTCCAAAGGTCTGAGTCTACATTTTATATCTGGGATTTATTTCCTGTCAACATGGACATAAATTCCTGTAGACAAGGACATAAAGTAAATTAAGATTTCACTGCATTTTAGGTAATGCCATGCAATGTCATGCCGGCTCGAGTGATGTCGTTATTAAAGCAAAAGAGGAATATACCAAATTTAAGAAATTAAGAATTTCTTGAAATTCATGCACATTTCTCAATGTTTCCCTAATTTATATTGAAAAATGTTGTATTCAATTAAGAAAATTGTTAAATAGAAGCTTTTTCACAAGTGGAATCAGACTTGAGGACCCCACAGTACGTACTCTCACACAAATGTCTCAAGTTCAACAACAGATTCAACAAACATAATAATGGTACAGTATGTGAATAGCGACTACATTCTACCTTTATTTACTATCCTTTCTTTAAATATAAGAAACTTTTATATAAGATAGCATGACCAAAGAAGTTAAGTATTTGTCTTTACAAATCGTTTTTAATGGTATTTTGTTAAACATCAAAAATGTTACTTTTTATAGAAAAATGACAGAAAATGTATGCCCAGCTGTCTCCATGGAGATAGCGTTTTGTGGTATTGTCACTCTATGTGGGATTGTTCTTTCATTTCTGCTGAAATACAAAACCTGCTGTGGGAGATTATTAAAGCAAGTGGGCTGCAAACTTTCACTTGCTATTGACATAACCTCAATGACACATCTCTGCAGCTTCTGCAAAAGCCACAAGAAAAACAAGCTATGAAAGTAGTGATACATCAAAATGAAAAATGATTGACCGAAAATCTTGGATTTAATTTAAAATTAATATTTCAGAGTAGACTTTGTTTGGAACAAATTCGCTATTATTATTATTATTATTATTATTATTAACAACAACAACAGTAATAATAATAATAATAATAATAATAAAATTAATTACATTAAAAAACGTAATATAATTACCTTAATAATAAACTTAATTTAATTTGTAATACAATTGCGCAATATTACTGTTTTTACTGTATTTGTTATTAAATAAATGCAGCCTTGGTGAGCATTAGAGACTTTAAAAAAAAAATAAAAAAAAAATAATAATATAAAAAAAAGTTTCTAAACTTTTGACAGGATATAGTTGCTAGGGTGTTCTGGGTGACCTACCAAAACATCCATACAGATATTCCTACCTTGGTTTGCAAAACTGATCCAGTGTCAGTGCTTTAATATTTTGGTAGGCTATAGCTTTCTAATGTTAGGCAATTAAAATCATTTTGACGCTCGTAAACTTTTGATTTATAATCCAAGTACTCTATATTATGTATAATATTAAAATAACTTGTCTGCTCAATATAGTAGCCTATACTAAAAATTGCCAGGAATTTACAGGATTAAAGTGTATTATTTTACATTAAAATAACAGTGAAACAACAGCAGAATGAAGCTCAGTATCACAGTAATACACTGCTCTCATTTTACTGCAAATTCACATTATAAAGTTGTCTTTAACATGTAAGAAATTGTATTATTTACCACTGTAATGGTTTTGAAGTCACCATAATGGAGATTAGTGTTTTATTTGCTTGGGATCTATAACTTTGTATATTATTCACATTCAAATTTCTGATCTAGCCAGAAGAATGACAAACGAAAACATTTGTTGAAACGATGACAAGCTAGAAAACAAAATAAGCTAATTGGCTGATTTTAAGTTAGTCAAACTATTCTTAGCATGAATATAAAGATTATCTTTTAGCATTATTGCAGCATGCAGACTTATCAATATCATATTTCAAATTCATATCTTTTTGTAGATATTTCACAATAGTGAAGCCACTGTAACATCATCTTGCAACACAAGATTTATTTCTTACACTGTAAGGATCACCTAATGATGCACAGACATCAATACTTGACATACAAAACACAACAATGGTGACCAACAAGTATCAAAAAACTCTACAGCATGATCTATTCATGCTAAATTGCATGCTGGGTACCATAGTACATAAGCACTGTAGAAATACAGTATGATATTTTGTTTGTTTACAATAATTTTTTTTTTTTTTTACAATACTGTAAACTCATAGTAAAATTAAGCTTTTTTTACAGTACAATTTAGGGCTAAGCGCTAAAACAATACAATTTTCCTTGATAAAACGATAACAAGAGTTCGATAAATGTTCGATATACGTAATGTTTAGCGGTAAAAACGGAATTAAACAGCGTTACTCATTTGAACTTCACACAGACCATTTATCCGCTCGGCTCAAAGTTCAATGAGTTATTCCTCTTGGTAGTCCATCGATGTCGACGATACTTTTTCTAGTTACAAATTAAACATGGGTGAAGACCAGAATGCATGTTAAAAGATCCATTACAATACACCGAAATGAATCCGGTCTCATGTGATCGCTCAATCAGTGTTTCAACCGGAAAAAGACACCAATATAACAGCTTGTAATAGGCTATAGAATGTCACTTAACGCTACATTTACCTCAAGAAAGCTATTCAATGTCCATAAACTCATTAGTTTGCTAGAAAAATAACTCTAGAGAAGAGCATATTGCTAAATATATGCACTGTATTATATATTCATTATGTTTTGACTTGTCATCTTGTCAACTTGTCATCCTTTTTTAATGTATGTTTGAATAAATCTGTCATGAAAACAAGTTATTACAGTTTATTGTCGTTTAAATATTTATATTTCACCAACAATTTTGTTATTGAAAAGTGGATATAAAACTGCCTTTGTCTTATATGCAATTTCAGTTTTCGGCAAGTGCATCCTGAATTTTCGGTTTTGGCCCAGAATTTTCATTTCGGTGTATCCCTAAAAATAATATTTTTAAACTCTAGAAACGGACAGTCTGACTTTAGACTAAAATAAGCACATTTGTAACAGCCAACTATGGACAATGGTCCATTTTACAAAAAAGGTGACAGGCTGTTTAGAAACAGAAGTGTCTCTGCCACATGAGAGATGATTCCTCTTCTCATATATTACTCAATAGCCTATCCTCTACGCAAACATGGGAACAGTTTTTTTTAATGTGCTAATAGCTTCCGGGCATGAGGACTTTTATGCACAGCTGGACAACGCAAACATTCCTTAGAATTAGAAAGTTTTATTATGCTGTTAAGGTTTGCCCACTTGGATTTCTTCACAAGAGTCTCAAGACACAAACAAAGAGGGGGCACCTAGATTGTATCATGTGGAAACTGCTTTTTCCATGTAAAAAATTCTGTTACTAGATCCTACAATTTTAGCCACAATTTTAGGCCTTTTTTTCTCTTTTAGATGAAAACTAGAACATTTTACTACAAAATAATTCTCTGTATCCCTATTAAAAAGACTAGAAGCTCCCTAGAATGCACTTATCACATGGTTAAACACACATACACATACACACAGACTCACGCACGCACGGCCGTCTGCCGGAAACTAGTTATTTTAGACGATAAAGTTTTAAATATGGATATTTTTCTTACACGAACACATCGCTTCACTTCAGAAGCATCACTTCACGTCATTTTGTGCAGATATAATTTGTAATATTATAATTATTTTGTATATATCTGATTAATCTCATATAGGATGCATTTGAGTTAAATAACGTGCTAGCAAAGTGCTCAACGGTTATTCATTCAGCGTGCGCCGCTCAAGCAGCAATGCACGACTAATAATAACAATGATTAATTTGGGACTGTCATATAACATAACATGAGAACACTATTTTATTAAATCGTTGTGAAATCATTGGGTTTGTTTCCGTTTTTTTAGTGCGTTGCTCCAGGAAGAGCACGTCCACAAGTCACACATTCTGACAATCACGCATCTAATTCGGCGTTGGTGACACGTTATTAGTCGTTATACATCATCACATAAAAACCATTCTCATTAATTTGGTGAGGAACATAGCATTTTGAGGGGCAGTTTCATAGACCTTAGTTGGGAGAGTGAGTTTGCTGGATTATTCATTAAATATAATGAAAAATGTGTGTGTGTCTGATTGGTCCAGATGCTACATTGTATAAGTAGAAGAATGTATGGCTTGGGATAATATCCTCATGGGATAATTTTCAGTTTTGGGTGAACTATCCCTTCAATCTCCGTGGATCAGAAAGAGACATTAACACCAACATTGAGTGCCATTTATAGGTCCTGGAGACCTCACCAGATTTATGAGTCACATGAACTGGAACAGGGAGAGCTTTTTCAGATAATCCCTACGGACAACCTGACACACTTTTTCTTCATGTGCAGAGAAAACGGCACACAAATTCTAACAGACTCCTCCAAGCAAGTATGTAATCTTGTAGGAGTCCATTGTCATTTCAAACAGCAAGCAATGCTTCAACAGGCACTGGTTTGAGTAGATGCCTTCTTTGAGTGTGTTGCAGAGGGCAAGGAGAGTTAAAGTGAAAGCACGTTTCACTTCTCTCTTGCTGGTAACAGCCTTTCTCTTGTGCAACAGACATGAACCTGGTATAAGACGCAACTAGTCTCCCTAAACTGCCTTAAACGGCCAGATATTTCCTTTTTTTGTTCAATCCGCCTGAGGTGACAGCAGCAGGCTTTAATTAAAGGGTTAGCTCACCCAAAAATTCTGTCATCATTAACTTACCCTCATGTTGTTCTAAAACCATAAGACACTCATTTTCGAAACGCAAATAAAGATATTTTTAATGAAAGCTGAGATTTCTACTGAAAGTCCATTCCACCAAAACTATGACGCTTCAAAAGGTCATAAAGAGATCGTAAAAGTAATCCATATGAATCGAGTGCTTTAATCGAAATCTTCTGAAAGACACGATCACTTGATATGATGAACATTTTTAATTTGAGCTTTTATATAAACATGAAGCACACCAAATATGGTTAACGTTGCCGATTACGTCATTTGGAGCCCGAGTCTGTGCAGTATTGATCCTGATGTGGAGCCGCAGGGTCCCAGCCATACTCCCTCTCTCACATACTTAATCACAAGCACAACTGTTAATCATGACGTTACATCCCATTTTATAGCACCTAATAACACATTAAACCAAATTTATTGGGAAAACAAACACTTCAACATCACTGTGATAAGAACTACCTAAAATGACAGAAACCATCTTTTTTTTTAAGTTTAATTGGATTTTAGTCAGGTCAGGTGACGCCAAAGGCGCTGAGCCAGGGTACACAAGGGGTACTAGAGAGAACACCATAAACTTAAATTGTTGAAGGAAGACGTTCAGACATGTCAGAAGCATGGATTAGCAACTCGACACAGTTCCCTTTTGAAGTGGAACTCTATACTGCATTCTATTGATGCTATGGGAATGAAATGCCCACTATGCCATACTGACAAAATGCATCCATCATAAAAGTAATCCATACGCTCCACCGGCGTTTTGTTTTGCTCAATCCTCTGTGCTTCCGCGTTCGCCAATTAAGCTTACTCTACGCCTGCGTCATACATCCTATGTCGGGTCAGAGGTCACTGTTCCGCCAGAACTTGACTCTCGTGAAGGTGCATATAGCTGTTACCGGAAGCCAGTTATTATGGTTTATAAAGTTTTAAAGATGGATTAAAAAAAAAACAAAAAAAACAACAACATTGCTTCGCTTCAGGGTTTTTATTAACCCATTGAAGTTGTATGGATTACTTTTATGATGGATGGATGTGCTTTTTGGAGCTTCAAAAACTCTGGCTCTATTCAATGCCATTACAAATCTGGGAAGAGCCAGGAAATTATTTAATATAACTCCAATTGTGTTCGGCTGAAAGTCATATACACCTAGGATGGCTTGAGGGTGAGTAAATTATGAGATCATTTTAATTTTGGGGTAAACTATTCCTTTAAAGCTGCAGTCCGTAGTTTTTCCTCTTTGTCGCCATCTCTGTTCGAAATGTGCAATTGTAGTTATTCACGGAATTATCTACTTTATGTGGGATGTGCCTTGGCATGGCACAGCAGGGATGAATGTGAGGCTGTCAGTCACTGCGATGGGGTGGATATTGGCATTCGGAATCACAGATTCTACTTTTTGGAAGTATGACCAACATAAGAATTTTCACTGGAAAATGTAATCTGAATAAGTAACTTACATCCACTTTTGTTCTGACCAACTAAGGGATAAAAAGCATTGCAGTAAATCTATCGATCGCTTATCATATCACGTCGAACCGTGCAAATTATACTTTGCTCTCAAATTGTTAATGTTAACAACATCAACAGCATTGCTTGACTACATTTAATGTGTATTAGGGTTACCTATCCTGTATCAGATGCATATTTAAAACTGGAATATAATCAAATTTGTACCATTCAAAAGCCTTTCCGATATTTATCCTTGTTTTCGCATGGGCCAGGTTGCAGTCTCTTTTTTTCTGTAGCCACTCCGAAGTTCAAATTCTTTTCAAATTTACAACGGGTGAATCTTCAGTTGTCACTGGTGATTGTCGTATGAACCTTTCTGGATCCGCCATCAAATTGATAAGTTTAATTATATCTAGTACTGTGTGAAAAGGTTGTAAATCTCAACCTCTAACATCCACATGCAATATAGCCTACTAGCTGAGACCCCTTCTTTATGTGTACAGATGTGACGTTCTTTATGTGTACAAAATCCAGCAGTACCACTGATTAAAAACATTATCACAAGCTTACCATTTTGAATCAAGCTAAGGCAAGCACGCCAAGCAGATAGTTTTGAACACTGGCTGGTTTTATACACTTGCTGAATCTGAATTTTTAACCCAAAAACGTTATGGACTGCAGCTTAAAGTACAATTTAAATGTACAATTATATGACTTTGTACATCATGGATCATACATCATACATAATATTTTAATGGCCTTGCAATGCAAGCATCATTCATTAAAAAATGTGAATATAGTGATATGGTACTGTTTGCAAATTGTTATCCCAAGTTTAAAATGTTAAAACATTTTACGACATACAAAAGGGGTCCATGCTCTGCCTTATTGCTGCCTGTTGCTTGAAATTAAGAGCTATTTTGCTTTAGTGATGAGTGTGATCAAAACAAAGCCACTCTTTTCAAATATCCATGAGAGAGAGAGAGAGATAGAGATAGAGAGATAGAGAGAGAAAATGAGTGTGTTTGATTTAGATGACTCTTTTTCCACAGGCACTGAGTCAGGAGGACAGCAGAGACTGGAGACCGTAAATGGGCAAACCTAAAACCCAGTTTTCACTTTCTGTCTGACTGCCAAACCTCAAACCCATAGTCCTCCTCCTCTCACAGACACACACACACACACCCGACATTATCTCTAGTTAAACTTCCCACACACACAGAGAGAGAGAGAGAGAGAGAGAGAGAGAGAGAGAGAGAGAGAGAGAGAGAGAGAGAGAGAGAGAGAGAGAGTAAACAAACCAAGCTCCAGAACTGATCATCTCTATAACACATCAGTGTCTCCTTTCCTCTTCCCACACACCTCTCATTTACAGCTGCATCACTTCCTCCCACACACACTCAGGTAAAACTTTCTCAGTTTAAAACTGTCATTTTTATCTCAAGTGCTATCAACTGTTCAACAATGAACTGGTCATTCACCAAATATACCACTATTTGTCAAACCAAAAAAAACAACCTAATTTTCTCCCACTTTTCATACAAGCAAGTTCCTTGTAATTCAGTTGTGTTTCCGGTCATAGTCTTTTACATTAGGGATACACAATATTAAGGATGTCCCAATCAAGTTTTTTGTGCCCCAGAACCATTCAATATTGAGTATCTGCCGATACCGAATCCCGATTAAATACTTGCATTTTCCTGGAGCTTGGTGCACAGTTCAAGTACATTAAAGTTATTAAAATCAATCCAATGTATATTGTGGGATTGTGTTAAGAATGTTCTTCTTTTTATCTTTTGCATAGGGAATTTCCTGTATACTTGTTATAAATGGCAGTTAATAAAGGTGTTAAAAAAAAAACAATCCAATGTATGCAGGGCCGTGCACAGACACTGTCTCAGGGGCAGGGGCTCAAATGTAAAAAGGGCAGGGCTCCAGACTAACTTTTCCACTGGTTGCACTGGTGCTACCAACTATCTCAGTTGGTCACACCAGCACATGATTTGGTTGCACTTTTTTTTTTTTTTTTTGCTACAACATTAATCACTGAATGCTGATGAATAGCTTAATGACTTAATTCCTTAATTTCCTAAATTCCTAATGGACTACATGCACAGTTACTTCCTGGTTTTCGATAAGCCAGCTCTGGCATTTACGGTGAACATTCTTTTTTCAGCACTTCAAATGTTATTTTTAATGTGATGACCAAAAACTATAAATATATACCAATAAATATTATAAATTCACTACGTTTAAAAATAAACTTTGTCAAGGTGAGGTATCAAGTATTCACAAAAGTCTCATGAAAAACAATAACTGCCAGTCAGTGCAGCGCTGCCAGCACAAGCTCACTGATTTCGGTCAATTTCGGTTTTGTTCAATAAACAAATTGTTCTTTAATTTTTACAGTGTGTTGACACTTTGTTTTCAAACGAAAATGTGTGAATGATGATCGAACTTTGCTGAGGAACACGTCTTTTTTTTAATGTTGTACTCGCTCATTATATAAATTTAGTTCATTTTGAACAAAAAGTTACGGACTGCAGCAGTTACGGATACAACAGCGTTCTGTTGTGCACACGCAAATTTAACTGAGTGCGTGACCATGCACTCGCACAAATGCGACCACATAAAATTCTAACTCGCATAAAATTCTAAAATGGTTAGTCTGGAACCCTGGAAAAGGGACATCTATAACTCAGTAATTATATTTATAGGCCTATGGCAACAGTTTATTAGGCTGCTGTCCCTTTAAGAACAAATGCACAGATCTAAATATCCATCTGATTTGCTCCCAACTGTTTACCTTCACGGAGGACATAACAGACTGTGTTCATGTGAATACTCCAAACGATGGGCATTTTGACAAAATTGTGTGTGTATTTGACCCTTCAAGTGCAATAAGCTTTTCACGGCTTATTGGGATTAATAACACTCTAACGGGCCAACTTTAGCGTTACTAAATTAAATAATTAATTAAACCTAGGACAGCCAATGGGCAGTGTCATACACATGGCACTGCACATTAAATCCTCAAAACAGTCTCGTATAGCTTGTGACATCTTTCATTTGCTGTGACATGGGAGCTGTGGATTACTCAATCACTGGACACTGTACAACAAATGTGGGTAGTATATTTAGAACCAGGGCACAAAGGCTTAATATTTAATTGTTTTTGGTGTGCAAATGATTATGCAACAGGATACAATGCTAAACAAGCACACTCACTATCTTGCTTGGTCTACTAGCTCAAAGTCCAGCAGACTTCCTCATTTCCATCAAATCACTGCTTGATCTTTTAGGGTGTATTCACACAGGTTTCGTTAGATTACATCGAACACTGGTGCGATTGTTAGTGGTGTTTATTTAAATAAATGTGAATGTTGCCATCCGAACCCTGGTGCGCACCAGACAAGTGGACCGAGACCCCTGAAAAGATGGGTCTCGGTCTGCTTTCAAACGAACTCTGGTGTGGTTCGACTGAAACATGAACGCAACACGGACCAAAGACTTGTAAACGAACCACGAACAGGACATGATGTCACAAGATATAAAGGACAGGATGCTCCTATAAAAGGACAGGATGCTCAAACATACCTGTTTTTTCTTGTCATAGTCGCAATGTCGCCTCTCACACTTTGGTACAGGAATGAGAACCGTGTCACTGCCACTGTTTTGACTTCTTTGACATTTTATAAGCTGTCATTTGTTAGACCCATCAGTCATATATGTACGCACATACACCAAGTGCATTTAGCCCAGCACACAGCATTGTTTTGGATATTGGACAAGTTACGTCGCAATATATATATATATATTTTTTGTATCTTTGGGTTTGGTGTAAAAAATGACAGTGTGAACGCTACCACTCCTCTGGAATCGTGTTCTTGACTGCTGTCCTAACTTTTACATGTGGAAAAAAAAGAGAAACTTCCAGTATGTAAAATCTCCAGATGGCCTCACTAGCATTAGGAAGCAGCAAACACTGCATTAAGAATTGTGTGTGATGGAGAGATAAATAGGGAGAAAAAGAGAGGGAGAGAGAGCCCTTGTGTGAGCGTGTATGTGTTTTTGTGCTCAAGAACAAAAAAACTGCCCATCCTTTTAGGGGGTCTGTTCATCCAAATTGTAGCTTGCATAATTTCTTTAGAGGACAACCACAGATGTTACTCTTTGAGATGAAAATGAGCAACAGCCATCTTTTTCCCAGCATGAGCTCATAAACACAAATACAAAGCATTATTAATTATTCTTTTTTCATGTATAACAGGCTTTTTTACAGTTTTATTGGGGCCAGCGTTTTTTATGATTTTTTTTTATAATGTATGTTTAAATAAATCTGTCATGAAAACAAGTTATGACAGCTACCATGATGTTTAAATGTTTATACTTCAAATAACAAAATGGAGTAAAACAATTATATACAAAAACTGTCTTTACGTAAAATTTAAATGTTTGTATACAACACAGTTTTTGAGTGCCGATTATATGAAACAGAAATAACTAAATAGAAACATTAAAACGTTTTTAAAATGAAAAAAAGCCACAATTACTAAAACTTACACTACAATTAAAATGAAATTTGAATATAGAAATAAATAGCTAATTCAAAATATTACTAAATACTATAATAGGATACTGTATAAATAATACTTAAATAACACTGTTCTATACTTAATGAGCAAACTGAGTTTTTTTAAGAAAAGAAAAGAATATGTACCTTTTAGGTTAGGAATGCACAGGGAAATCACAGGGAATGCTCAAGGAAATTCGAAATTGAAACTACTTTCAGTAAATCATCAAGTTGAAGAAGTTGCAGCCATAAATGTTTACCATCTCGATCTCTCTATGAAACTGCTTAAGTGTCACAAAGCATGAGATGTTTAAAGCCAATAATAAAAGCTCCATTAAGTCAAGAAGTGTTTACTAAGAAATGAGCAAAGAAGAAACGGCGAGTGGAAATGCATTTGAAGTGCAGCTGGAGCACGTTGTTCTGCAGGTCTTAAGGAAAGTGGTTTGCCACTTGCAGCAAAAGCATGACTTTGAGGAAGTATTGTAGATTAAGATGAATCAAGATACTGACCTAGGATGATCGCATTCTCTATTCTGGGCTATGATGAAATGACTCTTAAAAAAATCACATGGGACTACAAATATTTAACTAGACCTTAACAAATGGCCTACTCTCTTATGATAAAACAGAAAAGATGCACTCAAATCTTGTTACCAATCCCTAAAACACTTGTTTAGCATACTTCTCTATGACTAACAAAGAGGACAACTCTGAAGGTCAGCAGGAAATGATGTAGCTGTGCACCAATACACAGTTGCTTGTCAGGTATTGAGCTCCTATTACACAGAAGTGCATCTAAATGGGGGAGAAATGTAGAGATTGCTGGGTGCCATTTTTTTTTTAATTCTGGCATCAAATGGTGCAAGCAAACATTACTGTATTATCTCCTTTATATTTTTATGGTATACCACCATAATTATACAGTATATAATTTGTTTTAATTATAACTTATGTTATATATTATACTTATATAGATACTTATATATTAACTTATATATTATAACTTAAATTATGTTATAATTTATATTAAAGTATATATGTTTTAAATTTTCCTTTCTAAAAAAAGCATATTATTTATAGGTTTTACATTCAGAAAGTCTTCTAAATTGAGAGGCCAAAGCATTAGATCACCAGACTTCACTTTTAGTGTTTTCTCAACATTGCATAACTTCTGATGAACACGTTAATTATTATTTTGAATTATCAGCCATTTAACCATGCATTGCTATGTGTTTGTCTTTCACACTTTTTATTAGGCCTATTATTTTTATTATTTTAAAATGAATAATAAATATTTTAGTTTAAAATTGTAATGATTTATTTCATTATTAGCTTTTCATTAAACTCACAAACCCCCTGCAGTTTCTTCGCGGACCCCAATTTGGGAAACCCTGAAGGAATCTAAAGTTGAATGCACTTCATCTTTATAAAGAATGGAATATATTTTCATTCTCTTTGTATTTTTAAATCAATATGGTACAAATATTACCCTCTTCAATTCAATGTGATAAATGAGTTAGGTCAAAGTAATCTAAAAGTAGTTGGATTATATTACCTAAAATGTGTAATGTAATGGATTACGATACAAACTACATTTTTTCTCATGTCATTTGGAATCAGTACCGGCCAACAATTTGTAAGTAATCTACCCAGATACTGTTTACTAGTGGTGATTAAAAACAGAGCAGCTGCTTCTGGTAGCAGTTATACATTTATTATTCATCCCAGAATGCATTCAAGACACCATTATCCACATGGCTGGAGAAGGAATGTTTCATGGAAATGGTCTGCATCAGGACCAAAATTACATAACATACTTGCCTCAACATATAACCCTACCTTTCCACACCATCACGTTTACAACCATATGAGTGCCTTTCCAGGGCAGAAATAGAAGCAGACAAACCTTTTAGCTCCACAATATCTTATATCCAAGGAAATATCAATAATGAAGGCCTGCATTGCATAATAGCGGGTAAGTCTCGGGGAGCATCACGGTATAAGTTCAACAACAAATGCTCCACAGATCGGTTCTGATCTGCTCCCAGCCTCCAGGCAGAATTGAAGAAGCTGAGTCATTATAGATAAAAGACTGAGACAGATCCTAATTTGATTTTATGTGAACCACAGCATGTATCCTATGCATCTCAGCTAAGCAGGAGTTCCTTGCTGTTCAAAATGCAACAGAAACATAGAATAAAATGTTACCAGTTTCATATGTTAAACAGAAAAAAACTCGAATAGTCTAGTAGGCCTAACAGTCTCTGGAAGCCAAATAGGAAGAAAAAGAAATGCTCTGAAAACCTGGCATAGGGCTACAGAATCTCTTGAGAACACTGCCAATCTAGAAGAGAAAAACATGTCTCTGTGATTTAAAATCTCAGGCTCTAAATCTTGTGAAGGTGCTTTTTCAGGTAGTGAAGGGGAATAATCAAACAGCTCACACACTGCCAGAGGAATGTGTTATATCTGACACACAGACATAACTGACTGTAACATAACACTCTGTGACATGAGGCTGATATACTGATCTCAGCTACATGATAACGAGGGTGATGAGTTCATTTTTATCGACAATCTAAAACACAACAGAACGATACAAACACATATTTCTTTGTCTCATTTATTTATGTGGAAGTTTTGCATTGAGTGGTACAATGATCATAAAACTCACGGTTTGGACCAAATTACGGTTTTTGAGTCAAAGATCGGACCATTGTTCAGATCATCAGAAAATATATATATAATTACCGGATCGGATCATTGGTGCAAATGCAATGTAACTTTGGTTTCCATTTATTACTCATTATTAAAGGCAAGTGAACAGTCAGTAAAAAATAAGAACAAATACACAAAATTCAAACATATATAAATACAATAGAACAAAGTTACAAATATAGTAAGTAGTATAACAGTAGTATAAAAAATGTATAATTAAATGTAAAATAAAAACACTATAGTGTTCACTGTATGAATTAAATATAGATTCATCTTTGTTAAAGCTGTGTTTTGTGTTTTGATTAACATCAATAGACGGAAGCAGGTATTTATAATGTGCACAAATAACAGTGCGTGAATACCATACTGAGTTCTCTATCGCCTCTTCTTGCGCTTGAATGGTTTAAAATTGCTTGGATGTGGCAAGACAAAACACGTGCAAATGTTAAACTTTCACTCTACGATGGTTACACTTTACAATTAATCTGCGAATCATATGCGTTACAAACCGCGGGCCCTAGTTCCGCTGAACTGAACTACGATCAGTTACACCCCTAATAACTGAAAAATAAGACCATACAACAAAGAAATGCATCATTTACAATTTTGCTCTTAAAGGCCTGGCCTGTTCAGTCCTGATGAAGTCTTAATGTAACTGCACTTAACGCAGGCTGCTGTGTGGTGCCAGCACGTGGCCCATGTTTTCCTCTCAGCATTTGAACCGTGCTTATGCAACAGCCTGCCAGCTTCATGAAATATCAACTCCAGTCAGGAGTAAACCAGTGAAACCCTATTAGGTCTGACTTTGTTTATGGAAGGAATGTGTGGGTATCAGACAAACACTAACCAGCCATTGTGGCCCTATTATTATGTGAAACAATCTACATTGTTAAAAGCGCTATATAAATGAGGATGACTTGACTTGTGAACTTTGTTTAATATCTCGAATTTATATTTAGTGTTTTGATAAAAAAAAAAAAAACAGCTATTTTTTACATTACGTGCATTGCATCGACATTTCTCATTGGAATGAAATGCCAAGTTTTAGGTATTGGAAGTTGGTCACCAAAAGATGGCAGGTTTGAATCCCTGCAGAGTTTGATTTAATAGTCAATTTCACTGTACACTTCAGCAAGGAACACTCTTGGACAAGTATTTTTTTTTCTTTGTTCACTATAAAGTAAAGTTTTTAATGATCATCTTACACTGTAAAAATGATATTCATAAAAATATTGAAATCTATTAAATTAATATTTTATTTAATGTAACTAACTTTCTTTACAAAATCACTTGATTTGTTGTAAGCAATATGAATCCTTGATGGTCTTGTATTTATTTAAAGTTTACTTAAAACATCACCCATGTATATTAATAATATCATGTATATTATAAAATAACTAGGCTAATACATATATTTATTTTTTAAAAAACTTTTCAATGTGATAATTTAAGATTGAATTACGAGATAAAGTAAATGGTAATATTTTATACTTTCTTGGAAAATAAGTGGTGTATTAAAAGGTTAAGACATTAAACATCAAATTAATAATTCAATGTATTGGGGATGTTTACAAGTTTACAAGGTAATTATAGATTCACTGGGATTGTGGGAAGTCATGAACAGCTGACTGGCTCTGTTTCACTTGCATAGTTCAATACAAACGAGAGATACGCGAACACCGGCTCTTCAGGTCATACCGAATGCATACTTTCACCTTCCTCTGCCTATGAAAGACATTTCAAAATTTCAAAGAAACAGTACAGCTTTCGATTTGGCAGGCAGTCTGTTCTCTGGAGGTTATGTTTACATACAATTCGGAACCCCAATCTCACAAATATGGAAGCGATTATAAAATGGCATCGTAGCCAAGTCACATAAACAGCTTAAAAATGTAACTTATCTCCAGTTCGCATCCTTGCGCACTAGAGCATACAAACAACACAGATACTTTATGGCCATTTCTCTGACAAAACAAAAAAGAGCCTCGAAGCTGACTCTTTAGAATGTTTCACAAATCAAATGTACTTACATCTCAGTAGGCGCTTTGTCAATCCATATTGCCATCAGAAGAGTTTTGATGCATGCGAATCTCATTTGCCAAATTCCATCGCGCTGCCTCTAGCTCTTCCTTGAGCTGCTGCATAGTGTGGCCCCGCCCTAATGCGTGACGTCAGCCCGCCGTGCCCCGCCTTTCCCACGCGCTCTGTCCGCAACTGCACGTGCAAGCAAAACAGCAAATTAATGTTTTAACAAGACAACGCAGAAAGCGAACAGTAGGCTATAATAGTTTAACATACTGGCTTGGTTGCAGTTCCTTTAATTATGAATCTTTAGAATTCCAAACATAATCCGTGATATTGTTATTGTGTTGTTTATGTGCATCAATTAGGCTACATTATACAGAAGCTGAACAACATCTCTAACTAAAATCTGCTGGACCAATAAGCGAGGCATTTATTTAAATTGGACAGTAGGCTAATTTGGTTCATGGTACATTTGAAAAAAAGTCAGTTTTCATCTAATTATGATTCTATAATAATGTATGCTAACTATCTTACATTGAAGGGTCTGATTCTCAGATTAATAGTAGCTAGGTCTAAGCTGCTATCATGTTTATGCAAACATCAGTCTATTTCGTACCACGCAAAATTTGTGAAATCATGGGTTCTAAGATCTATATTGCCATCATGTGGATGGTTGTAAAAATAGTCACAGTGTTAATTTTTATTTCACTTTCTGTTTGGTGTGATATGAAGTCAGGCTACACATTGGACTACAATGTTTGAATCTCTCAAAAATCGAATTCACAAAAAAAAGGCTTTGAACTTGGTGCCAAATGTAACATTTTAAAGAGGTTTTAAAAATAAAAAATATCAAATGCACACACATTATGAACATATTTTCAGAAAATAATAACAAAGTACAACAATATAAGAATGAAATAAGATTAAATTAATTTGCTCTGGAAGAGCATTTGTGCATTGATAATACATAAATCTATTAACAGCTGATGCATTTGTACTTATGAACATAAGAGATAACCCAAAAAGATGATTATGTTAAATAGGTAAAGTTCAATAACAGACTATTATAGAGAAAGACTTCTAACCTCTTTCTTAGCTTCAGGATCAAATTATACTGTTACCCTATTTTATCTATAAATATCCCAAATTGGGTCATTCTTTTATTCCCATTTTTTTTTTTTTTAGATGGATGCTTTTCATACCACATACATTCACATTGGAGAAGACTTCAACGTAAGGATCGGTCAGCAATTATAAATGATCTAGAGGTGAGTGTTATCAGGAATGACGTGCAGGTGGGAAGCAGGATGGATGCTGGGAAGTGTAGTGAAGAGGATGTGGTGAACTAGGGTGAACTGTGACAATATCACGCTGCTTTATAATTTGTAACTGGTGCAAGTGTCCGAACACATCATTGAAATTTATCTGAAATGACACAATGGACTTCACTTTTATTGAGGAGGAAAAACAATGTTCTAATTTTCGTTTTAAAAGCTTTTGTTGACATGTTGTACTAGTGTATATAATAACAAATTAGCAGAATTTTACAAACAATGTCAGTGTTTTAATTAGCTGCATATGATTTGCAATGTTTATTTAATTTAGATTAATAGATTTATTAGATTTTGGTGTTTTGTGTTTTATGTTGTTTTGTTTTTGCTTGCCATCTTGACCAGGACTCCCTGGAAGAAGTACTTTTCTGGATCTCAATGGGACTTTTCTTGAAAAAAAAAAGGAACCCCTAGTGTCAACAGACTACTGAGGGGGTTGAACAACTTCAAGGACATTTATGTGATGAAAATCGATTTGACGTTGACTAGTCTTTGATGACATCATAAATTAATAAGCCTGAACCTTGAGCTGAGACTCAAACACAGGTTGCCTTGTGCATAGCTATGGCATACAGTATGAGACAGCGCTGCTCACAAGGCTATTGATCCTACACAAGTGCAGATCAATTTTGAGCAGCCAAATGGTAGAATCAAATACATCTTGAGAAGTACTCTCGGAGTATGCATATATTTGTCATTTTAACTGTTTTGGAAACGGAGCGTAAAAGTGGACTTAGAAGACTTCTTATCCTGTTGCGCCCTCTATAGTTCATGATCAGCGACTAGTAGATGTCAAGCTTAAAGGGTCATGGCAGTGCATTTAAGTCGACAAGTCTGTGCAACTCTCAACTGCTCCTCAGCACAAACCTGAATGAGTGGATGCAAGTGGCATGCAAGTTTCACTCACCAATTCTCATCGGCCTTTTCTGAAGTATCAGAGGTGTTTCGGGCTCTCAAGTGCGACACCTAGTGTTGGTTTCGACACAACATCTCTGTTCCCTCTACCTGGGAACGTCTCGGTTACGTATGTAACCCTCGTTCCCTGAGTAGGGAACGGAGACGTTACGTCGGATGACGACGAATGGGGTTTCGCTTAGAACACCTATCGACTTTGAGTATACAAAAACGAGCCAATGGCAAAGAAATGCCATGGGTCTGCGGAATTTGCATGACGTAACTCCGCCCCACCTCGTGGGTATAAAAGGAGGACGCCGGCAACATGCAGTTATGTTTCTTCGCTAAGGAGCCAAGACTGAACTCAGGCGATCCCCGCGGTACAGCGGAAGTGGCAGGAAGACGTAACGTCTCCGTTCCCTACTCAGGGAACGAGGGTTACATACGTAACCGAGACGTTCCCTTTCGTTGTCACTCCGAGTTACGTCGGATGACGACGAATGGGGTTACCAGTCTAATCACACCACCTTCACAGCTGTCTTCCAGTGCCCTGCGTAAATCTGAGCCCTCGAGAGATTTAGGACGAAGGACTCCTATTTAACTCAGGAATACCAAGGTACACTGGGAAGCATATCCCATAGCTTTAGAGGAAATATGCAATTATCACCAACCCAGTGGGGGGGGGGGGGGGGGGGGGGGGCATTTGAAAATACACATATGACCCGAAGGAAACATATGGAGAAACTCTGAGGTGTCCAGCCGCAGGTGGAATATTTCAACCTCAGGGGTGGCAAGGTGGCTTGCCGAGGCAAAGACACATGCTCAGAGAGGCTTACAGTGGAAATACACGTGTGGGGGTAGCTCCGGGGAGGGACCATGCACATGGGAGGCACCTAGCCGACGCCCAGGCAATAGACATTGGCGCTAGCATCAGGGGTGCTGGAGGAACTCAGGGCTTGCGGAGAAGCTCACCTGAGCAGAATATCGCACGTATCCAGTCCGTGGAGTGGAATGGCGAGCAAGCGAAGACACCTGAGCGGGTCCGGTACTAGCTAGTTGAAGCGAGTACATAAGAGGACACTGGCTCCACTCGGAGATTATAGAATCTGGCGAATGTGTTCGGTGTCGCCCAGCCTGCAGCTCTGCAGATGTCTGTTAGCGAGGCGCCATGCGCTAGAGCCCAAGAGGATGCCACACTCCGGATGGAGTGGTCAGTCAAACCAAGGGGGCACGGTCGACCTTGCTGCTGGTAAGCCAAAGCAATGGTGTCCACTATCCAGTGAGACAACCTCTGCTTTGAGAGAGCCTTTCCCTTCAGCTTCCCACCATAACAGACAAAGAGCTGGTCTGAGGTCCTGAAACACTGCGTCCTGTCTACATAGGCGTGGAGAGCGCGTACTGGACAGAGCAGTGCCAAGGCTGGGTCTGCCTCCTCCGAGGGCAGCGCTTTACAGGTTCACCACCTGGTCCCGGAAGGGAGTGGTAGGAACCTTACATATTGGTAGGCACATATCCAAGCCGGGGTCTCAGGATCACGTGAGAGTAAGCCGGCCCGAATTCCAGGCACGCTTCGTCAACGGAGAATGCGTGCAGGTCCCCGACCCTCTTGAGAGAGGCCAATGCAACCAGGAGCGCTGTCTTCATTGACAGGAACTTAAGCTCCACTGATTGCAGAGGCTCAAAGGGAGCACTCTGCAGGGCACTTAAGACCACTGAGAGGTCCCAAGAGGGAACGAGAGGAGAACGAGGAGGATTCAGCCTCCTCGCCCCCCTCAGGAACCTGACGATCAGGTCGTGCTTCCCTGTGGACTTACCTTCCCCTAAGTCGTGGTGAGCGGCAATAGCGGCAACATAAACTTTGAGGGTGGAGGGAGACAGCCTTCGCTCCAACCCATCTTGAAGGAAGGAAAGCACGAAACTGATCGAACACCTCCGGGGGTCTTCTCGGCGAGAAGAGCACCAGTTGATGAAGAGGTTCCACTTCAACGCGTAGGCGTGCCTAGTGGACGACGCTCTAGCGGAAGTGATGGTAGCCACCACCGTACGGTGGTAGGGTACTCAAACCTGCCTCGTCCCAGCCAGGAGCCACACGTGGAGATTCCAGAGATCGGGACGAGGGTGCCACAGGGTGCCCCGTCCCTGAGAAAGGAGGTCCTTCTTCGGAGGAATTGGCCAAGGAGGTGCTGTCGCGAGGAGCACTAGTTCGGAGAACCAAGTCCGGGTGGGCCAGTACGGCGCAACCAGAAGGACCTGCTCCTCGTCCTCCCTGACCTTGCGCAAGAGCTGCGCAAGAAGGCTCACTGGGGGAAACGTATATTTGCGGCCCCGCGGCCAGCTGTGCGCCAGAGCATCCGTGCCGAGCGTGCCCTCGGTCAGAGAATAATACTGGGCGCAATGGGTCGAGTCGTGGGAGGCAAACAGATCTATCTGTGCGTCCCCGAACTGGTCCCAAATCAGCTGGACCGACTGGGGATGGAGTCGCCATTCTCCAGGGAGGGGCTGAAGCCGTGACAGCTCGTCGGCAGCACGGTTCAGGGCTCCGGGAATGTAAATGGCACGAAGGGACCTCAGATGCCTCTGACTCCATAAGAGGAGGTTGCGGGCGAGTTGCGACATACGGCGGGAGCGTAGACCACCTTGATGGTTGATGTACGCTACTGTGGCGGTATTGTCTGATCGGACTAGTACATGTTGACCCATGAGCAGCGCTCGGAAGCGGTGCAGGGCAAGGCGTACTGCCAGCAACACGAGGCAATTGACATGCCATAGGCGCTGGGGTCCTGTCCAGGAGCCCGCGGCAGCATGTCCATTGCACATGGCGCCCCAGCCCGTGGTGGAGGCATCTGCTGAGACAACAACATGCCGAGACACTCGTTCCAGAGGGACACCAGCCCTGAGAAAACTGAGGTTCAACCACGGGGTGAAGGTCTGACGGCAGGTCGGAGTAACTGGTACTCGGAGCGTGCCTTGTTGCCAAGCCCACCTCGGGACTCGGTCGCGAAGCCAAAGCTGAAGCGGTCTCATATGAAGCAATCCGAGCGGCGTCACCGCGGCTGCAGATGCCATATGCCCCAGGAGCCTCTGAAAATGTTTCAGTGGAACCGCACTCTTGCCCTGTACAAGTCAGCAGTGACTGCGCGCGCTCGCTCGTAAGCTGCGCGGACATGGCGGCCGAGTCGATGTCCATACCGAGAAAAGAGATCCTCTGCACGGGGCAAAGTTTGCTCTTCTCCCAGTTGACCTGAAGGCCCAGACGAGCTAGGTGCCGGAGCACAAGGTCCCTGTGTTCGCAAACCTGATCTCGAGAGTGAGCTAGGATCAGCCAGTCGTCGAGATAGTTCAGGATGCGAACCCCGTGAACCCGAAGGGGAACAAGGGCTGCCTCGACGACCTTCGCGAAGACGCGAGGAGACAGGGCTAGCCCGAAAGGGAGAACCGCGTACTGGTATGCCTGCCCCTCGAAAGCAAACCGGAGGAACGGTCTGTGTCGAGGAAGAATGGAGACATGAAAGTAGACGTCCTTCAGGTCGATCGCTGCAAACCAATCCTGTGGCCGCACACATTCGAAAATGCGTTTGGCAGTGAGCATTTTGAACGGCATCCTGTGAAGGGAGCGATTCAGTACGCGCAGGTCCAGGATTGGTCTTAACCCACCGGTTTTCTTGGGGACAATGAAGTAAGGGCTGTAGAAGCCGGACCTCACCTCGGCTGGAGGGACAGTCTCGATTGCACCCTTCGCCAGCAGGGTGGCAA
Source organism: Meda fulgida (assembly GCA_030578275.1). Taxonomy (NCBI): domain Eukaryota; kingdom Metazoa; phylum Chordata; class Actinopteri; order Cypriniformes; family Leuciscidae; genus Meda; species Meda fulgida. The sequence continues at coordinate 9,237,677 of CM060621.1, forward strand.
TCTCTGCTCGCATGATGGGGGCATTGCTACCGACCAAAGTGGAGCGGACTCCCCTGTAGCGGGGAGGAGACCGTGCGAACTGAATCGCATAGCCGAACCTGATAGTGCGGGCGACCCAGCGGACAGTTGGGAAGCTCTAGCCAGGCTCCCAAGAACTGTACCAGCGGGGTCATGCGGACCACAGGCGTCCCCCCGGAGGGGCAGCGAAGCGGAGTAACTGGCCCGGACGTGGACGGCATAGCGATCCGGTGTGGGGGCGCAGTTAACATCCGCGCCCTGACAGAGGAGGCCAGGGAAGGACCAGCGTTCCACGGGGGCCTGCTCTGCCAGGGGTCTGGCGACAGAGTGGGACAGGGACGAAACGGTCCGTGGACGGCACGCCGTGTCAACCAACTCTGGGACAGAGGGGGACGAGGAGAGCACGGCTTGTGGGCGGCGCTCTGACGTCCGAGAACTCTGTGTGCTCAGAGACGAGAGAGTCAGTTCTTTCTGAATAAGGATTCTTCCCCAGCCCTCCACCGGGGAAAGGAGTGGCCCTGCTACCAACTCCTGGAAAGAACTGAGTCCCATCTCTGAGCAGCCCATCTCAAAAGCGCCACTTAACCTGGCGTTTAGCGGGGGGCGGGGCTGGAGAGGGCTGAGGCATCCCCCCACGGTCTTGGGTTGGAACCGTGGGAGGGCGCCTTCGGCGGTTGGCAGACTGAGGGACCTGAGCGGACGGCGGGCCGTCGGCAGAACAACCTCAATCTGCTCCCGGGCGGTTAAGAACTATTTGGCAGAGGACTCAATCGCACCGCCGAAGAGGCCGACCTGGGATGTGGGGGTGTCGAGCAGACGAGTCTGCCGACATCCAGCACATCAGACCGGTCAGCCCCAGAGTGGTAACATCACCTGACTCAGAGAGCGCACGGCCACCTTCGTCGCTCGGAGAGCAAGGTCAGTGGCGGCGCGCTTTTTGATAGCTCATTAAAGAGCCTCGAGTCAGTCCCACCCTCATGCATAACCATGAGCATCTGGGCCAGGTAGACCACAGAACGGTCATGGGATGCAGTGAGGCGGCTGCCTGTCCTGTGGCACTATAGGATTTCGCCACAGATTAGTGTAGACGAAAAGAACTACAGGCTTCGGACGGGTGCTTAGGATAGCGCCGGGAAGCACTCTGAGGACACAGTAGCATCGCAACAGAGCGTTCAACCGAGGGGACCCCAGTGTACCCATGGGCAGCGGCCCCGTGAGGGGGGAAAGGCGGATGAGACCAACGAGCGGTCCTGAGAAGACACGGGGGTCTTTCAGGACATCGAGATCTCATCATGCACGTCTGGGAAGAAAGATATTGGGGTTTGCCGTGGACGCGGGTCGGCGGCCTTACCCAAAAACCAATCGTCCCAGGAAAGCATGGCCGTCATCTCCGGATCAGACTCAGGCACAGCATAACACACCAGAAGGTGGCAGCTGTGACGAGTCGTCACTTCCAAAAGAACCAAGCCCACCTTATGATGTTACAACAGACATAGCATCTTCCTCTGTAGCTTCAACCGAAACTCGCGGGCCACCCGAAGGTCGCCTCGCGGGAATCGGAGGTTCACTAGCGGGCACCGTCACACAGGAGGGGGCTGGGGTCGCGGACAGATAGTCGGCACCTTGTTCCAGACTATAACCCTCAGGTCACCCTGGCCACCAGCCGAAGTAGTACCCCTCGGGGGAGCGCTAGATCGGGGTGTGGATGAGGGGACTCTCACTCTTTCGAGTTCATTGAGTCTCGACCTAAATGACGCGATGATCATGTTCCCAGAGAGAACATGAATCACCCACGAGCGCTGTACAAGCATGATAAAAGCCCTACACACTAGACAGCGCTCGTGCCCATCAGAGTCCGATACCAATCTGCCGCCACTTTTTTTTTTTTTTTTTTTTTAAATGCACGGGCGAGCCGTCTTTAAAAAGACGTGCCGCGTGCGAGCTCTTTTGTGAGAGGAGAAAAAAAAAAAAAAACTCTGCGATGTTGAAGCGAGCGGGGAGAACACACTCACTGGCAGATCACTGCACAGATCAGCAGGCAATATGAACTCGCTGCAGATCGCCATCACACCAACACCGGAGAGAATGGCTCGTCTCGTAGAGTGAAGTCATAAATGGCTGTGGAGTGAAGAGATACTCTTGGCTCCGAAGCGAAAACATAACTGCATGTTGCCGGCGTCCTCCTTTTATACCCACGAGGTGGGGCGGAGTTACGTCATGCAAATTCCGCAGACCCATGGCATTTCTTTGCCATTGGCTCGTTTTTGTATACTCAAAGTCGATAGGTGTTCTAAGCGAAACCCCATTCGTCGTCATCCGACGTAACTCGGAGTGACAACGAAAGGGAACAAGGGTTACACTAGTAACTGTGACTTTACTTTTTTGCAGTGCATTATGGGAGAACTTGATCACTTCAAAATGCATGTTGACCAGCAACAGTATGACGTTATTTAACCGTATAATACCATATTTTTCCATGAATATAGGAAGACATTTTTAGTTTATCTGTATGAGGTCATTTTGCTGCTCTGCCTATTACTGTTATATTTGTAAATTACCTATTACTTCTAAATATTCAATTTTAAACATCCAAATAAGATTTTGTGATTTAAATCAGATGATGCAACTGTGTGACTGTGACTGTGTGACACCGTATGTGACTATCAGCAAGATACCACAAGAATGAGCGTGAGCCCATTGTAGAGAATGCAATTGCACCATCATATCACAAACAATCTGCTAAGAAAGCTTAACTTTTATCCAACTTGCACATTTGTCTAAACTTTATCTGAGTAAAATATTAGTGTTGAATGATGTTTTTTTCTTGTGTTATTACCATTTTAACGTGAGATTCAAACTGGCCATTATGGTTATTTGCCTTCTGATTTGATCTTTAAGGGATTTGGAGAGTGAATCGAGTGTTTGCTGGAGAGTTTAGGGCAAAGAGAAAGTATCCTGGCTGAAACTTGGCTGAACTCTTAACAGGTCAATTTACCTTCCTGCATATCATTAAAACACCTTTAGCATTTCACTCGTGTTTCAGGTAAACATAGCCTGTATGATGACGGAACCAAATTCCCATTTTTCCAGCATACATGATCCATCCTAGTCCTTTGCCTATAATAATATTCTATTAAAATTACTTTAGACTATTACACAATGAGGAAGTCTATACCATACTGAAACTATGGAAATTATATTATAAATTAATGGAAAATAAAATTATGGAAATTGCTATTCTAGTATATTCAGGTTCATATTATAATTAACTTGCAGAGCTAGATTCTTTATCTATTCTTGCTGACAAATCCAGTCATGCAAGCCCCTTAAATTACTCAATTTAAACAGTTTAAAAAAAAAAAAACACTTCTGAAAGCCAGACAGATTAAGTTTGTGCTGTTTGTCTTTGTGAATATGTGCATACAAATGGATGGCTATTTAATATACCTACATGTGTATTTATTTAATATTCCCACTCATGCAAAACAATGGTAATCTGCTTGAACCAAACATATTTTGCATATTGTCACGGGGTGAAGAATCACACGACAAGGGGAGCTCATGCAAAGTGACCAAGAGTGGATTTATTTACAACATGAAGAAAAAAAAAACAAAGAAAAACCCAGTGAAGTGCGTTGCCTCTTCTTTGTAGTGCAGCAAGTCTGCGTTGTGCTTCTTGGAGGCTGAGCGGTCAACTGCTGCTTTCTGGAGAAAGATAGAGAACGTAAGCTATGACCATAACCAGTGTTTAGGAACGATACTTTAAAAAAAGTAATTAGTCAGTTACTCACTACTTGTTCCAAAAAGTAACTGTATTACTCTATACTAAAATGAACTCGTTACCAGGGAAAGTAACTATTTGCATTACTGTTTAAAAAAAAAAAAAAAAAGACTTTAGCAGTTTTCACAAGTCAGTTGAAATTAGTAGAACAGAAGTAGTGCTTATTGCACCTTGAAAATGCCAACTTTTCATCGGATTGCTCCTGACTCGCCATCTCTGCTGCATCATCGAATCTGTTTAGCTGTTGTGTGTGTGTGTGTGTGTAAAAACACTGGATCTGGTTGGCTACCAGGAAACATGACTCTGCCTTAGCCAATCATAATCGCTTACCTCATTAATAACCCACCTCCTCACTAGCTGTGTGAGCCACGCCCACGGGGTGCGTTCGGATTACAGTTTATTTAATCAATAGCCTACATAGTAACCTTTACTGTCTATAATAGTAACGCACATAGGCGTCAATTTCGGTGGGTACACGTCCCCACCAGATTTCATCATGGGTCATTTTGTACCCACCACTTTTTGAAACATCGAGGCACGGATGTTAATACAAATAAATAAAACCTCTCCAGTTAGCAGAGCATTCATTTAGTTTGCTATCAAATAAGAGATCTAGCGCTAAAATGTGTTGTTTTTGAAATCAAGCTGAGCGCTCGTTCCCGCTGCTATCAATTGCATGGATAGTTGTTCTCTTGTGGCTCACGCTGTCACGCACAGTCTTCACTCAGAAACGCGCTTCAATCTAATCGCCGTTATGGAGACTATTCGTTCTGGTGAAATCACAAAATAAAATGCACACAAACGTGTCCCTGCTGAAAATATTTAGTTTTGATGAGAAAAAAAAACTATACAAGTGCGGATTCGAACCCGTAACTTCTGACACGCTTGGCAAATGATCTACCACTAGACCACTTAAGAACTCAAATAAAAGTTTGTACCAGCATTTCTGAAAATGCACTTCCAAATGCGTCTGTCCCAAGCACATTTCAAACCAAACTGACGCCCGTGGTAACGCACCGCATTTAACGTCCAGTAACGTTAACGCCGTTGTAACGACGGGAAAAAGTAATTAGATTACCCCATTACTGAAAAAAATAACGTCGTTACCTAACGCCGTTCTTTTAAACGCCGTTATTCCCAACACTGACCATAACTATGGATCTATGAGACCGAACGATGACCGTCACCACGGTCTTACCTTGAATGACGCCATTCTTCCGCCTATCCTTCGAGACCTAATATCAACAATGACAGGTGACTGACCTTAGGGGTTGGCTATGTAACATCCAGGTGAGCCAACCACTTCCTCTTGCCTGGAACGCCCAGTTCGTCCCGAGTGACAAGGGATGGTGACGGACATCGTTCGGTCTCATAGATCCATAGTTATGGTCATAACTTACGATCTATTTCGACCTCACTGAGACCGTAACCACGGTCTTACCTTGGATGACTTATACCACCAGGGTCACGAGGGATTCCTTTCGTCACAGATAATACAGCAGACCCCAAAGAATTCGGATTTGCCACATTAATCCTATAAAATCTAGTGAATGTGTATGGGCTGCTCCAAGAGGCTGCTGCACAGATGTCTGAGAGCGCTACCCCCTTGAGTGCCACCAGGGAAGTAGCCATGCTCCTGGTAGAGTGAGCCACCAGATCACCAGGGATAGGTAGATTTGGGTTGACATAAGCTTGTGAAATTGTATCCACTACCCAATGAGACAATCGTTGCTTAGACACAGGTTTGCCTGCACACCTCTTGTCAAAGCATATGAAGAGTTGCATGTGTGACTGCCGTAATTGACGAGTACGCTCAATGTATGTGTGCAATGCTCTAATAGGACATAGAGAAGAATTATCTAACCCAGCACCCGAACAAAGGGGATCTGGACAGAAAGCATCAAGCTCAATCACTTGATTTATTGTATTAGGTTTAAGGACCTTGGGTAGAAATGACGGGTTTGGCCAAAGAAAAAACCCATTTTTTTCCGCCTTCCATCTCAAGTATTCTTCACTGACTGATAAAGAGTGTAATTCACCAACTCTCTTGGCTGAACATATCACCAGTAGGAAGACTGTCTTCCATGTCAAGAACATGAGATCGGCTTGTTCCAGAGGTTCAAAAGGTGCTTTGGTCAGTGAGTATAAGACAAAAGAAAGGTCCCAAGCAGGTGCTCTCATACTTCTCCTTGGATGTAAACGGTGTGCACCCTTAATAAATTGACACCAAAGGATGTTTGCCAATATTTGCAACATCCACTGATACATGAAAGTGGGAGATGGCTGCAATGTAGACCTTTATGGTATTAACTGACTTCCCCGAATCCATCAATTAATTGAAGAAAACTGAGAACCAAACTGGTGTCACACTTGGCTGGATCTAGTTGTTGGTCCTGACACCACGTTGAGAATATCCGCCGCTTACTAGAATAGTTACTCCACGTAGATGGTGCCTTAGAACTAGTTATTGTCCTCAATACAGCTTCGTCTAAGTCTTTAGAGAGGGGCTGAGCAAGGGCAATACCCACAGTTGTAGTATCTCTGGTTTTGGGTGCCAGATTTGGCCCTCCGCTTGGGAGAGAAGATCTGGTCTCTTTGGTAACTGCCAAGGTTGACCTTAGACCAAGCGTACAAGGTTCGGAAACCAATGCTTTTTTGGCCACCTGGGGAGGAAAAGCGTTCAACAATTCCTCCGGCCATTCTTGAGATAGTGCATCTATCCCCTAGGGACCTCCCTGATTGTTCAGGGAGTACCATAGATCACAATGAGTTGTCTCTGTAGTCGCAAACAGATCGACCCTCACCATTCCAAACTGACTCCATATGATTCTTACCACTTCGGGATGGAGACGACACTCTCCCGGGAGAGGTCCAGTTCGAGACAGCAGGTCTGCTGCTCTGTTTGCTGCTCCCGGTATGTATACTGCTCTGAGTGATGAGAGCTTCAGAAATGCCCAAGAAAGTAGTTCCTTTGTCACCTGGAGACATCGCGCTGATCTGATGCCGCCTTGGTGATTGATGTGGTACACTGCAGAAATGTTGTCTGTTCTCACCAAAACATGTTTGTTCTGCAACAACGGGAGAAAAGCCCTCAAGGAGAGATGGACTGCCTTGAGTTCCAACACATTGATGTGCTCCGAGGTCCAAGGGGATTCCCAGAGTCCCCTGATGGACCTGCCTTCCAAAACTGCTCCCCACCCGTTAGAGAAGCATCTGTCGCTATCACAGATCGCCTCGCTGGGATGTTGCCTAGAGGAACCCCTTGTGATGGTAACGTCTTCGTATTCTAAGGGCGTAACATTTGGATACATCTTCGTGTAACGTTTATCTTCACATGCCTTTGTAATTTGGGATGCAAGTGGAAGTTGTTCAACCAACGTTGTAGTGGACGGGCTCTGAGAAGGCCGAGTGGGACCACAGTCACTGCAATCATGCCCAATAATCGCTGAAATTGAATTAACTTCATTCTCTTGTTCAGACAAAATGACTGAGCTAGACTGAACAAGAGAATGAAGTTAATTCAATTTCAGCTGCAGTGACTGTAGTCCCACTCTGCCTTCTCAGCTAGACTGACCAACTGTTCCACCCTCTGGGGTAACAAAGATGCAGTCATCAGTTGGGAATCCAGCGAAATTCCAACACTGTCTGTTGTCTAGGACTTAGATAGCTCTTTTCCCAGTTCACCTTGAAACCCAGTGACCGTACATGTTGAAGGACCATTTCTGTGTCCTTCAGTACTTGGCTGCGAGAAGGAACACAAATTAGCCAGTCGTCCAGGTATGATAGAGTTTTCAAACCTGCACATTGAAGAGGACGAAGGGCTGCAGAAACCACTCTGGTGAAGACCCTTGGAGACAGAGACAGGCCAAATGGAAGGACCCTGAACTGGTAGACCCAATCTTGAAAAGCAAAGAAACGGGCAATGATCCTGACAGATGGATATGTGGAAATATGCATCCTTTAAGTCTATGGAAGTGAACCATTCTCCCGGTTCTGTGGATTCCAGAATTTGAACTGTAGTCTGCATTTTGAAGGGCGATACTTTTATGAATCGGTTCAGCTGTCGTAAGTCCAGAATGGGTCGAAGCCCCCCGTCTTTCTTTGGTACTAGGAAATACTTCGAATAGAAGCCAGTAAGCTGTTTGCTGGTACTTATCTGTACAATTGCTTTTTTCTGTACTAAGACTGATTTCGATGGCCAAAATTTGTGTCTGGACTGGGTTTCTGACTATGATCATTTGAACCCCTGAAAAAGTAGGAGGGCACCACCGGAACTGTATCCTGTCTTGATGGTATCTAGAACCCAAGGATCTGAGGTTACCTTCTCCCAACTGTCCAGGAATAGTTGGGAGCATTCTCCGGCGACTCCAAGACCGCTATGCATGGCCTCCCCAGGGTTTGAAACCCCTGGTAGTACACCTCTTAAATGACCCTCCCCTGACTGGAGTATGAGACTGATCAGTTTGGGGAGCCTGGTAAAATGGTCTGGTGCCTCAATCATGGAATTGGTAACCCCTGGTTCGCCTTCTGTCATACCCCCAAGTTTCTGAACGAGGAAAGTGTGGGGGCTGAAAGGAATGGGCTGCTCTATGGCCATGTTTGGCAAGTCCACCAAATGTCTGCTGAACTGATTCCCTGATCCTTACCATGATCAGTAGTGTCATGCAGAGACTGTGAATCAGTGTGAAATATCCGACCTGGAACCACTGGCATATTAGTCAGGTCCTTCCTAATAGCGTCAGGCAAAGATGTCTGCGCCAACCAGATTTGTCTTCTGGCTAAGATAGCTGAAGACATGGATGCTCCAATATCCCTAGTAAGCTGTGAGTATGTGATGAGTGCTCTGTCAATTAAACTCATCATATCATGCTCTTCTTTATTAACAACCTTCCTCAAAGCAGCCAGAACTATTGCTAAAGCATTTCCTGATCGAGCTGCTCGGGTAGGTGCATTATACGCTTGGCTCATTAACCGATCGGTCTTTTGGCACTCTTTACCAGGACAACAAGGGTTATCCGTAACCTTATCAGGTCCCAAAGTGGTTAAGGCTGCGATCTCTCGCTCCACTGATGGCATGTTCGCCATTCCACTCTCAGGGGGATAATCCAATTTAACAAACCGCCTGCAACCTGCATTAAACTGGGGTGCAGCCTTTGGATTATTCCAGGCTTTCCACAGCATCTGGGAATAATCCTCAGCCACAGGAATGGACACAGTAGGCTGTGCAGGGGAAATACTTGTCCATACACCTTGTGTGGGGGTTGGAGCTGTAGCTTCTTCCTGAGCATCAAGGCCCAGGATCCTTGCTGCACTTAAAATGCGTGAAAGAATGTCAGAATGCAGGCTTCCTTCTGAAACTTCGGACCTGGATTCATCTTCCACATTTTCGCCAATATCCTCCTCACTACCATAAAGGGAATTATTTGCATGCAGTGACACGGCATCCATAGAATCATCCCTCTCTTCCTGATGTGATATTAACTCCTCTCCAGGAGAGGGTGCAATAGGGACTGCAGATGGCTGCGTGCTGATTGAAGTGTTACGTGTTTCAAGCTTACCAGCCAAGTCACGTAATGCTGCCAATATTTGTAACTGAGTATCGTCCTTGGGCTCTTGCACTACCGTGGCCCTCTCCCGTTTATCTTGAGGCATGTCAGAACTTGGAGACCTGATCGACTCATCAGGCCTCTTGCGTTTGTGAGAGGAACTACTGGGAATCATTTCTTTGCCACCAGTTAAATGTTTTGCTCTCTGCACTCTTTCCTGCAAAGTTAGCTCTATTGCAGCTGCACAGGGGTTTTCAATGTCATCTAACAGATGTTGCATACCCAAAAAGGAGGGACATTCACGGTGCCCATCTCTTGACTCTGCCAGTTTGGCAAAACCGACATCTTGAGTGACTCATAACAAGCCAGAGGTCAAATCACTCATATAATAATGGTGTATGATAAGTAAACTAAATAAATACAGATAACTGTAACGAATCACAGTATTTTAATTAATTCTTGGAGTTGAACTGCAAAATAAACTACCGGCATTCAGTTGAAAAACACAAGCGACAATGCCATTAACATAGATTGTGACGAATCAGCATTCATTAATCAAATCAAACACTTCCTTAAACTGCAGGTATTAGTTAAACACAGTTAACCAGATATCCTTAATATATAGATTGTGACAAATCACTTCATACTCATCTTTCAAAATAAGTCTGCGAACAGAACTCCTTGAAAATCATATAATCTATTAGAAAATAATATATCCATCACTCTACGTGCGCACACAAACAAGATGGAAAAACTCTCTCCTGCTGCTAACAGCTGACCCAAGAACCAATAATAAATACCTGTAAACAAGCTGAAAAAAAAAATAAAGAAACACTGACCGATGTGCGTTCCGACGACGCGGCGAGAAATTGAAATGAGGACAAAACCACCTCAATCCTCAGGGACGTGAAGCACCTGCACGAAAATGTGACGGATTGAAAAATTTGCTCTACCGCGACGGTCTCAGATGAGGCGTTCCAGGCAAGAGGAAGTGGTTGGTTCACCTGGATGTTATATAGCCAACCCCTATGGTCAGTCACCTGACATTGTTGATATTAGGTCTCGAGGATAGGCGGAAGAATGGCGTCATTCAAGGTAAGACCGTGGTGACGGTCTGAGTGAGGTCGAAGTAGATCAGGCATTAACGTTCTGTCTCGTGCAGAGATCTCTCTCCATTTGACAAAGTCCATGTGGCTTAAGTTGCTGTTTGCTTGATGGAGCACGGCTGGGGCCGATCAGCCTGTGACAAGGGCATGCAGGTGTTCCTCGTCTGTTTCCAGGGCGACGCTGATGAATCCTCTGGGTGCTCGTCACAATATTTAAAATGTATCTTCATATTGAATAACTTTAATAGTGGTACACTGACCTCATGCATGCTAACTACATTATTTTTACATTCAGAATTATGATGCTCTAAACTGTCCTGAAATGATTTATTGTTTTGGCAAAGATTAAGACCACTGCTCTTTAATGACAAAAAAAAAAAAAGAAAAATCTGTCATGTAGGTGTAAGTGCACAATACGTTTTATTTTCACATTATTTAAAACACACAAGAGTTATTCAGTACAGTTATTTCACAAGTATACATGAATGCATTTAATTAGGACATTAGTGTCTTGCAATATGTGTAGATCTATTTCACAGTTAAATAAACTTTTCACAGTCGTACAGCTATTTTTATTAAAGAAGGAAACCAAATAGTGACTCCAGTGATGCATGATGACAGATGCTATTTTCCATTCCATTACCTCACCAGACCAGATTAAGTTCATGAAAATTTAGTTCTCTGATTACACAGTTTAACTTTAACTAGAAATGCTACAGTCATTGATGAAAAATATCAGTCACACATAGGTCTCTTTAGTTACATGAAAAGATGATTTTTATTAGCTGTTTGGATTTATTTTGCTGAACTGGGTCAGACTTATGAGACCCTATACCGGTCCCAACAGACTCTAAGAATAGTGGTGTCTGGTCTTTTTTTATCATTGGCCATTGCAGAGTGGTCACACCGGAGGGAGATAACCAATCATTTTGCTTGAAGGACAATAATTAATGTGGACCGATGATCAACAAAGCAGCCGGACAGTGTTGGTAACACAAACAAACTAGTAATGTGAGCATTTCAATTTGATTTTAAGAGATGACAGGAAAATGATTTTTCAGCAGCTATGCGTCTTGTAGTTTTACGGTTCCTGGCTGGATTTTTCGGAGCTCTAAGCTCAGTGTTCGTCTTGGGATCTCTTGGATCCGATTACTGGCTTATGGCATTTGAATCTTGTGATCATGCGGCTTTTTTCAGAGTCACAAAGGTAAGGATCGGACATATTTACCATTTGTTAAAATGATTTGTTCATGTGTTTTATTAGACTTTAACTATACAACCAATTGACTAATAATTCAGCAATAAAGAGCTTTATCTGACACATCAGACAATGAATAAATGAATCCTTCAGACCATCAGAATCATTAGCCTACATCGTATTGTAGTTGATATGTTTCATTGAAACAACAAGAAAAAAAAACGTTTGCCACAGAACAAATATTTTGGGTTCCCCAAAGAACCTTTCAAAGAACAGTTTAAGTGGCCCCAAATGCAGTGGTGACCTTTCAGCAAGATAATTGTTTTTGAATAATATCAATTTTAAATTGATTTTTTTTTTTTTTTTTTATTTTTATTAGGATATCTCTGAAAGCACCATGTTCTACCACGAGGGCCTCTTTTGGAGATGTTCCTATAGCGGTACAAATGGAGAGCAGGACAGCATGCTGGCTTTTTGGATCAGTAGGTCAACTCCTTCTTTTGTACTTGGCATGCAACTCGGAACTTAAAAACAATTGCACCATTGCTTGTTAAATTGCTTGTATTTAAAAAAAAGAAAAAAAAGAAAGAGTTAATTTTGTTACATTATGATGATGATGATGATGATGATGATGATATGGATCATATAGACAGCTCAACTTAAAACAAAAGTGTGACACGGAAATGAAACATAACAGTTTGCTCCATACACAACCAACACAAGACCATGAACTAAGACAACAGAAGTTTTTATATATTGGCCAAAAAAAAACCAAAAAAAAAAAACATACACTTAAAAAGCTATTATCTATATTGAAATCAACTGTGATATTTAAAATATCAGTAAGCATAATATTTATAAAATCATAATTTATTGGGTACTTTCAATTGGGAGGTGGCTGTACTGAACCCTAACCCCTCAATTTAAAATTGATATATTATTATATATTATTATATTATTGATGATAATTATTTATTTTTGCATTTTATTCCATTATTGTTTTTAAAAATATCTTTTTGATTTTGAACAAAAAGTGAAATAGTATTTATAAGTATTTATCATGAAACGTAAAAAAATGTGTCCCGCATTTTCATGTCACTACCAAAACTGTATGTTTTAGTCCATTGGCTGAGACTGATTTGAACTACACCCCTATATTTTTGATTGGGAAATATTCCTGTGTCCCTCTCTCTCATAGCTACAGTTGAAAGGTCCCACCATTTTGAGGTAAATGTGTTCAAAAATCTTAATATTTGTGTGTATTAAGGAACGTCACTACTAAACAGTATTACTTTACGCCTTATTCAAAGAAAGATTTGATTCAAAATACAACACATCTCATAAATTACAATTACACTATCACAAAAAATATTTGTTAAATAATTATTGTTATTGATTTACTTGTGAAAAACAGTAGGCAGAAACGTACCTGGATGACTTCGGTCGCAAAGTAAGTTCAAATTCAAATAGCACAGCAAGACAAGGGAAGGAAAACACAGAAAAATAAAGCAATACAAACTAAAAGTCCATGAAAAAGAAACTAATACACCAACATAACATGACACATTTTTTATGTAGTATTTTATTATGTCCTGCTTAAAGGGTTTAAATGCTGTTTTCCCACACCAGTCTGAATTTCTCTGAAATTGCCATAGAGTCTAAATAAGGATACAATAGGCTACGCCAGTGTGATATCCCATCACCCCTCATTTTTAAATATCATTTTTAATACTTTCTTCTACAGAGGAAGAACAACACCTGTCTTTTTGCTCTTTCTTGTTAACACTGCTTCATTTTTCACCAGCCAATCAGCCATCCCAAAAGGTTTGCATGCCAGCCTACTTGTCTCATGCTCCCATTTCAGGACTTCCAAAGATTCAAATCTCTGACTCTGTTACAGGTGAGATTTCGAGCAGCAGTTTGCTCTACAATATGTTGCCAATATAATGGAATTCCTTCTCATTTACTGTGTGGTCAAAGTAATAAACTCGATCTTCCATTGTCAGTGCAAAGGGCCTTTTGGTGTGTTATATTTGTTCTGGGAGTCCTCTCTGTGATGATTGGTGGGTTTGTCACAATCTGTGCAACCGCAGGGACCAGCCATCGCCTTTATGAGGCTGGGGGGGCTCTCTTTATAACTGGGGGTGAGAAAAGAAAGTTGAAAGTTGAAAAAAAAAACGTACTTAGTAGTGATTCTACAGTGATTTTACTCACATGTTCTCTCTTTTCATATGCAGGTGTCTTAATCATGTCGGTAGTGCTGTTGTTTGCTGTGTGGGTGCAGGTCTCGGACTCTTTAGAGCGGTATGGCCTCCAGCGCAGACAGATAGTGTGCCCTCATCTTCAACTCAGTGTGCAATATGGTCCGTCTTTTATGCTGGCTCCCACTGCTGCCTTCCTCTGCTTGGTCACTGGCCTACTTCTCCTGCTCATTCCATCAGTCAGCAGATCATCAGCCAGGGACACAGAGAATCAGCCATTCTCACTGCGAGAGGAATGTGTGTAGTGTTGTTGTGTAAACATGACAATGACTCTTTCCTAATGCACCCATAAAACTGATCATTCTGTCATCAATTAGTGGGAGCCCTTATATTGTTGTGAATATTTATGGTTTTCTGCCTTCTATATATGACAAAAGATGTGCAGGATATTCATGTAGTGTTTGGAGTTTTCCTGGAAACTTTTCCAGGAAACATATGTTTAAATTGGTTATATATACAATAAACAATATCAATAACTTACATCTTCAATATCATCTTTATTTTGTTCTGCAAGACAGGGAAAATATTTATTTTTATTTATAATTAATATTTTGAGTTTGTCTCTCAGAACAGCCATGTCTCTTCAGTGCTCTGCAAGAGCAAAAATATGCTGTATTAAGTGAAGTTTCAAGTTAATATTAATTATAGAAGGGTCATAAAACGTCGTCATCTCCTCCAGAGGCCAGCTCACCCTCCGATGCTGCTATCGACATCCTATCCTCTGGGGTAACCCCAATTGAAATGGCTGATCGGTCCATTATTGTGGGACCAGCACGTTTAACAGGAAATTACACTGACTGTGGTGTAATGGAGGATTGAGGAGCCCACAGGGAATGGTTACCGGGCAAGACATCCATCACTATCCTCCGATCACCCATCCCACACGGCACCCGGGGGTGGGGCATGGTAATGGGGACTCCAGCTTCGCGGACGAAGGCGAGTCGATCTCAACACCGCGACAGTCATATTCCCGCAATGGGAACATGAACCGTCCACAAAAGCTGCTTCAGCGTGCTGTAAGCCCAAACATGTGATGCAACAATTGTGACCGTCAGAGAGGAACAGGGAACGACCGCATCCAGAAACGCATGGGTGGAATGACATCTTGAAAAAGACGCAAACGCACCTGTGTTGCTCTTTCAGGAAATAGGACCCATCACCAGTGCCAGAGCACACAGGGAAATGACCGCGGCAAAACTGAACAGTGAACTGAAACGGTGAAGGAACTCATCCTTTCCGCACCAGCCGTCAACAAACACAAACATTTAGAAATTTGTTGCAGTTAAAACAACAGTTGAGAGCTCAAAGCTCGCGATCACCGCTGCACTCGCGCTGTAGAAACCACCAGCACTGGGACTCTCTTCCAGAAGAACACCGACACACTCGTTTATTGTAAAAGACAGCACTCTTCAGAGACATCAAATGATCGGCTCCGAAGCGGAAGGCAACTAGTGCGTGCATCCACTTCCGTATTTATACCCAAGCCACGGGGGCGGCTTGTGTGATGCAAATTTGGCTCGTTTCTATAGTACTCGAAAATGACTGGCTCCCTGGCGTGATTCCCAATCAGTCAACACGTCGACTACGTCGAACGTGAGCGACTGAAAGGGAACAACGTTTCTTGTGATCTTGACTTAACTTTCTAATGAGAGAAAAATTAAACGTCACTTACAATTTCTCTGGTCTGCAGCAGACTATTTAATGAGCATCCCTCAAACATTCTCCCAGTCCCTTGATTTGGCTGCAATAAATTGACCACATGTTCAGAGTCACTATATCTTCTATTATGTTAAAGTCAAATTTCAGACAATGATTTGGAAGTGGTCTATCACTGACAGACACTGAGCTATTTCAGTTTTCATGGAGATGGATGCGTGAGGGAGAACCATAGCAGACAGTGAGTCATCTCTTGGAGACTTGCCTCCACCCAGCCATACTTCCAAATTAACTCCATCGTCTCAGAGTGGAGTCTCCACTCCCCGGGCCTCAGCCCCTGCCTCGACAGGATGTCTGCTCCCACATTGAGGTATCAAGGAATATAAACTGCTCTGTGAAAGAATTTTCCACAAGAGGATCTGATGTGCCAGTCTGCATTGGGTCCATAGGATGAACACCCGGCTATGATCAGAGTCAGTCAGTGTTATGTATGTGTTTTGTAATTTGTAAAATTAGTATGGAAAAAAGACGAGCGACCCAAGCCATCAGAAGCAGAGCGGGCGGAGTTAATGCAAGCGCATGGCGATCATGAGTTTTCCTAAAATGTTTGGTCAGATTTTGCTCAGAGAGCACAGAGATTATTGCAAATAAATAATGCTAATCTCAGCGGCCATGAAACTGAAGGAGCAATCATTATTATTGTTCAAAAGGGCAAACAGTCAAAGAAGGTTATTTTGTGAGTTGACTCAAGATACAAAAAAATACAAAACTGCAAAGTAGCATTTGTCATCCGTCACCGTGACAGCAAGTGTAATTTTGAAGCTGGAATAATGAGTGGATTAAGCATGCTCTTTCAATCGTCAAGAGAGGAATAACATGGATGGAACTTTCTTGGCAAGGAGCATTATACTTCACAGTTAGGGAGAAGGCTACTAACATTAGGTGAGACAAAAAGTTTTATTATAGTAACTTGTTTATTGACTTAATAGCAAATTGCTTTGGAATATATGCCAATCTGGTCCAGTCAGGTTGGGTCTGACTTTCAAATAATAGATGGGTCCGCAACAGATTCTGTGCTAGAATCAGCCAGTCATCGATATAAAAGGAGCCATCCATGCACTTCACTAATGTGCGAGGGGATAATGCTAGGACAAATGGAAGAACCCGATACTGGTACGATTCGTCTCTGAAAGCGAACCTCAGAAACTTCCTGCGTTGAAGAAGAATGGAAATTTGGAAGTATACATCTTTAGATAGATCATGACAAAACAGTCCTTGGACCTGATTTGCCTCACGATAAGAGGAATCATCAACATTTTGAATCTGTATCTCCTCAGAGTACTGTTTAAGAGATGCAGATCTATAATAGGATGCAACCCCCATCCTTTTTGGAACCAGCCTCTCGAGGCTGACCTCGGTATACTTGGAGAGCTAAGCTCAGTGTCTTGAAGTGGCTCAGTGTCAAAATCAAGCAATGACAGTAATGTTGTGAAATATTATTAGAAATAAAACAAAAAACTGTTTTCTATTTTAATATATGATCAAATATAATTTATTCCGGTGATGGCAAAGCTGAATTTTCAGTAGCAAATGGTCCAGTCCTTATGCAGCGGTCTATGCAGGTTTTTGAGCACGTAAATCACGACTTCAAACCACGACTCGTGACTTTGTAGCGTTCCAGGCCAGTCACGCCAAACTACCTGAGTGCAAGGAATTGTGGTAGCTAGATGTAAACAAACCAGCATGGCGGACCCTACGGGGCTTATGCGCATTTGTAATAATTTAATAATTTCTCCTTGTTTATTTGAGGGAAACGGAGGAGGAAAAACGGCGCATAAGGCAAGATAAGCTGTTATAACTTTTATTTTACTTTATTTGTATATTTGGAAATGTATTTGGTATTAATTTATCCTTGCACTCAATGGACTGAAAACTAGTTAACGCTAGAATAGCTGCTGATAATGCACATTTGCGGATAAGTACCGCCTGGAGAAACCTATGGCAGAAACACTGCAATCGTAGGGGCTGCCATTGTTGTTGTTGATTTTTTTTGTTTTTTTTTTTAAGCTGCCATTGTTGTTTTGTATGGTTTCGCGGGCTATGTGACGTCAGAGCTCGTAACTGGGAGTACATCGATCTAGTACGAGTTCACGGGTGGGAAGTCACGGGTTTGACTGCCGTTCCAGTGCACTTTCACGGGTATAAGGTTGGAAAAACAGGTTGCCTGCACGCGGCTTTCGTGTCCATGATCGTTCAAAAATCATCTCTGAATTATGTGCAAATAAATATGCTGATTTGGTAATCAAGATACATTTATTATTATTATTATTATTATCAATATTGAAAACTAATATATATTTTTGATCATACATACTTTTGTGGAAACCTTGATCCATTACAACTTACAAGTTTAAGGTTAGTAATATTTAAAAAAGAGAAGATAATAGATTTATTCAGTAAGGATGCAATAAATTGATCAAAAGTGACAGTAAAGACATTTATAACATTACAAAATATTTCTTTTTAAAATAAATGCCTGTTATTTTGAACTTTCTATTTATCAAAGAATCCTGACTTTTTTTTTCACAAAAATATTAAGCAGCAAAAAAAGTTTCGCACTGATAATAAGAACCATTAAGTGATGGTGGCTGGAAGTTCAGCTTTGTCGTCATAGGTATAAATAACATTTTAAAATAACGTAATTTAAATATTAATTTGAAATTATTTGTAATAATATTTCACAATATTACTATTTTTAGTGTAACTTTTTTTCCCAAATAGGCCTAGCTTTGATGAAAATCAGAGACTTCTTTCAAAAACATTAAACAAATCTTAATTATTCCAATCTTTGACCAGAGGTGTAGGCTACGTTTGCAAGACGTTTATGTATTCAATTTGTTTAATGCATAAATATGGACTGTTTAGAAAGTAGCCACTAGAGAGCAGTGTTGCTTCAGATCTTGATAACTTTGACATTATGGAAGCGGCGCTCACCCCAGGGAACTGAGTCTTATCCAAAAGCTGATCCCAGATAGCTGAAACAACAGTGTTGAGATTGAAAAATAAATCACTTTTTTATGAATAAGGAAGCTCAGATAATAACTGTACATTTGAAATAAACATGAATCAAATTGGCACATTTTGATCTAAACCTCAATGTTCTCCATTTTCCTCAACAATGATTCTTGCATGAAAGAATTACAATACATTCGTTCGCCCTATTGTCACACCTTTATAATTGGAAAAGGCAAACAGACCCCTGAGATGTTCCGAGAGATGGTGGAGTTTGACTTAGATGAAGTGAAGCGCCTCATCAGCGCAGATCTGTCTTTAATGTTTGACGCAAAGCCCCACACCGTTAATCTCAGTCGCGAGTTTGGCGCGTATAATTACACCTGGACCTGTCACATCCGCTTCCGCCAACTTAAACATCTCTGTCAGTCCCGACCCTCGTCAAACCACCGCGATGAATTGATGTTTTAAGGTAGGTTTTAATGAATAAGGGGGAGTCGGATTCAGTCATATCACCTCAGATTCAATTTTTTTCCCTTTCTTCCACTGCGTCTGTTGGCAGATTCATTACCGGTGCTTGCCCACAACCCCCCTCACGATATTTTCCCGCGGCTCGACTGTCACCCGCACAGCTCGCGCAGTTGTTCGTCCCCCTCATCACCGAGGGTCTTTGTCCCAGAGAGATAGAACTGTCCAGAACAATTACCTCAGGAGCTTTAACACAAGCGGTGAAGCATTTTAATCTCTTCACAGTTTCTCTTGGAGATACGAATAAAAACTAGACGCAGTAAACTCACACACACACATACCAATAAATAAGCCAAGCCTAAATCAAATGGATAAAAAAAACTACAATGCCAAAGTTTACTGCAAAGCAAGCAAAAAAGCCTCGTATAGTTGGCATCCCTCATTTCTCCTGAATATGAATGAAAAAGTTTAATGTTTTGTTAAAATTAAATTTAAAATAGGCCATAATTTAATATTATTTTCCGTTTTAATTATTGTCCATTTAAAGTAGCTATAAAAAAACGCAGCAAAGATTGTGACCTTTCATTGCGACAATTTATGTTATTTTATTCAATTCAATTAACATGCAAAAAACAAAGGAGAAAAAGAAAAGAAAACAACAACAATAAAAAATGAAATTATACAGAGAATAATGAATGTGTGTCCCTCATGAATGTGTGTCAATGTCAATAAGTTTCTTAAAACATAGGCTATTATTTGACCACTTTATGACAATGCAAGGTTAGTTCAGGTTGTAAAACGGTATGTGGGGCGACTCCCCAAAAACTTGCTGTTTATGAATTAATAAGTCAAGATATTTGCAAAAATACTTTCAAAAAGAGTAACCATTTAATATTTAAGATTATGCATACTCACATGTATTCAAGGAAATATGTCATTATTTTTTTCCTTGATGGTTACAGTATACATGATATTTTGTTGAAATTGCACTTCATATGATTTTATTCAATGTAGGCTATAGACTGCTTGTATGCCAAACTATTCATCTAGAGCACACACCCAGGGGGCACAATTACCTCCTACACATGCTAGCCAAGAAGAGAAAATGGCTGTTTTTGGATTCAAGACCTCTCAACCAGGGGACCTGGTGTTGGACCACTGTCCCCTCCACAATTATGCTCCCTTCTATGCTCCCTTCTTCCTTTGAGCGCTGTCTGTTTACGAGTGGGCCCTCTGGAGGTCATATTCTGAGATGATGCTTTTGCTCAAAGGGCCTGGGGCCTGGCATGTTGTCCCTGGAGAGAGCATTGGATGGCTCCTTTTATATTATCAGGGAGGAAAACAGACAGTTGATTTGATTCGAATTTAGGGGCCACAATCTGCGGTGCTGTGAATGTCTTCTGCATTGTGTGAATCCCACTTATATCTCATTTACAGAAAACTCTTCAGTAAAAGGCTGTTCTTTAATTTTCCAGAGATTCCTGCCAGCACTCTCATCCCTTTGGCTATTCTGTCTTTCTCTCTCTTTGTTGCTCACTCGCTCTGGCCAACTCTTTTAGGGGTCCATAATGAGTTCTGTGATTGCTGTGCGCCCCTGTGCCCCGTGCTTCCCCTCTCTGCTCTGCGGCAGGTTAATGAGAATCAGAGAGATCAGCATGCCGCTGTTAGACATGTCACACACACTGAGGTGTTGAACAAACCCCTGTCCATCTTTGGCACTGAGCCTGGCAGACCCTCCTCTCTTTCACCCTGCCAGGGTGCCCATACTCTTTTTAGGAGAGATAATATTTGCATATGTAGTGCATTATACTTTGTTTCCTTTGTTTCGGTTTTCCCTGTTTGCTGATATATTAGTTAGTATTTATATATATAATTTATAATCTCAATTGGTTATTAACATTAGGCCCGATGTTTTAATACTATTAATTTCTAAGCTTCCCCAAAATTAGGTGCTTAGAAATAAAGGATGCAGCTGCTGTTGCAATGCTGATGATTCTTTGTCAGTTTCTAAGAGTTAATGATGCTCCTTTTTTGTTGTTGTCTGGAACTATTATTGTATTTAAAAATACAATAAAAATACAATTAATTAATACAGAGACTTGAATACCCCTCTTCTGCTTTTAATTTTTGAATTAAAAAATAGTTTTATTATTTTTGAGGGGAATACAATGAAACACTGTCCTTATTATTTTGCCATTTTTATTATTTCTTAGAAAAAATATTTTAAGAAAACTGCTTCACTTTCTATCAAATTTTTGAAAGACTTTGTCTGCCTAATGAAAGTCAAGTTGGTGTGACAAACAAAATCATGTGGTGCAACCAACAAGACACAATGTGTCAAGTCTCTTAAGATATCAAATAATTTGACCATTTTATGACAAGACAAGGCTAGTTCAGGTTGTTTTGTGGTGCAACTTACCAAAAAAGTAATATTTATGTATTAATAATTCAAGATATGCGTAAAAATGCGTTTTACTTTTTGTTTTTCTAAGTTATAGAAAAAAATTGAAAATGTGTAGGCACGTATTCAAGATGTAAGGAAACTTGTATTAGTATTTTATTGATGGGTTTACACCAAAGGACATTTTAGAGCCAATTTTTAACAATTTAACAATTTGTGTTTTAAACTGTAGATTTTCATTTCATAGACACTCTTATTTGTCACCATATACATCAGGGATAGAAAACTTTTTGCTTCTCACTAATGAGTTTGGAGCCATTCTCTCTTTTCTTCTGTTCTCCCCGCTTCACATCCCAGCCTCTCCACACTCTTCCTGAGAAAAATGATCGACACAGTGTACTGGAAGTGTGAGCGAGAGAAAGATTAAATCCAAGTTTCTTTCATCCATGAGTGCTTTCATGTCTTTTTTCAAACAGAGAATTATCAGTGCTGGTACTCCTGGAGCAGGGACTGATGGGAGGAGGAGGTGTGAACAATGAGGAAGTAAGGTTCCTGATGAAGAGGGATTTTACTTAGCACCCGCCTTTTGTTTGGAATTGTTTTGGTCACGAGATTAATACTGAAAGTGATGCGACAGTCTAATCAAATATGTCATTGATCATAGAATCGGAGACTGACATGAAGAATCCCCAACTCACAGTAGAAAAGACCAGTTCAGCTTCAAGATTTAAGGATCTTAGAAGGAGGGATTTACGTCTGACCTCAATACACATGAGGTTTTAATGAAATAACCGAATACAGAGGCAGCATGGAAATGTTATTAAACCACCTCTGAAGGAAAAAAAAAATAGTAAAACAACAACACTTTCTATAGAAATACATTTTTCTGATATTCCTGGCCCGTCTTCTAATCTCCTGTGTTTGGAGACATTTTTTTCATTAAATTTGTGTCAGGACTAATTTTGAGGCGAATGAATACAGATGTCAGGGTGCCATCGGATCCCATGGCAGGGCTCTTAATGAGATAACAGGCTTTAGTCAAAGAATTAACACTATTGAAAAAATTAGATTAGCTGAATGGATGCAGATCCGGCTGGAACGGGGGCTTGGCTTGTGTCGTATCAGACTGAGAGACTTTCGCTGCCAAATCACAAATCTATTTCCAACGTCGGTATTAATTATCAAACTAAAGCTGCTGTTGCGTGTGGATTCATCAGGGTATGCTCCTTGTATTATCTCCCATTAAGCGGAAAAAAAGGAGAGATTATGTGGGCCTTCAGGGGCGTTTTATAAATTCTATGAGACTGTTAAACCATGTCATGGACTTTGGAGGATAACACCACCACGGTCCTATGTGCACGCTTCCTTCACGTGTGCTAAAATGCACCTTTAAGCCTTAAATTTGATTATTTATTTTAGTTTTCAATTAATTTGAAGCTTCTTGGCCTGGTGTGGAGGAGTTGACTCGCAAAGGTCTTTATGTGAGATGTGCGTTTGTGTGCATAACAAGTGTATAGACTGCATATACAAGAGTGCTTGATGGCTTCTGCCCTCTTGTGTGAACCGTTTGCTATATTATACTCTATTATACTTCTAGGACTGAATCAGCATACAATAGCTTTCTATTCACACTTGCTTGGCATCTGACATAATGATTAACATAAATGCATGTCTTCTTTTGTGGAAGTGATGGGTGCTGGCAATGCAGTTTGCATGTAAGGCAGCATGCCAACTTACCTAGATCTAGATGCAACACCCATGTGATTGAGGGAGAGAGTTGAGTTGATTTAGTGCTGCATTGATTGGCAGCCTTGTCTGCTGATTATACCAAGCACACAGGGAGCCTATCACAATCACACAGGTAATAATCTCCCAGTTGCACGCTGCTATTTCACACATGGATGCGGCCTGTGATGAGAAAAGTATGTCACAGTATCGATAAATAATTATGAGCGATGAGACTCTCTTCCTGTATTGGAAGTTGGCTGAAATGACTTCATAAAGCCGGGGGATTGTGGGAGAGGTGATGTCGTGACAGCATCTTTCTGCTGGCTCACAATTGCACCATAATTATGCAGTGTGAGCACATCTCGCCGTCCAGCGAGCATCTCGGCCTTCGTCTGATTCTCTGGTGTTTTATGCATTTCCCATCCGATGAGTCTTGATACGCTGATCAGAATGGCATTCTTCACCCAATTGACAATGACAACTCTGACGCTTTTTGCTGATGTATTCTGGCGGATTCGTTGTTTAAAATTGGAAACAACGAAGATGACACCTGAAGGAAATCAATGTGGAAGAAGGAGATGGAAAGAATGACACAACAAACAAAAAAGAAAAGAAAAGGTGACAGGATAAAACCAGAAGAGTTCAGAAAGAAAGAGAAGGTATGAATGGAAACAGGTGAAGAAATATGAGAGTAAACAATTGTAAGAGCAAAAAGGGAGATTTAAAAAGGAGAAAGAGAGCAGGGAAATGAAAGAGAGAGAGAGAGATAATGATGCAAAAAAGGGAGTGAGGGTGCAGTGGAAGATGGGAGGGGGACAAAATGAGACCAAATTTTCGTTGGCAATCTCGTCTCTCCTGCTGCAGGTGTGGGGCTATTTCACTAAAGCAGGCCAGACGCGAATGTCATTAGTTCCTAAGCCCCAGGTGAATTTGCCACTGTTCCACATGATTAACCCAGATAATTGTGTGTTGATAGCGAGCATGGTCGATGGAATACAATTTTCAGGCCAAGATTCCTAAACAAACAGCTCAGCAGAGGGCTGGGAGGTGATGGTGTGTTGTGCATGTATGTGAGTCTGTGTGCATGGTTTAGGTGCCATGGTGAGTGCAGTCGTTGGATGGCTGGCTTTGGTGTAACCTGCAACAATGTGCAAAACAAAAATAGTTTGATATTGTAAAAAGTTTGTTAGCTTTAGACTTAAAGGCAGGGTAGTTGATTTGTTCCAGAATTTCTGGTTGAATATTTCTTCACATCCTGATAGCAATCACTAAGTTAAATGGTCTTTATTAAGTGTATGTATCATCTGTGGAAGGCGTAGGACCATAAAATGTTCGTCCAATCAGTCCGAATGCAATTATACAATTATCCTACCTGTCTGTCAACGTATGTATTTTCATACATGTGCGCCCTGCTCGCGCAGACATCACACGCCATCATCGCGTTTTATCCTATGCAGAGTTAAACAGACGTCAGCACAGACTCTATAACAGCTAATGTTTCTAGAACTTTCTAGAATGTTAATCTTGTTATGATTGAGCCCTGCCTTAAAGATGTAATTGAGTAGTCCTGCCACAGCAACTTTAGCTCTTTCACTTTCTCAGACAAAATTTTGTTCGTTTATGAAGGAAATGTGTGTTTCAATTTAAATGCAGCTTAATTGATCTATGGATCTTAACTTATCTAAAATATGTTAAAAAGTTGTTGCTGAGTCATTTATTATTTCATTTAATTTTCGTATCGATTCAGGTCATTATAATGTTGACAGTAACTAAAGTATTGATTTTGCTTGCAGAACACTAATGCTTTGATTGAGGCAGTTGGCAGTTGATCAGATTTTTTATTTGCTATGGTATTTATAAACAAAAGCAAATACAAAGTTCAGAGACAAGAGAGCCGGTTCCAGATTCTTTCTTTGCCATTTACTGTGTCTCTTAGAAAAATAATCTGTTTGTGAGTGCTACTAAGTTGTAGTTTAATGTAACAGCAGCAGTTCTGTGCATGTGACCAAAAGCGCAAATTTTATTGGTTGGCCATTTTATTTCCAACGTGTTGGACTGAACAGACACCTTAACAGTCAGCTGTTTATTCAAATTAAAATATGTATAATTTGCACACAGAACATTTGTCTTGGTGTGAACAGGTCATTTAAGTAATTTATATGTTTGTTTCCCTGAAAGACTGTTGCTCTCTAGTGCCTATCAGAACATTGCTCTGGTCCAACCAGCCTGACATGGCAATGCTGGCTCAACCATTGATGAGAGTTTGGGACAGGAATATATGTTATTCTAAACCAATGTCAGTTATAGAGAATTTGTATAATTCTGTTCAGTGATGCGAATTGCGCATAAATTGCACACTTCACCTTTAAGGAGTTAGTCCTACAATCACTGTATTATGAGAGTGCCAGGAGATCAAACTGGCTAAACTATTTAAACAAATCACAGTATTCTTCTTCCCAGGGTTATTTATTTAAGAATTTTTTTGCATTCAAAGGTCATCGGTGCTCTGTGATAGTCTGGCTTCACACTTCTAATGGTCTGTCTGGGTCGTCTGGGTCGTGTTTAATCCAGCAGGGGAGCACGGGGCACAACCTAACGCGGGGTTAAATGTAACATGGACCTTTTACATAGTTAGTCAGGATCAAGCAGGTTGTGTTCCCTATCGGTCAGTCACTACAACATAGGTCATGACTGACCAATAGGAATCTCGCTAGAGAGGCCAATCTACTTCGAGTGAAACTAGAACAAGCCAATGCACATTGGCGTGCAATCATTTGCATCAGCTGCGCGACCTCGTTAGCGCGGGTATTTAACGAGCAGCTGAGCGATTGCACAGTTAGCTTTTTGCTTCGGAGCTAAGCACTTCGATGTCTCTGCTTCTGTTGGAAACTCATCGAGCCTTCTGGACCTCTCCTTTTCGGTGTTAGGCATGACAGCACGGCAGCGTGAACAGTTTTGGTTTCTCTTTTTCTTTTTTCCTTTTGTTAAAACTGAGCAAAAAAAAAAAAAAGCTGTTTTAACAGCTGGTGAAGGTGCGCCTTGCAAGCGCTCAAAAGCTGTTATTACAGCTGGTAAGACCTCCCAGCGAGAGAAATCCAGCGCACAGACGGGTGCACATTCCCGTCTGTGATCGCTGAGGCTGTTCCCCTGCGTGCTTCGGCACCAGTGAGAGTAGTCCCTAAAAGAGCTTGCACAGATAGTTCGCGTCTTTTTCAAGATGACGTTCTATCTGTGTGTTTCTGGATGCGGTCGTTACCTGGGGTCACGGGATGGTCACGATCGCTGCCTTGTGTGTCTGGGCCTCGAACACGCACAGGCAGCGTTCGTGGATGAGTCATGTACCCATTGTGGGAAGATGACCATCTCGGAGCTGAGGTCGAGACTCACGTTCCTGCAAAGGGGCGGAGTCCCCGTGCCTGCACCTCATTCCAACCCCCCTTCGCGGGTTGCTACGGGCAGTGACACGGGTGACCTGAGGATCACAGTGAGCGCGCTTCCTTCGGGGAACCAACCTCCTAGGAACCCTCACTCCTCTCATGCTCCGCAACCAGTTGAGCTGCCAAGGGAACGTGCCGGACCATCCTCGAGATGTGTACCGGTCGTTTCGTTCGGCGCTCCCTGCGACGACCAGATGTCGATCGCTGCATCGGAGGGTGGGTCAGATCGCTCCGTGGACGACGGCTCGTAGCCGCTGCCTCCTTCGGGTGTGCCAGCGGTGCCCGAGTCGTACCCGAAGATGATGGCCATGCTTTCCCGGGCCGCCAACAGGATCGGGCTCGTGTGGAACCCTCCACCGTGTCCCGAGCCCTCGAGGTTGGACCATTGGTATCTCGGGGTGGCGCGCGCTGGTTCTCAGCAACCCACCCCAGTGCCTTTCTTCCCGGAGGTGCATGAGGAGCTCACGGGGACGTGGACGGCACCTTTCACTGCCAGAAACCGTTCCGGTGGCTCCCCCTCCCTCACCACCCTTGATGGCGGGGCAGCTAAGGGATATACACGTATCCCGCCAGTGGAACGGGCTGTTGCTATGCAACTGTGCCCTAACTCCACTTGGCGTGGAGAACCGTGTCTCCCTTCACGGGTCTGTAAATACTCGTCGGACTTAACCAGCAAGGCTTACAAGGCCTGTGGGGAAGCTGCCTCTGCCATGCACGCTATGGCGTTGCTGCAGGTTCATCAGGCTAAAGCACTGAAGGACCTACACGAGGGTGGTCACGACCCACAAGTTCTCCAAGAACTTCGTACCGCGACGGACCTCGCGCTTCGTGCGACGAAGGTTACCGCGCGGTCAGTGGGTCGTGCGATGTCCACACTAGTGGTCCAGGAACGCCATCTCTGGCTGTGTCTGGCTGACATGCGGGAGACCGACAAGCACAGGTTCCTTAACTCCCCCGTGTCCCAGACCGGCCTCTTCGGCGACGCGGTCGAGAACTTCGCCCAGCAGTTCTCGGCTGTACAAAAGCAGACTGAGGCCATTAAGCACATCCTGCCGCGGCGATCAGCTGCTGCCTCCACCCCACCGCCCGCGGCTCCTCAGCCTGCTCGTCGCCGGGGGCGTCCTCCTGCGTCTGCCCCTGCTCCCGCGCCGCAGCAGCAGCCTCCACCTAAACGGCGTCGTGGAGCCAGTCGCAGGCAGGGCGCCCCGCCCGTCCAGGCCCCCGCCAAGAGGGGCGGCAAAGCCAAGGGTAAGCGGCCCTAGGACGGGCGACCCGGAGATGGAAGGGACTGCTCTCCAGGAGACGATGACCGCATCGCTCCCTCCCTCGGAAGAGGGCCGGGTGGAAAATCTTTTGTTTCATTCTGTTTGTGTTCCGCCGCTGGCCTTAAAACCAGCGGTACCCAAATTTTCAATAAAAGAGCAGTTTCTACCATCTCTGGGTCCGAAGGGGACCCGGAGAGCAGTGGGGGGACAGAATCCTCACCACTCTCATCCGCCTCCTCTGTCGCCAGTGAGCAGCAGTGTGCAGTTCGAGAACGCTACCGAGCCGCCTCCTGCACCTCCTGCCCCGTGGAACCAGGTAAATAGTGCACAGCACACACAGACCCCGCTACGGGCCGCCTCCCAGAGAGAGCCTCCCGAGCCGCGTCCCTGTGTTCCACCTCGCTGCCCCACTCCGGGTACGCCTACGGTCCCTTTGGTCCCGCTTGCACGGTCTCTGAGAGCCTGGTTAGCCCTCCCCAGTCCGTCTCGCTGGCTCATTCGGACCATCAGGCTCGGCTATGCGATTCAGTTCGCCCGGCGTCCCCCCAAGTTTCGGGCCATCCACTCCACTACAGTGAGAGCAGCCGATGCCCATGTCTTGCGTGCGGAGATCGCAGTCCTACTGGCGAAGGACGCGATAGAGCCGGTCCCTCCAGCCGATATGAGGTCAGGGCACTACAGTCCCTACTTTATTGTACCCAAGAAAGGTGGTGGGTTACGACCGATCTTGGATCTGCGAGTTTTGAATCGGAGCCTCCACAAGCTACCGTTCAAAATGCTCACGCAGAAACGCATTTTCGAATGCATCCGTCCCCAAGATTGGTTTGCAGCGATCGACCTGAAGTCGCGTACTTTCATGTCTCGATTCTTCCTCGACACAGGCCGTTCCTGCGCTTTGCGTTCGAGGGTCAAAGCATATCAGTACAAAGTCCTACCCTTCGGGCTGTCCCTGTCCCCCCGTGTCTTCACGAAAGTCACGGAGGGGGCCCTTGTTCCCATGAGAGAACAGGGCGTTCGCATCCTCAACTATCTCTACGACTGGCTCATACTAGCACACTCTCGAGATCAGCTATGCGAACACAGGGACCTCGTACTCAGGCACCTCAGCCAGTTGGGTCTTCAGGTCAACTGGGAAAAGAGCAAACTCTCCCCTGTGCAGAGGATCTCTTTTCTCGGTATGGAGTTGGATTCGGTCGCTCAGACAGCGCGCCTCACAGAGCAGCGTGCTCAGTCGGTGCTGAACTGCTTGAACACGTTCAAAGGCAGGACGGCGGTCCCACTGAAATTTTTTCAGAGGCTCCTGGGGCATATGGCAGCGGCAGCAGCGGTAACCCCGCTCGGCTTGCTTCATGTGAGACCGCTTCAGCACTGGCTTCACGGCCGAGTCCCGAGATGGGCGTGGCATCACGGCACTCACCGGGTGGCAATCACACCGGCCTGCCGTCAGACCTTCAGCCCGTGGTCAGACCTTTCATTCCTTCGGGCAGGAGTCCCCTTGGAACAGGTCTCCAGGCATGCTGTAGTATTCACAGATGCCTCTGCCACCGGCTGGGGTGCCACGTACAACGGGCATGCAGTGTCAGGGGTGTGGACGGCTCCCCAACTGGATTGGCACATCAACTGCCTCGAGTTGCTAGCAGTACATCTCGCTCTGAGCCGCTTGAAAAGGCCGCTACAGGGCAGGGACGTACTGGTCCGCACGGACAACACTGCGACCGTTGCGTACATCAGCCGACAAGGTGGTCTACGCTCCCGTCGCATGTCGCAACTCGCCCGCCATCTCCTCCTCTGGAGTCAGAAGCATCTGAGGTCACTTCGAGCCATGTATGTCCCCGGTGTGCTCAACCGTGTGGCCGACGAGCTATCACGAGCTGTGCTTCCGGGAGAATGGCGACTCCACCCCCAGGTGGTTCAGCTGATCTGGAGAGAGTTCGGAGAGGCTCAGGTAGACCTGTTTGCCTCCTCAGAGACCTCCCACTGCCAGCTGTTTTACTCCCTGACCGAGGGAACACTCGGCACGGACGCACTGGCACACAGCTGGCCCCGGGGCCTCCGCAAATATGCATTTCCCCCAGTGAGCCTACTTGCACAGACACTGTGCAAAGTCAGGGAGGACGAGGAGCAGGTCCTTCTGGTGGCTCCCTATTGGCCCACCCGGACTTGGTTCCCAGAACTCATGCTCCTCGTGACAGTCCCTCCCTGGCCCATTCCTCTGAGGAAGGATCTTCTGACTCAGAGACGGGTCACCCTATGGCACCCGCGCCCAGACCTCTGGAAACTCCATGTCTGGTCCCTGGACGGGACGCGGAGGTTCTAGGTGACTTACCCCCAGAGGTACTTAACACCATCACTTCAGCACGGGCGCCGTCCACGAGACTTGTTTACGCCCTGAAGTGGAACCTGTTCGTCGAGTGGTGTTCTTCTCGCCGAGAAGACCCCCGAAGATGTTCGATAGGGTCTGTGCTTTCCTTCTTGCAGCAGGGGTTGGAGCGTAGACTGTCTCCCTCCACCCTCAAAGTACATGCTGCCGCTATTTCAGCTTATCACAACCACATAGATGGCAAAACAGTTGGAAAGCACGACCTGGTCGTCAGGTTTCTTAGGGGGGCGAGACGATTAAATCCTCCTCGACCCCCCTCCATACCCTCTTGGGATCTTTCCCTGGTGCTTCGAGCACTTCAGGACGTTCCTTTTGAGCCTCTGCAGTCAGTAGACTTAAAGCTTCTTTCCATGAAGACTTTGCTGCTGGTTGCACTGGCCTCTGTCAAAAGGGTAGGAGACCTGCACGCATTTTCGGTCGACGAATCGTGCCTAGAGTTCGGGCCGGGTGACAGCCACATGGTACTAAGACCCCGGCCTGGCTATGTGCCCAAGGTTCCTACCACTCCCTTCAAAGATCAGGTAGTGAACCTGCAAGCGCTGCCTTTGGAGGAGGCAGACTTGGCTTTGCTCTGTCCCGTTCGCGCTCTGCGTATGTACGTGGACAGAACTCAAAGCATCAGGACCTCAGACCAGCTCTTTGTCTGTTACGGAGGCCAGCAGAAGGGAAAGGCTGTCTCCAAGCAGAGGATGGCCCACTGGATAGTGGATGCCATCGCCTTGGCTTACCAAGCACAAGGCGTGCCCTGCCCGCTCAGGTTGCATGCACACTCCACGAGAGGCGTTGCATCCTCCTGGGCGCTGGCACGTGGCTCCTCGCTAACAGATATCTGTAGAGCTGCGGGCTGGGCGACACCTAACACGTTCGCTAGATACTATAGCCTACGTGTAGAGCCGGTCTCCTCCCGTGTTCTCACCCTAAACGGGTAGAAGCACTGAGAGGTCTGGCTCTGTCGGCTTGCTGCACCCTACTGTGCACCCTTATTGCTCCAGAGTGAGAAACCTGTCGAGTTCTCCAAAACCCCTCGGCCCGGACTTGGCGGAGCGTCCGGCGCCAGGCCCTTATCCGCTGAATGCTTGAGAACCGTATCTGGGCTGGGTTCCATATGTGTGACCCTACGGGGATCCCATATGTGTATATATTCCACGGCTGCTCCTATCGGAAGCCCGTGTCTTTCCCTTGGGCTAAGTCACCCATTATTTCATATGCAGTACAGCCTTCGGGTAAGTCCATATGTATTTCCACATAACTCTTTGAAGAAGTGGCTTCCGCAGCGTTCCTTCCTAAACAGTAAAGGCACGCTTTCCCAGTGTTATCCAATATGGCACTGTATGGGTTATCACGGAACAACAGTGTCAAACTCACTCTGTGTAAGCCTCCTCCTATCGTCCTTCCAGGCAAGAAGGTGTAGAGGCTTGCACGGGGGCGCTGGATGGGGTGCAGCAGCTGTGGCGCTTTGGTAGGGATTCCTATTGGTCAGTCATGACCTACGTTGTAGTGACTGACCGATAGGGAACGTCTCGGTTACATATGGTAACCCTCGTTCCCTGAGGGAGGGAACGGAGACGTAGGTCCCGTCGCCACATCTGCTGCCGCCCGCCGGGGCGGCCAGCTTCTCAGGCTTGGCTCCTCAGCAAAAAACTAACTGTGCAATCGCTCAGCTGCTCGTTAAATACCCGCGCTAACGAGGTGGCGCAGCTGATGCAAATGATTGCACGCCAATGTGCATTGGCTTGTTTTAGTTTCACTCGAAATAGATTGGCCTCTCTAGCGAGATTCCTATTGGTCAGTCATGACCTACGTCTCCGTTCCCTCCCTCAGGGAACGAGGGTTACCATATGTAACCGTTACCCAAAAAATAAAAACACGCTGCTGTCAATTTACTCACCCTCAGGCCATCCAAAATGTAGGTGACTTTTTTTCTTCAGTAAAAATGAAAAGAATATTTTTATATTATTTTAAGAATAATACCTGTGGTTTCGGATGATACATTGAAGACTTATAAAGCTAAAAAATCTGTCTGTGCATGAAACTGAACATTATGGGTGAGTAAATTAACAGCAAATTTTCATTTTTAGGTTAGATATCCCTTTAAAGACTAGCACATACAGTTATGATGGAAACTAAATGAAGAAGGAAAACAAACAAACAGGAAGTGCCCTAAACATGTGACCACGAATAACATAGCTTCAGCCTGCAGTGATTTGCAAATTAAAGAACACTATAAATCCTACTCTTAGTTCAATTTTTTTTAGGCAAGTAAATGGTGGTGTCATTCTCTTACTTTTGATGAACAAGTTCTTATTCTAAAGGAAAAGAAATGTCTAGTTCAAACAAATTTTTTTTAGAAGCACTGCAGTGTCTGTGGAAATAGCCACAAACGCTAAGATTAATGCTGTTTTTATTCATCTATATCCGTTAACCGTCATTACCCTTGATAGACAACATAGCCTCAAACTTAACAGACAAACTTTTTTCACACGTTATTAGTGAAATGGCATTTATATGAGCGTGACTATGTAAACAAGGAGTCATTAATAATGTTGTCAGAAAATACATATTCATGGTACAAATCAAAGAAAAATGATTCCTGCATCATTTCACACAAATGACAAAACCCAACCCTCAGCATCTAATATTTGCATATCATTTTAATATGACCATTTGTTGCGCCTTAAGACTTTCAGATGATATGTGTGAAGACTCCCATCTTAGTTTTTCAACAGTATACTACAGAAGGGGTTTGCACCAGATTAAATTATCTTTATCACAGTTCGAATGAAATAGATAATATTTGTTCTATGAAGTGTTATGACCTGCCAGTAGCAGAGGTGTTATAAAGTGTAACAGCTAGTCACCATCATATCAAACATTCTGTTTCACAGCACAGGACTGGCAATGAAAGTGACAAAGATGCTATATGTGGCAACACTTCTAGCAACATGCACAAAAACATAGAGTGGGCATTGACTCATTTGGCCTGGAGAGAAGTGTAAAAGAATTGTCCAGGGCCTAGTGAATTTTAGCTCTATCCCTGCATAAAGTAAGGTCCAAAGATCTGAGACCATGTTGAAAATCTGGACTTTGCAATCTACAAAGTAATAACACGTTATATTTTTAACAATATTGTTATTGATAATTACTTCATATGAATTATTAAGTAGAATCAAATGTAAGTGTTGGAATTTTTTTATTTAAACTTTTCACTCAAAAGTGTTATGCTTATAATAACATTGTATCATTTGTAAGGAAGCATTTTCTATCCAATGTTTTTACTTGTGGTCTCAGGGTCTCCTGTATTTACATTTCTAATTTTAGAATAGAATTCTGTACTTAAATTAGAAGGCAAACTTTTAATGTTTGACACTGTATAGCATACATCAAAAGATAAAGGGCAGTGAGTTGTTTTCAGCCACTGTCTGTTAGCCCAACCTGCAATCCATCAGCCAGAACAATCATGAAGATTCATTGGGCTTGTTCTAATATGGTACATTTCTCTGTGCTGAGCAGGCTCTGTAGACCAGCCAGTACTAACGAGTGGCTCATTGATTTGTCGAGGACACACAGAGATAAGAGGACAAACAGACAGTGAAAAGGGAGGAGGTGCTGGAATATAGATGAGCATGCTGATATTGATCACTCATTGGGGTTCTCCCTCCTTGAGGGTTCAACTCTCTCACTTTACTCAAGCACATTGTTATTTTACATGGTAATGCAAGGCTTCTTTCAAAATAAGCTTAAGAATCTTAAGAATTATAGACACAATAATTCAACACATAATAATGTAGCAATAAGTGGCAAAATATCAAGCCAAGTGAATACAAGTCTCTGTTCTCGTGAATAACTTTATTGTTCTGTGACTAAGGTGCTCTTTTCCGATCTTTTCCTAAAAGGACTGCAGCGTCAGATGAAAGCTCATTACACAGCGTGGTGAGGATAGGCGTGCAGAGGAAGTAGCTGGGGGAAGTGGGGTGCAGGGGTGGCTAATTGGGGTGTGTGATTACACCGGCTGCTGTTAGCAAGAATTAGGCAACAACAGACCCGGCAGTACGGCTCATCATCGCAGAGAGGAGAGAGTAGGGCGGTAACACTGATATTGCCTTAATTACAACAAACACCTTCCCTCCTGCAATATCACATAGCATAACACCAACATACACACATTGTTTATAGGCACATGCAAAAAGTATAAGTCAGGCATTAGGAAACTTTTTGAACTATTAGGCAATGTCACAGTTGTCTTAAGGTGTGATCACATTTACTGTTGGTCAGCAAAATTTTGTGGGTAAAATCCAGTAATTTAATTGGGAATTGAAAAATTTTGCCTGATGGATTCCAATGGCAAATAATTTCCCAATGCAAATTTTGTCCGAATTTTGTCAAATCAGGTTCTAATTTGGTGAACTTTGACAAACAAATTAGCAGTAAGCCTACCGACTAATTTCAAACCTTTTGGTTCAGCAGTGACTTCTGTATGGCAAAAATAAGATCCACAATGTACAAGGCATGCACTCATTTTCTTGGTGACTATTTTGCCAGTTTTGTACCTGTTAGCAACGTGTTACACAGACAGATGATGAAGAGGAAGGTTTCAAAACAGAGTTTAAAAAAAAGTCCACAAGGTAATCCACAACAGGCTCAGAATTAAAGCAACTTTCACAGATGCTAATAATAATAATAATAATAATAATAATAATAATAATAATGTAGTAACCATAGAGACAAAGGAGTGGCGGGAAATTCAAACAAAATAACACATGACTGATGAAAACAAACTAAAAGTCCATGAAAACGAAGGTAAGAACAAACTTAGCTTAGTTCCTTTCCTTTTGCACCTGTACTGAACTGTAATGGGCAACATAGCTCATATGATGAGAAAAAAACAGGTATACTTGAGAGTTCACAGAGTTCACTCTTTGCTCAGAACTAGAGTAGCGTACGGCTGTTAGGGTAAGCCCTGATTATAGTTTTTAAAGTTATAAATGTGGATATTTTTCTTATAAAAATGCAACGCTTTGCTTCAGAAGGCCTTTATTAACCCCCTGGAGCCTTATAGATTACTTTTATGATGGATGGATGCTTTTTTGGGCTTCAAAATCTAGGGGACCATTCACTCCCATTATAAAGCTTGGAAGAGCCAGTATATATTTAAAAAAAAAAATCTGATTGTGTTTGGCTGAAAGAAGAAAGTCATATAAGCGTGATCCCAATCAGTACAGTACATCCGACTACGTCTCTGTTCCCTCTTTCAGGGAACGAGGGTTACATACGTAACCGAGACGTTCTCGAGTCACTATTACACTGAACTGAGGAAACCATTCAGACTCGGAAATATCTGCGGTGAACCAAATGAGCTGCTGATACTGACAAGTTTCTGTTGGCTAAGACTAGTTTATTAATTTCTTTTACATTTTATTCATTACAAATATGCCGCATTTCACATCATTACTGGGTGCTTTTTGTCTTCATTGTTTGAACAATTTTTCAGTACTTTATTTCCATTTGATGAAACGGTATGACTTGTTTACCCAGAAAACCTAAGTTAAGATTAATTAACTTGATTGTTTTTTGAGGCAGGGCAATTCTAAAAAGACTTTTCACTCATTTCCTCCACTTCTGCAGTTATCTTTTTCTAGTTGCATTCACTCATTTCCCAAAGCCATCTTGAATGTTGAATTGTTAATACAACTGAGAAATGTGAGAGAACATCACATAAGCTGACTTCATAAATTGATGTTGATTTTGTTTGAACTCGCCATCATGGTGATTAGTGCTTAGCACTTAGCATTTGGAACTTCATTTGTATGTTATTGTAATTCTCTTCCTATTGATGCAGCGATGCAACAAGAAATCAAAGTTTCAAAAGACGGGAAGTAATAAATAGGTTGCTTTTGAAAGGTGACCTAAACTTCTAACTAAATCATTAAAGGTGCGGCAGCCATTAGCTATTGTTGATGTTGTGGTGGTGGTCTACACTAGAGGGCAGAGTGCTTGTGCTACAGTAGCCAAGGTCACGGTGGCACAGGCGTGCCAGCTGATTAATTCACAGGTGTAGCCAGGGGAAGGAGGCTAGGGTGGCGGGGAGATCCCACGTTTTTTACCGCTGGCACGCCACAGCTAGATCAGCCCTCACGTTTGCATATATTCGGAACTCTGTAAACTATCTTTCTATTAAATGGGAACACCACCCAAAGACGCTAAACGTTGTGGACTTCAAATTCATCCGATGTGGACAAATAGCGGATGTGGATCCTGTCTAAAACAGGATCTAGCCCTCACTCTGCCGAGTGTCTGATTTTTGTTAAGACAGTCACTACAAAAGGAATAGCTCACACAAAAAAGAAAATGATCCCATGATTTACTCACCCATCTTAGCTGTATATGACTTTCTTCTTTCAGACGAATCGAAGTTGTATTAAAAATGTCCTGGCTCTTCCAAGCTTTATAATGGTATAGTGAGTGCGAGTCCTGATTTTGAAGTCCAAAAAAGTGCATGCATGGCTTAAGGGTGAGTAAATCATGGGATAATTTTCCTTTTTGGGTGAACCATCCCTTTAACTTTATCTTTTACAATTTTATTGCTAACTCTCATGTCTTAAACACTGTGTAAAACTTTTAATTGGGTTGATATAATCCCTCCATATTTGTGACAATATCTTGCAATTCATGCTTGAGTCACACGCACTTCTATATTTAGCATGCAAAACACAACAATTAAAATTTTATATAAAGTATTATCAAGTACTCTCACTTTTTCAGTTACTAGAATTCTCATGTAAGTGAACTATACTAAGATTTTCTCAGTACAACATACCTATTTCACTAGTTTTTAAAGCAATCGGTTTGCATGCTTTTTGTTTGCATAAACATTAAAATAATTAAAAAATAAACAACGACATCCAGATTTAATTAAACAAAAATGTTAACTGAGTCTTACATCATAACATTTTATCTATTAACATGTAGTCTACAATGTTCTCAAGTTCAAATAAAGTTTTGAAAAAAAGTTTTATAAAATGATAAACCTAAAAAATACATTTTAGTCTTTAAACCACTTTAAGAAAAGGGAGGAGTCAATATGATAAATGATTATTTCATATTTCAGAGGTATTTCATCTGCTCCGTGAAGAATGTTAGATACTATATTATCTGAATTGTTTAAATTTGTACAATGCAAAATGTAAATTTGCAATTACATGTCATCTTATTCTCCCGAACCCTAACACCTACTAACTATAAGTTACTTATTGTTAGAATGTCTAAAATGGACCATCAAAATAAAGTGTTACCCTGTTTTGTTACCAGTCAACATAACTTCTTCAAAATATCTTCTTTCGCATTCTGCAGAAAAATTAAATGCGTACAGGTTTGAAAGCCATATGAGAGTAAAAACATAATGACAGAATATTTACTTTTGGGTGAATCTTCCATTTAAGGGCTCTCCATTTTTCCCCCATGAGACTTTGTTAACCATCCAACAAGAAGTGCAGGCAAGTCAACATCGGGCCACAATTAAGTTTCCCAGATGTATAGTTGAGTTTGTGCACCTCTGAGTTTTCATCTTTATTCTGAATGTCCTGACGAATCATTGATTTGCACTTCATTCCAGATCATTCTCTCCCTCTGCGAAGCTTCTCTGTTTGATTTTCCAGCACAAAAGCTCAAGAAACAGAAAGGACAGGGTGAATAGAGAGAACTGACATCAAGAACAATGCCAGAACTCAAGCTTTGATTTTGCGTCACTGATAATATACGCTAATACTGGGTCACAAAACCAAAGAATGCATGGCCTGTGTTCATCTCTGTGTATCTTCTGTCAGATGGTTGCTGTTTATTACTTTAAAGAAGCCTAAAACAAGACATCAGCAAATCTTTTGTCTTTCATTGTGTGATCTGAATCTTTAAATTACCTTGTTCAAAGCGTTGTGTGAAAGTGTTGAAAGAAATAATCATTAACTGCCTGTTTTAATTGTTTATATTAATCATAAAGTTTAGATGGAAACGCCATATTCTCTTCTCCACTGAAACAAATGGTGTAGGATTTGTTTTGAAATAATTTTCAGTAGTAAAATTCACAAATAATTAAATAAAATAAAAAATCCAAATTTCCTTTGGGGGAGGGTCACAAAAAATATCTATGTGGTTCCTCATCATAATCAATAATGGGGGCAAAACAAAACAATTCTCTCTTCAGATGGCTAGAGAAATATTTACAAATTAGAGAAGACAGACATAATAAATTAAATTTTTATTTATTTATATTTGATTAAAAATAAAGATGATATAATTCATTTGAATTAACTAGACTAACAAACAAATACAAAATTCATCACAAGAAGGAACAGTAATGGAAAGTGATGCCCTTTGTGGTGTTTTGGCTACTTCAACTTACTAGATTAGCAAACAAAATAAAACAATAAAAAAAATTACAAGGAGGAACAGAGATGCCATTTTTTGTGTGGCATTGCTACATTTGTTCTTTAAGGTACCTCCATGTTGCTTTATCTACCTGTAAAGACCTTTTATTGAGGGCCTGTGGTTCTTTCATCAGGCACACTATTTGATTGTCAGCATACCAACTGATGTCTTTTCTTGGGCCCGGCCAGAAGAATTTATTAATGCCATTGCGATGCATGCAATTGACCTCTATGTTGTGATCCTCTTCATTCATGATGATGCCAGGGTAGTGGTCATCATCATATTTGACCATACACCAACTGCCAACATGGTCAATAGTAATGACCTCTGGTCGCCATGAAGTTGTTGAAACCTTTGATTTTAATTTCAATCCCACATCAGCATGAAGATTTGCCTCCTTGAGACTGAAGCATGGACAGTCCATGACTCGCTGCTCTCTTTGGCAGAGACAGGTTATGTCTCTGTACTGGATTTTCCCTGGCAAGGTACTGATCACCTGATGGACCTTCATGATGGACCTTCATGGTTCCCTTCACGGCAGTTAAGAGGGGCACCTAAAAAATGAAATAGACAAATGACAAAGACATGAGTTACCATTTTACCATTTGTGTTCACTGTCCGGGGGAAATCCCAATACAATCTCTTAAATATGAAGGAAAATATCTGCACAATAATAAAATATACCCGTTGTCATTCGGCTGACGTCCTCCCTCAAGAAGAATGATCGCACCTTCTCTCTTGCAGTTGCTATGTACCTTGCTGTCCACTGAAACAATGAGATGTCACCCTGCAGTCTTGTTCTCTTCTGAGAATATCCAAGGGACTTCTGAGCAAACCTCTGTACCCTATATTTTTTATTATCTTGCCTGTGGTGGCATTTGCAATAATCTGCTTCTCTCTTTCTCTTCTTGTGTTCTTGTATTTGTTCTTCAGTTCGTCAATGATAGAGGCCTGTAACAGAAGTTTTCTGCGTGTGCAAGGATCAACAAAATCTGTCAAAAGTGTGTCAAGTTGTGCACGAGGGGATTGGCCATCACTATTTGTCTTTGTTTGACTCCGTTGCCACCTCTTCTTGTATTTCTCTTTTTTTGCCTTTTCTTTAACAAGGGCCACTTTAAGCTTTTCAAAGTCTCTTTGGAATCCTTTTATATTTCTACTTTTCTGGCATTGACCTTGCTGTCTTTGCCTAAAACCCAAGAATACATCACAATTAATATGCAATTCTTTTCTGAACGAAACAATGGAACTTACTTTAAACTTTTACCAATAACTCCATCCAATACAGATTTCCTGACCTTGAGTACTCTGCCACTGGTTTTAATTCAGGGGGTAAAGTAGGGGTTACTGGGGTATGGCTGGCCTGGCCTTTTTTCTGGCTTTCGTCTCTCTTTTCCTTGCCCTCCATTTTTTCCGTTGGGCACGCTTTTCGCGCTCGCTGAGGTCTGCCACTTGTCTCTTTTTCCCTGTCTCTCTTTCTCGCTGCCATTTCTCTCTCTCTCTTTCTGCAAATACATTTCTCTCCTTTCAGGATCTGCATCTCTCTTTTCCCTGTAGCGACGCTGCATCTCAGCTGGAGTAAGTGGTGCTGCCATTTCCTAACAAATATTGTTATATTGTAATAATTTCACAGTTACTAATCACTGATACTAATACTGGTACTGATGTTTCTATGAAAATAATGAAATAGATTTTTTTTTTTACATTATAGACATTCACATTACAGTATAACTGCTATCAATTTCAACATTTTAACAATAGCAGAATCCTTTTTGGTGCTGAATAGAAAGTTATATGTACCTAGTGATGTTTAATAACCTTTTTAATAACAGTTTACTTTCATTAATCACTATCTTTATAATATTACATTTTGAAAGTTAAATTTTAACACATTTTAAGAAATAAATCATTTACCTATTGAGAGTATGTTGACAGTCTGTCATGAACTCCAGAAAATCAGTTATGATGTGGCTTTGACAGTTACAGATCTGAAAAGCAAAAAGGCGGGGGAAAATAACTTTAAACTCTAATGGAAAGAACCATCTCAGCATAGGATGGTATACTACATATAAATAACCTTTATATAACAATCTTTGATACTGAGTGTAGTAAATATACATTATATATATATATATATATATATATATATATATATATATATATACAGATATAGATAGATATATAGATATGTATATGTATACATACATAGAACTTGCTATATACATTAAATACTAATTATTCTATTAGAATTTCCACCCTGTTAGTTTCACATGCCACCCTGTTAGTTTTATAGACCTAACAGGGTGGAATCTAACAGGGTGGAAAATTCTGAGCAAAGTTAGCCATAGTTCTTTGAGTGATCAACATTTAGTTAGCTAACCTTCTACAAATTAACAGAACTTTTATAACTATGTCAGATTTGTTTAAAAAAAAAATTGATAGGACAAACATTCTTCATAACAAAGCCTAACAGGGTGGAACTTTAAGGGTGGGACAAGCAGAATAACATCTCAAAAACTAAAAAAAAAGTTAGGAGTGAGAGTTAAAGCTTACCTCAGTTTGTACAGTTGAATTCCAGCAGGTAAAAGAAATTAAATCACTTCTTAAAAATGGTCTCAATGAAATTGCAGTCGGATTTGGAAGGCAAAAAAGTACATACTAACAGGGTGGAAGATGACTTCAGGGACGCAGTAATTGAAGAAAATTTTAAGAAAAAGACCTATATTTTCACATGATTTATATGTATGATTAGATGCAATTTAGCCTAGTCTATAACATAATTAAAAAAATTGAGGTTTTTGTTATTTCATGGTTTATATTTCTTGCAGAAGTTGATTACTGTGCACTGAGGACATGATATAATTGAATGCATACGTCAATTAAAATGGTGTAAAATACAAAATAGTTTTTTTAATGTCTATTATCTCTGTTTAAATTGTAAAGAATACTCAAATCTACAATTTAAGCCATTTATTATAAATATGTGACTCATTTTAGAGAAAATATGAGTATATAAATCATTGGGACAGGAAAAGTCACCGCATACCAGGAATGACCCAAA
The DNA here is from genome assembly GCA_030578275.1 of Meda fulgida. Lineage (NCBI taxonomy): Eukaryota > Metazoa > Chordata > Actinopteri > Cypriniformes > Leuciscidae > Meda > Meda fulgida. The sequence continues at coordinate 9,279,410 of CM060621.1, forward strand.
TGGCAAAGAATTTGTTTGGGATTTTTAGGAAATTTTACTTTTAGTTTGATCAAAAATACTCAAAAATCAGGGGCTATCATTCTTGTCAACTGCAACAGATGCAAACAAAACAGCACTTTATATTTGTGTCCTGTCTACGAGAAGGTCTCCATGTGTGGATGAAGAAAGCATTTAATCTTGCGCAAAAATGAGGTAGGCTATATTGTAAAACCAAAACAAAACACACAAAACCGGTGTGGTCTCTTCAGTGTCGTGCAGAGCTTCACTATCAAAGCTACAGGTGCTGCACAAGTGGAGGACATCAAAAGCGCTGCACCTCCTAATAAAACAATGTTGTTAATACTTGTCTTTGAACCTCATCTAGTAGCGTACGACAAAGGCTCAATGAATAAACCACAAACCAAGCAGAACCCGACCGCCTTCACCCACCACCGGCGCTTTGTTTTCCAACATCGTTTGCAGTTAATGTTTTCGCCGAAAAGAGTAAAAAAAAAAAAAAAAAAAAATGTATAAAACGAAACGAGTGCGACAGAGGCGAACACATGTCAGGTGTCCCTCGATGGTAATTCTTAACGTAGCCTAGCTTACTGTTTGAGTTACAAAAAAAGGCTAAAATTAAACAAAACAAAATTAATATAAATGCAGTTAAACCGAATTTAAATGAAGTTCACTGATGCATACACATCTGATACATCCGATTATTTGTTTAGTTTCCGTTTGGGTGTGAACAAACTAATGTAGGCTAATGTAAGTATGTGTGCAGGGACATACTTGTCCACTAGATGTCGCTAAAGTCCTTAACACGAAACTGAGAGGGTTGCTGAGTTTATCTTCTCAAATCTGCACGCAGACACTGAATTATTTGACCTCTATAAAATCTCTCTTCAGGGCAGAAGCTATTTAACACAAAATAATACCTATTAAGCTATACGAATATTTATACAACTGAACTGACCAATGATACAAGTTAGGAGACACTTAAACGCCTTAAGCCCAATAAAAAAGTTTTAGAAGGAAAATAATGGCCACGACATTCAGGTTCTGTAAAATCAAGACGGCGCCCCCTGGTGAACTGAAAACACACAAATCCTCCCTCAGCATTCTGCGAGAGGCTATGATCACCTGCAACAGACGGACATCTAACAAACCAGAAAATATAGACATTTATTGAACGACCATATGTCAATTAAGCTGCTGTTTCTTTCTTGATATTCTCAAATGCCCAGAAAGCTTGTATGAGTGGGCTAACAAATAAGCCGATATGAATCTAACATATGAAACAAGTGCAGTGGGTTTGAAGATTTTACACCCTGAAGTGTATTATTATTATTTTTTCATTATTTATTCATTTATTTAATTAAATGAGAAACAAAAGACCAATTTCATTTGCTTGTAATTTCACACTAAAATAATTAGCCTTTAAATGATTTAATATAGCCTATTATTTGGCTAAAGGACATTACTTGCATTCAAAAATATTAACATATTTAAACAATATGAATCATTTTAATTCTCAATAGAGATTTGAGTTTTAACAGTCTGTTGAAATATGTATTTTTATTTTGTATTTTATGTATTTACTAAAGTAAATAAATAAATTTGAGATAGATATATTTGATAGGGACTCTTGAATTCATCACTAAGGTATGGAATGACTTATGCTAAACATTATCTAATGCTATAAATGCATATTATTCGGCAGACTAATTCTAGGCAGCAATTAATAATGCACACACTGTGTGATTATGCATTGTACAATTCCAAAATCATCATCACTGAAGATAACTAATGCAGAATTAAGTATCAACATCTGAACATAAATGACTGCAGAAATTAACAATGTGTCACCGAAGCAGAATACATTGATATCATTTGCTTTAGAGAAAATTAATTTCTTTGAATAATGTTATGTGCAAATGATGTTGCCCGCTTCTCTTCCATTGACATTTTGTTTTTCAAAAATATTAGGAAAAAGTACAAAATGACAATGAATAACCAACAGATAAGATATGCCTAAATTTCATAATTTACATTACTGGTTATCATATGGCAGGTTCATGCGATATTAGCCTAGAGGAGGGTGAATTTTGATTTATTCAAAAGTTATTTTTAAAATAATTATTTTCATCCAGTATTTGAGTATACTTTCATAATCTACATTACAGCCTTACAGCCAAAAAACAAAAAACAAAAAATAAATAAAAACAGAATGTAATGAATTAAATAATACAATTTTTCTTTCTTTCTTTCTTTCTTTCTTTCTTTCTTTCTTTCTTTCTTTCTTTCTTTCTTTCTTTCTTTCTTTCTTTCTTTCTTTCTTTCTTTCTTTCTTTCTTTCTTTCTTTCTTTCTTTCTTTCAGCAAAGGGGGCAGTGTAATTGTGGAGTAGCTTGCATACACGTTTCCCTTCAAAATCTCTATTCGCCATCAGGTTGTTTAGACAATGCATAAAGACATCCTTCCGTGCATCCCTATCACAGATTTTGTAGAAACAGTTGTTTCAGACCTGCAGATAGCAGAAAGGACGTAAAACATTATTTGACATAAATGAGGACAAAAAAGTCTCTTTTTTATTATTATTGTAAATTGTGAAATAAAGCAAAAGTTAAAGACCTGAGTTACACATGCTGCATTTATCTCCAAATGTTGATGACAGGCTGGATCTCCAGAACGCAAAAGAACATCAAGGCAGATAATTGAACTCTGTATTAAACTGCGCACCATTGTTTTAAAAGGCCTGTCTGAATGTTCTTTTACCTGCTGCCAAATGACTTACATTTGCATGTCATTGGCCGCCCCTACTTTCATCTAAAATAACACTCATTGCGTAATAACAAGATGAACTGTGTCAGAAATACCTACTGATGCTCCACTGCCGAGGTACATCTGCCCGTCTCTCTTCTCCCGCCGCATGCTGTTTAGAGCTGCACAAAGGGTGATGGGCAGTCGTTAGGTGGATACTCAGGCTTTTGATTTTTAATTGTAATTGTAATCCTCTCCACTTGAGGGCTGAAAATGTGCCGTTTGAAATCTGGACGGAAGATGGAGGGGGAGAGGCGATGTTCAGAGGGGCCCTCTTCATGCTGGCGATACATTAAAAGGTTTAATCCAACTGAAATGTAAATCACAGTTCTTGAAAACAAATTAAGGGGAAAGATAACAGAGCCGCGCACCATCAATACACCATCAGCCCGGTCTACGGCACGGCCTGCTCTGTGCCTGAAATTACGCCAGGCTTGTTACCATTGGTAATGGTACACTATCAGGTGGGCTGATTGCAAGGTTATGGTAAACAGAGCAGTCAGACGGTGCTGGATGAATTGAGGAGAAGAACAGACAGGCCATCACAATCACCCGGTGGTTCAGACAGATGCACTCAGTGTGGTGAGGCTGTCTCGGTTACGGTGATCCCTCATAATTGTGTATTCAACTTCAGTGATTTTGCAGGGCCCCTGCACATTGTGTTTCTCTGTCTGACATTACGAGCAGTGTAATTGTAGAGTAACCCAACAATGCTGTTTACCTTGAACCTTCGTTGGACAAAATGTTGTGTGACAGACACGACCCTCTGGACATTGTTTTTTTTTTGGTGATTTTTGATGCTCAAGAAATACGTGCATCTTTGAAAATGCTTCTACGTTTTTTTTCCTCAAATCTTACTAAACAATGCAAAACCACAGAGTTTAAGGTTAGGAGTTAAATCCGAAGGCAGATTCAAGCCCTCCTATTGTGCCATGGGTCTGTGGCATAAAGGAGTTTGGGGTGTTGTCCGTAAGAGAGGGACATGTCAGCCCGTTGGCCCGTTTCTTTTTCCTGCGCTTCTCTTTCATCCCCTGTGGCACCATTATACACCTCAGTCAGTCCCTTGTTTGGGCCTCTTTGACTCAATTAAGGAGAGTTGAAGTTACAAATTTGTTACAAATTAAGCTTGTTGAGATCCTAAAAAGTTGAGCTGGGGCCACAGAAAGGGTTGAAGTAGTTTGGATGAGTGTAGCTGATCTTGCCCCTCATCCCTGGCCTGGGGCCCCGATGCTAGCGATACCCTGAGGTCTGGAGAAGAGGCTATCCTTCTGGAGCTCCCTCTCCATTAGGGAACAATCACTGGCATTGTTAGCCGTGGAAGTGATGAGATTGCAAATGGAATCCTGCTGGAGGAAACAAAGATGGTGGGATCGTTTTAGTGCAACCGGAGCTCTAGGCAGGTGCCCCTCTCCCAGTCTTTAATTGATCTAATTTGTTACTTATACCTCCCGATCAGACTGCTATCACCGTGGCCCCGTCACGGATGGTCCCGTCGTGTCACTGTGACGACAAGGTGATGGGTTGCGTGGGGGGTGGGGGGTGCACGACCAGGGTGAGTAACCCATGCGAGCTGGCTCTCTACTCTTACCGGCTTCATTTCAGGAGCGTTTACCATTGCCTTGAAACAGGACGCTCCCAAATATCCCAATTACACCGGCACTTCATGTCCTTTTGTAACAGGATTTCTCTTACTTTCCTCTCTGTACCACAAAGGGGCTGATTGTACTTCAAGCAGCGGCCCAAATAGGCATGTCAGTTTTACAGGAAACCGACGGATCGTATGTGTGGATAATTGCCCCAAAGCTTACAATGGCCCCAAGTAGAGGCCTGTAAAAGGCTCAAAGTTATGTAAACTCTCTTTTCTACAGCTACCTACTTATACCCTTTTCTTGGCTCCCATTTAAACCTATATGAATAACACTGTTACGGTGGTAGAATACTGTATGCAGCAAGCTCATTATCTCTTTGCATTGTAAGATCAAACAGGCTGCCCAGTTAGCATGTTCACCTGACTGTATTTTATTTGTTGTATTATAAGGAAGTTAATATGTTTTAGAAGCTACAAACAGAGGTCTTTCACAAATGAAGTGGCTACATAAAGAACTATTAATATAAAATGGTATCTCGTTGATGATGATGAACTTCCCTTTACTTAAAGAGCACTAGTGTTTTTGAAGTGCGGCAACCGAACAACATAGGTCAGTCTTAGTTCAATGAACAAAAGAACACATGAGCCTAATGGTCCCCTAGGTGCTGCGAATTATCGGTCAGGTCTGTTGTCTGATTTCGTTCCGTCTTTGTCTTTTTGTTTTGCTTTATTTTTCACGTCGCTGTCTTCAAAGTTGGTGTTAGGCTGAAGAGCTCGCCTGGAGCCCAGTGTGCAGTTGAGTTGGCTGTCAGAGGAAGTGATGGTGGCTTTGCAAACCCAATTAGCAAAATTCTATCTGATTTCAAAAACGAATCACATTTTTACTTCACCCCCATCCGTCATCTGCCAATTTCCCTGGAAGTTAAAGTGCCACCAATTACTGCCCAGCGGCACTAGCTCTGGCACAAGCGCAGCATGTTTCATGCGTCGGGTGGCATCTTGTGTGGCTTGGTCTTTGTCAGCGGGAATGAGAATGAAATTAGACTAATAGGAGACTTGTTTCCAGCCACTGATTAAAAGGCCTAGGAGTTCCTCGGGCATTGCCTAGATCCAGGTCTACGTGTCCTCTGAGAGAACGAGAGCGAGCGAAGGCGAGAGGTGGCTCCTGTAATGTCATTTCGGACATCAGCACGTCTGTCTCCTCAGGGTCATTCTTCCTCAGACTTACTTTTTTTTCCACGGAATATGGGCGAGGAAACGCACTCTTCCTTTGGGGTGCTAATTAAGGGGAGCATCCAAAATTAATCAGCAAATTCACTAGGGCGAAGGGCGATCTGTTTGAAGGCCTGGAAACAAAGTGCACTCGAACCAGGCACAAAGAAGCCCTCGGCTATGGACTCAGAGAAAAACAAGTGCACAGACGGCAATCTGACACAAAAATTAATATAAGTATAATATTTTACACTCATTTTACTTGTCAGCCTGTCACATTGAATTATAAAGGTTGATTCGCTTATCTAGCTAAGCAAGATCATACGAGCCCGGTCATCTGAATATCATTGCATGGTCAACGTCTTCCAAGAGCGCATCAAAAGACACTTCAGAGATGCCCGAGCATTGCAGAAGGCGCTGTTGAACAGACGCTGTGAAATTAACCCCCCACCCCCCCAAAAAAACAACCGAAAAAATCTGTAAAATCTGGGGATGTTTCACAGCCTGACTTGGCCTTGTGTTAACGTCACACGCTCGCCCAAGCCCTGCCATTCTGTTCGGCGCCTTACCACCCCCTCAGAAGAACATGACACGTTCTCCCTCCAAAGAAAGCCATGTTTCTTTATCAGCTGCAGATGAAATGTCTTATATAAGTGCTTCTTTTTTGTCTTTCTCATTCTATCTCTCTGTCTCTTTTTTTTAAAGCAGTCTCTAATTAACGGAGGGCCTGGAGGCTATTTGTGACCTTTTGCTGTGTAAATACGAGCAGGCCCTGGCATGGAGACTATCAGGAAGAGCTTGGAGACAGAGGCAAACCCTGTGTTACAGCACTCTGGGCATCTTTGGCACATTGCTAGTGATACGACTGGGTGAGGTGTTTGTTTGATAATGGCAGTTGAATGATTTTTTGACAGGGGCTTTTGACACTACAGTTTGCTGCAGCATGCAGCGACTGTCTGCTGTCACTCATCTCCATGTCAATGAGAGTCTCCTCTATGAAGGTGCCCTGAGTGACTTAAATGTGCTGGAAAGATCATTTGGAGAGGTCAAAGTGCCTGTCTTTCGATGGATGGTATTTGGGACTTTTAGATATAATATCAGTCAGTGATAACATGCTAATTAAATGTATATTCTATAGTCTTGACTAAAAAAATTCTCATGGACATGTTATGAGACACATCAGAAGACTCAATGTCTCTGCTTACATAGTAAACATGACCCAACACAGTTTATAATAACAGTAGTAGTAGTAGTACTAGTAGTAAAAATAAGCAACATTATCCCTGATTTTAGATAAGAGTGTAATCAAGAGCATGATTCTAGTTAATAATAATAATAATAATAATAATAGTAATAATACTGCTGCCTTTCCCCTCTGTATCTGATTAAACTTTTTCTAAACAAATCACATTTTTAAACTGTATTATGGCTGGACTGGTGCTAATGTTATAGATTTGTCCTCAAATTGTCTATGCACTGTCTAAAAGAACTAGTGGGGAAAAATAAACTGAAAACTGTTGCTCGTCAAACAAATTCTTGTCTGGGTTTATGCAGGCGAGGTGTTCTAGACAGGTCTTCTGATCGCACACCATTTTGAAGTGAATTATTCTGAAGGTTGGCGATTTTTGATTTTGCTGGCTTTTTTCGACCTGTTCTCTGTCCACATAGCCATTTACAGAGTTTTTGCCCACATTAATATACATTTTTAAAAAGCAGTAAATTAGCACATCACTAAAAGAGATGATCACAATTTGCATATTTTGAACTGTGGAGTGGTCTCATAATTTGCTGAAATCTAATGTGCTTTAATTTGGCAGAATAATCAACACAGTGTGCCAAAATAAGTAGCAGAAATTGGTTGACCTCTACTCAGGTGAAGACAGGAGAAACTTGCACATTTTCACATACAAAAAGTATAGCCATGGGTGAAAGACACATTTTTTAAAACACATACCAATGACCTACAGAGTCAGTCAGACGGCAAGCTTTAATGCTGCTACGTGGCATGTAATTGTTTGACTTGTATTTAATGTATGACTAATGTGCATTAATGGCCTGACTCTGTTCCAGTTCATACAGAGGGAAGTGTGTTCCTGCACTGTTACAGCTCTCAGGAGAATTAGTTCCTCTCTGCCATGTGCGAGATCTCGTAAGTGCATAATTGCTGATCGGGGTGCTTAGGATGTTATGTTTGCCATGAGAGACCTCTGTCAGAAAGAAAGAATGAAAGTCCCTCTCATCCTGTACTTCGAGAGAGGATGTATTCTCTGTTTGGTTTGTTTCTATGCCCAGTTATTCTAACTGAGTTTTTGTTGGCTACAGCAGATAACTCTTCTTCATATGGCATCACATCATTTTCTGACCTCTAGGATGGGCAACCCATAGGCCATTTGTATACGCTGGGCACAGGGTAAAGGTGGCACTCTGCCCTTATCAGACAAACCACCTCCACCTCCTGACCGTCTGCGACTGGGGTAAACATTCCTCATGATTGCTGATGCATAGTGACCGCTGCATCCAGAGCCTCTGGCTCAGAACAATAAATTACTTTGGTTACAGAAATCTGTAATAATCTCCATACAGATGATTCTTTTTAAGTGTTTAATAGATGCTTTTACACAATGACATTAGAGTTATCAGGTCTAACTTTTATGACACTTGCCCAACGCTCATTTTGACATTTTTTATAATGTCGGTAACACTTTACAATAAGGTTCATCGGTTAACATTAGTTACCTTACTTAACATGAACTAAGAAGGAACAATACTTCTTCAGCATTTATTAATGTAGTTAATATTAATTTCAACATTTACTAATACGTCATTAAAATCAAAGTTTCTATTTACAATGTGAACTAACATGAACAAACAATGAACAGCGGTATTTTAACTATTAACAAAGATTAATAAATAATGTTACAAATGTTTTGCTCATTGTTAGTTCATATTAGTTAATACATTAACTAATGTTAACAAATTAACCTTATTGTAAAGTGTTACCGTAATGTCAAACTTAGTGAATATTGAAGGTTTTGTTGTGATATGGTGATTCTGAAATTTGTTAAAAGGAGTATAATATTGAATAATTAATATAATGTGCAAAAGTAACTTTTCATCATTATTCATGAAATTTAGATTTCTCCCAAAAAATATCAGTCACAACATTATGACTGCTATCTATCATAAGCCATGTGATGCATTAGTTGCATTAACAAATGTGATAATAATGTGATAATATGATGATCATAGACATTTAATGAGATTGTGACAAGAAAAATAAAACAAAATTTGAATATATTTACAATTCCATAATATATTCAATCAAAGTGTAACTAATGTAAAAAAATTATTAAAATAAAATAAATCATTAAACGCTATTATTTTCAATTCTACAGTTCAATAATAATAATAATAATAATAAAAACAACTGGGAACTCGGAACAAATGGCCACAGAATGGATGTTGAATTGTTGTAACATGAGATGCAACATCACCGAGCCCAAACCCTGTCACCCCTGAAAAAAAATATTTCACTCCTTAACAAACATGAAGAAAGACTTGTGTTTGCTAAAAAGTGATAATTAATGAAAGACGAGCTTTCCCTAATTAAGTGCAGATTTCCCCCCGTCTTCTTCTCGTTAATCAGCGGTGAAACTGAGTTCATTGTGTGGTAGTTTGCTGTTGCTTGGGGTTTCAAATGAAAGAAAAAAGAGGAGATGGGAGATTGAAATAATTTGTTTAATTTGGAGCTGCTTAGTGTCTCAGCAGGTGAAAGCGGTCTGTATGAGAGCTCCGGGCCCCGGCTGGACCGCGGGGCCGGGGTCAGGCTGCCATGCTTCACTTCCCCCCAGCTGCAGAGGCCCTAACACCCCCTTCACGACCCTGCTACACAAAACCAGCCACTAATTATCTCTGAATAGCAATTTTATTGAACCCTAATTTGTGGTAATGGATTGTGATAGGGTGTAAGGGGATAGGTAGAGAGAAATAAAGGGAGCGAGAGAGAGAGAGAGAGAGAGAGAGAGAGAGAGAGAGAGAGAGAGAGAGAGAGAGAGAGAGAGAGAGAGAGAGAGAGAGAGAGAGCGTGCATGAGCGACAGAAAGGAGTGTCGGTAACACTTTACAATAAGGTTCATTAGTTAACATTAGTTAACTACCTTATTTAACATGAACTAAGAATGGACAATACTTCTACAGCATTTATTAATCTAAGTTAATATTAATTTCAACATTTACTAATACATTTTTAAAATCAAAGGTTGTATTTGTTAACACTAGTTAATGCACGATTAATTAAATTAAACATGAACAAACAATGAACAGCTGGATTTGAATGAACTAACATTAACAAAGATTAATAAATACTGTAACAAATGTATTGCTCATTGTTAGTTCATGTTAGTTAATACATTAACTAATGTTAACTAATGAACCTTATTGTAGAGTGTTACCGGATTGTCTTTTATTTGAGCTAAACATTAGCTTTTGAGTTGAAGACATTTGTAGCATGATATCTGACCTAAACGAAAGGTCAGTTGTAGAACAAAAGATTGTTCCTTTTAAGTTTGAAATAGTTTTAAAGCAGAGATTATTCCGAAAATTAAAATGCATTGGTGAAACTAATAGGAAAAAGTTCTAAAATAGGAAAAAGTGTCTTTTCCTTGTGAAAAAACGGAATCTTCTCCTCTGGAACGGTGTTGGTGTTTGAAATGAAGCACTTTTAGTGGACACAGGGCAACAGATGCTGTAGGTCACTTGGGTCAACACAAACACAGACAAACCCAAACACAACACACCGTTCTTTCCCTGGATGTCGCCTGGATTAAGGACGAAACCGCTTGGAAACCTTCTTTGTAATTCTTCTTATTCTGTAGGATACATAAGTAAAAAAAAAAAAAAAAAGAATCAAATTAAAATGAAAATGTCTTATGTTTTCCTTTCCTTAATACACAGAATAAACACCACAGATGCAGGTTGTCAGGCTCTCTTCTCAGCGGTCGGTCCGGTATTTGGTGTTTACTGTGGATTTTGGCTTCGTGGACTCACATCGCAATGCGCAGATTTAAAGATTTTAAAGGAAGTTGTGGGGCTTGCAGCAGGAGAATAGAGACATCCCCCTCACCCTCTCTCTATACAAACACACACACACACACACACACACACACACACACACACACACACACACACACACACACACACACACACACACACACACACACACACACACACACACACACACACACACACACACCGTCACACACTCTGCCTCTGTCAACCCGTCTACCCAAACCAGATGGCTGATGCCTAGGTTGAGCTTGACTAAGCTAAAATACCTGATTACAATTCACAGATACAATTCAAATATCGTACCCTGGCTTAAGGCTAATGCCACGGTAACAGTATCATTTATTTTCTGCTTGTAGTTTTTATCCATGTCTTACTGGGCTCTGAGCCCCTAAACCCTTTCCCCAAACAGAAACAGATCAAATAACGACATTGCATTGTTTCTTAGTTTTACAGCTTAGACAACAGAAATGCATTATTTAAAAAAAAAAAAAAAAGTTTTGAGATGCATTTTTATCTCCATCAGCACCACATTGATTCTTTTTAAATATTTAAAAACACTGAATTAGTTAAATTAGTTATTCGTTTGTCAAATATACATTTATATAGAACAACGGTTTAAAAAGCTTATAAAATATTTAGTTTTTTTCTTAGAAGAGTTCAATTATGTAAATATTTATGTTAATATTTATTGTATTTGAATGTTACAAAAATCCTAATACATTTTGAAATATATATATATAACATTTTTTTTAATATGCATTGAACAAAACTAATGAATAATATTCCATATTAATGGTGTTACATTTTAATAAAAGCTTAAAGGCAAATACAGTATTTCAGAAAACGTAGACATCCTTGCTCTGTAATAATAATACTAATAATAACAATAACATTATATGTTTTAATAATAATAATCATTTATTATTATAATTATTATTATTGCTTCATACTAATTCTTTAGTGAAATTATTTTATATTTTTTTACATAAATTATTTATTACATGTTTGCATACTTTTTCTTATGTATCACCCGATTTATTGGTTGTTGTTGACAGTTAAGGACACAAGTTTTTGATTTACATGAAGATTCTTTACAGTTGTATGTATTATTTTATTGTCCAGTGCAAATGAGTGATAAAAATGATTAGATATTAAGAAATAAAATGTGAAATCGAGTCGTTGGATTAGTAACGGAAGCACATTTCACTCTGAATTTTAGATCAGAGAATATGTTAGTTACTAAAGCAATAATAGTAGTTTCTGCGAGAGAGAGAGAGAGAGAGAGAGAGAGAGAGAGAGAGAGAGAGAGCGAGAGAGAGAGAGAGAGAGAGAGAGAGAGAGAGAGAGAGAGAGAGAGAGAGAGAGAGAGAGAGAGAGAGAGAGAGAGAGAGAGAGAGAGGGTGACTGGAGAACTCCTGAACTCTAGACGTAGGATCTTACCCGTATCCAAATAGCATTCATTAGCAATTCAGCTACTTATTTTGTTTGGTTTCCCCCCTGGCTGCTAATTAATGCTTAATCAAAACTGCTGAACTGAACATCACAGAAAATGTAATGAATATTGAAATAAGCCTGAACAAATTTAGGGAATTCTGGCAGCAACTTATTTTCTGCAAATGTCATAGCACATGGGGTCCTTTTCATGTGTGTGTGTGTGTGTGTACGCACGCATGTGTTTAATTAAATAATACAATCTATACATTTAACCAGATTCTCCTCCTCAATAATCATAAATGTATCTAAAAAATGACAGCAGGCTCACATCTTCTTGAGGTGCCTGTCAGGTTTATTTTAACTTGTGATCATTTGGAATATTACACATTTCTTGAGAAATTGGAGAAGAGAGGAGAAAAAAAACTCTTTCATTTTGACACTACATTGTGTTCCGCCTTGCTTAGTGACTTTTAATGGAACATGATTATTAATGTTCCCTTGCAGGAAGAGCTGTCATGTTTCTCTATGCTGAACACGTGAGGAGGTGGAAAATGAATAAAAAAAATACAGTAAATTGAGCTCTTTACCATATTTTATTAGAAATAGTTGAATTGAAATGCATTTATTCAAATTCCAAATATTCCTTTGTTTTCTTATTCACATGTCCACACTACAACAACCAACAGCAACCCACTTCATTATGACTATTTTATTTATTTCTTTTGAAAAATAAACATATGTCTATTTTTATTCCTTGATCAAATCGAGACTGGCATAGAGGACACCCACTTTCAAATCTTGGTGACAATTCCTGTAAAGTTACTCAAATGCAATCTGACTTGTGACAAGGGGACGTAATTCCTAAAACAGAATATGCCCATCAGTGAAGCCCCAATTTGCATAATGAGGAGACTTACATTTCTGCTAGCAATATTTTTGACATCTCCAACTTGGAGCTGTGCTCGAGCAAAGTGAAAAACGTCGATAGGGATGAGAAGAGAAAGGAGTGAAAGCAGCGGGCACTGTCTGTGTGTGAGGAGGGCACACAGAGCTGAACAAACACACACACACACACACACACACACACACACACACACACACACACACACACACACACACACACACACACACACACACACACACACACACACACACACACGAACACAACTTTGTCTCTCAGAAACACAGAGGCTTATTCGACTTTGGCGGTGGACTGCAGCAGTGTAGCTCTGAGCACTACAAAACGGGAACATTGAGCACCACCACAGGAAACACTTTTTTGAACTTTAAGTGACAGCCTCACAAAAATGACCGTACTGACATTAATTCCATGTAGCTCTTTTGCTCTAATTGTTGATTCAATTTGCTAATTACTAATTTGATTTAAGTGGCAGCCAAGACTCCATGTGTTGGGGACATAAGCAATAGAAAGGAGAATGCACTGAAGCTTTTGTGATGGCTTGTCATACAGGGCTAACAGAGTAGTTATGAATATTCTATGAGTTCAGTCTTAATAGTTTCTGATCTGTTTATTTTTGAAAACAGTGCTCTAAGAATCATGCCACCAGTCCTGAGCTTGACATTTACAACACAAATGCTCTCATTCAGACACAAGTGGCACTGACTCGTTTTTCTACTGAAGCTGTGGTATCTGTGAGGACTGCAAAACTTCAATGGGGGCATAACCAAACAAATTGTCTCAGAGATTAAATCTCTTTCTCAGCAAAGTATGATTGGGTTGAGTAACATAAAATTAAATAATATATACTGCATATAGACAGGTTTTTGCATTCAACTCAAAATAGGAGAGATTGCCAACATTTGTTTTGCATATATTTACCGATATGCCTATAAAAATGAGTATATTTATATTGATGATTATGATGTATTAAAAGCCTCTCATTTAGATGAAACACTTTACAACACATTTTACAAACCATTACAATGACAAATGTGTAAAATATAGTACTAGTTCTAATACTACTAAATATTTTAATATATATATATATATATATATATATTTTGTAGATTTTGCTAATAAATAAATGTTAACTGTGCCATGTTTAAATTGAATGCTTTTTCTGTTTAGCTTTTTCTTATTTCATAAAAACTAATAAATAGTTTGGTAACACGTTATTTTACAGTGTCCTTGTATGTTGTTACTATAGTAATAACTATAAATTATGCATATTCACCCTAAACCAAGCCCTCATCCTAACCCTTACCCTACAGTAAGAACATGTTCCGTAGTTAATTATTATTACTCCATACTTAAATGTATTATTACACTATAACATGGACACCTTAAAATATAGTGTAACCAATAATTTTTTTTATTGCAAATTATTTAAAAACATTTTGCAATGACACACGTTTAAACATTCATTTAAATGTAATACTTTTACAGAATCTTAAAAAAGTTACCTTATTTTGTCTGGTTAGATCTTAAAGCTGTTATGAAACGCTGAAGAATCTTTGAGGCTTTGTTCAAAGAGCTGAGAGGATCATTGTTCAGGGATCCTCACGAACAGTAGGCTTACTTTCTCCATCCAGACATGCAGATACAGCAAGTCATCAAGTTTTTTGTTGTGCCTCATGAAGTTGTCTTTGGTCCTGTACAGGTCCAGTGAGATGTATTTTCCTCTGGTCTTCAGAATGTTTGCAGTGGTATTGAGCTGTGTATTTCCAGATAACCTTTTCATGGATGAAAGTTTGAAAAGACCTGGAAAAGCACTGCTTTTGCTTTTATATTCACTGCGGTTTTGTTGGACTTGCAAATGATGTGCTGATCTTGAACGGCATTGGCATTTTAAAGATGGAAATACATAAAGTTATTGCATGTTATGATGCACAGTTGCTCTAATTATAATAGCGGAATATTCTCTTGTATAATTTTGGGTTGCTATGGTGACAGTGAATAAATATGGCCATGTATTAATTTATAGTTCATACATTTGAATAGATGTAGAATAGATTTTTTGCCAGTCAATTTATTAATTTTTATATTTTTCGGTTGGATGTACAGTAAGGTTTGGCAGGCCATTAATTTTCCACCCGGTAATATCTTAATTTTGCATCAACACATCGGTAGAATATATATTTATAACTTATTGCTTTATATTAATTATTACATTATATATATTAAATGTTGTATTCATTTATATATTTTAATTTCCAATGACATGAGGAGTTTAGAAATACAGCTATACTGTTTCTTTTTTGGTCCTCCAAAATATGCAAACGTATATATCCACTATTATATCCACTTTTGCATATTTTACTTAATATCAGCATTGTAAATATGCCTTTGTTGTGTATTTTCTTTCCCTATGTGAGCAGAATATACTTTATAAACTTTTCTCAATAACAACAGGAGATTGTACTGTATTGTATAAGCAGAAATACATATCATGGTGGTGTATGGAGGAAGTTTCAGTTTGAGGCGTTTTATATTGGTATTGATAAATAAACATTATTTAAAACATCTGTCAAGCCCTGTTAAATATCGTTGGCATGGTTCAGTGGCTTTCGGAACCCTGGGCATGGAATATTTAATTATCGTACTAACTGAATAATCAAAAAGTCAATTTCCAAACCGCTGCCTGCCCGTGTTCTGGAGACAATTGCATTTGTAATATTTGTATGCGTAATCTATGTCTCGATCCTGTGTCCCCACCCACAGTCTTACGGGGAAAATGGAGTGTATTTACACTATAGAGACACCCATGAGACCTGGTTCAGCTCGTATTAATGACTTTAGCTCTACAGTTTTTCTTTCACTGTCATCCAGACAGACTCTATTGATACTGATATGCCTATAAAAATTAGTAAGTTTATATTGATGATTATAGTGTATTTAAAGGCTCTTATTTACAACCCATTTTACAAACCATTACAATGACAAATATGTGGACAATTTACATACAGTATATTATATACTGGTTCTACTACTACTACTATTACTACAATTACTACTACTAAAAATAATACACTCTACTAACAAAATAATATACAACAATACTTATATTAAAACCATATTATTAATTACAGCATAACAACAATAAAATAAACATAATGTGATCATACCAAAATGATCATAAAATGGCCATACAAATTGTAGTTTTAAAATAATATTAAATAATATATAAAAGTTAAAATTATTTAATTATAAAAAATAATTTACAATACCATAACGAACAATATGTATAATAATAATAATAATAATAATGATTATTATTATTATTCTTGATTCTGTTCAAAATTTTAATAATTAAAATCTATTTCAAACTACAATATATATGGTTATTTCAAAGTGTGCCACTATTTGTGAGGAAATATTTTAAATTCTTTGAAAGTTATTTGCATGGAAAGTGCACTTATACATGGATGTATTATTTATATTTTTTTTGTGAAGACACAAAGGAGCATTTAAACATCTATATACATTTGGCACCACCTTATATTTTAATGTTCAATTTGATTGAAAAAAAAAAACCTGTCAATAAATGTTGTTTTCCATAGACAAATTATTAAATACTCTCAGTGTTACTAGACCTTACTGTCTATGTCCAATGCTGTACAATGAGATCATTGTTTTATTTAGTGAGTCAACTCCCCTGTGTTTGTGTGTGTGTACATGTATCCGTGTGTGTTTGGCAGGCAGTACCAGGCTGGGTCAAACCAGCTTAGTTCCGAGCCGCTGGATGACCTGCTCGGTGGCGTGCTTGCCTAGTCCCAATGACCCGTATGATTTCATTACTGAGAGGTGAGGGACACACACATACATGAGCAAGCTACAGTGCTGTAAGCCTCATCTGCCATGTGGAAGGGGTCACACATGCATGACCCACAAACACAAACAGGCAGTTACAAACGCAAATATGCTGCACTTCACGCACGGACTCTCTCTCTCTCTCTCTCTCTCTCTCTCTCTCTCTCTCACACACACACACACACACACACACACACACACACACACACACACACACACACACACACACACACACACACACACACACACACACACACACACACACACACACACACACACACACACACACACTTCATACTTTTATAACTTAAACGAACCTCAAACTTTGTGAATAGCTATATCATTTTGAGTTCAACATTTTTTAACAACTTTATATTTAGGCCTTTTGCATTTTTTATTTAAAAACACAGCAGTTGCACTCATCGCTTTTTAAGTCCAATAACCTCCACTCGTTATTTCAGTATCTTGAGTTGTGGAGGGAGTAAAGGTCAAAGAAATTAGCTTCAACGAATCCACTAGATGGCGGTGTAGGTTTGTGCTGGCCATCGTTTCTGTTGTGGTGGAGATGGGATTTGTTCTCTTTTTTACACTATGGGCAGAGACACAGGACAAGGCCTCAGAGACAAAACAAGGACATGTGCTTTGATTTCCCATTATGAACCAAAACTATTAAGCAAGACACACCAATCAAATCAAGTTATATATCTCTCTTAGAGTTTTGAGCACTCTGTGTCAATATCTGCATTAGCTTAAATTCCCTTTTTAATTGTGAAGTCTTTTGTCTAGGGATCAAGTTTCTCTTCAACACACGCTGTGTCCAGTCCGGTGTTTCAGAGATGTGTATCTGACAGCCCTCACTGGAAGAAGTGAGTCTTGATTACAGTAATCATCCCAATGTCAGAATGAATGAGTGCAGAGGAGGAGTGTACAGTGCAGCTGCCCACTTCAGCAGCTCCTGACACAAAGCCCCTGCTCTCTTTCACCCTCTCTCTTTATCCATCTCTGTCTCTCCCTCTCCAAGAACCGTCCAGACTAAAGAGGCAGAGGAGTTACAGAACTTACAGTGGCCTGCTCGCATGAGCTCTCACACAAATGCACAGAGTTTGAAAGTAGCCTTTAGTTCACCCAAATGAAAATTCACATCTTTCCCTCTACCCAACGTTGTGCGAAACTTGTATGACCTATTTTCCTCAAATGAACACCAATTGTGAAGAATGCACAGGTGTATTAAAGCTTCAAAAAGGATCATGTGCTGTTTTCCAAGCCCTCTAAATTCATACAATATCATTAGACCTGCTTACACCTGGTCAATTCATGCATTGCTACTGATCGGATAGCTATCAGATTTGTTAAAATGGTTCCATCTACACGTGCCCACATAAACGTGTCTCCGCAAAACGGATTTAAATCCGATCTTCAATTCCTGCGCTATATGCAAATTTAACGGAGTTCACGTCAGCGAAAGCAACAGATATGAGCTGCATTTTATTTATCATCAGCTAATTTCAAGACCGCAATAGGAGAGAGACCGGCGGCATCAGCACTGGTAAGATCATTTAGTCTCACTACTTTTAATTATGATGGTTGTGTTTTGAGCAACTGTGACTTACTTTCTGTTTTATTTGCGGTTGTTTGCGCGTTGGCTTGCTGAAGAGATACACAGCAATTCATCTGCGGTGATGTGTGTTGCTGTATCGTCATCATATCTGGCTATTACATCATAAAGCTGTCACACGTTATTTTTTTAACATTTTGGGAGGAGTAAAATTTACATATGTGGTTTCAACAACTAGATGCATTTACATTGGAATGCGTCTCAGACCAGCTCCTGAAGTGGTTTGAGTGATCGGATTTAAATCCGTCTCGAAACCGATTCGGAGAGCATTTACTCTTGGTCTTTTCACAACCCGATCAGAGAAAGCGCATGAAGTGACCAGGTGTAAACAAGCCCTTTGTGTGAGGAATAGACCAACATTTAAGTCATTGTACACTGAAAACCTTGACATCTGCTCTATCTCAACTCAATGTTTTCAAGAGACTAACGAATTAAAGATATCATTATTTTGAGACAGATCTTTTAAATGACCAGCTTGATTTGATTCACAAAACTGGCATGAAGGATTGATTCACGAATCAGTTCTCAATTTAAACTCACTGACAGCGTAATCTTATTACAGCGATTAACAGCTCAGTGGAAATAAATTATTAATTATTACTCACACAGTTATTGTATATCACAAAAATCATGTGGAATACTTGTATGATATTTTTATGATGCCTTTGATGCTTGAAAGCTTCCGTCCCCATGCATTCTTTGTAATGCCACAGAAAAATATGACCAGTGCATTTTCCAGAATTTCTCCTCCAGCGTTCCCTTAAAAAAGTCATGCAGATCTGGAAAGACATGAGAGTGAGTAAATGATGATAGAACTGTATTTTTTTTTAGGTGCACTATTCCTTTAAGCCCTACTAATAAACAAATAGAAACAAATTTCTATTTTGAAGTGCTCCCCAGTTCACTTATGTATTCAACTCATCCTCTCTAAGCCTTTCTTCCTCTTTCCTCTCTTTTCTTCTTGTTTCCCTCGCTCCCCTCATCCTTTTCTAATGTTCTGATGCTCCATTCTCTGTTTGTGAGATCGGAGCATGCATGGAGAGGAGAGACTGGGGGGAAATTGACTCTAACAAATAGCTTGAAAGGAATGTATGGCATATCAAACTAAAGCCCGCAACAACAGATAAAACACCATCATTTCCCCCCAACTTCTGATGTCGACGCACAGCAAACTAGCATTCCAATGCCAGCAGAATGAAAATAGAGACAGAATCAGTCAGTGTTTTGTTGCGCTGTCACTTTGACGTGACTGGGAAGTTGCCTCGACGTGTTTGGCTAGGAGAGGAGAAGAGAGGAGCTTGTTTGATTAGCATCATCTCAGTGGTGTCAGTTACAGGCTTCTTCTCCACTGTTTAAAGGGCCAACCGAAACTGTCTCAGTGCATTCAAGAAAACCAAATTCTTTTTTTTTTGTTCTTCTATTGGATCACAACCATGAAAAAAATTGATGTCTATGTATGGGAAGACTTTAACTTTCAGGAAAAATGGACACCGGTAATTTTCCGTAGAGTGTCCGTTCTTTTTGTTTGCTTTGATAACGTAAGGGATATGTATTTCTCAATAGCGTAAAGGCCCATCAAAGCCTTTACCGCCATTTTCTTCATTAAACAATGCAGTGAACATCAGCACTCCATCAATCTCTGCATATATGTGTCCATCACTGTTATTCAGCTGGTAAAGTAGTAACCTTTCCACACACAGATCAGGAGAATACTAATGTCCTGTCGCTCTGTTGTTTTAAAACAACTAAATTACCTCAACCATCAGAGGCTACCGTGAAAATCACATAACGCGCCCACAACCGCTCTCTTTAAAGTCTGAACGCAGGGGACAGAAGCACGCAGCGAGAGAGGTGGTAATGACAGACCATTATGCACACACATTTCAGGAGAGTAAGGAGAAAACACAACTGAGGTATAACAATGAGCTTTCAGCATGCATCTGTGACACAAGGAAATGACTCTACTCCTTTTATTAAAGTGCTGGTTATTTTCCTGTTGAGATACACATGTTAAGAATATTTACTTTTTCTGTCAGCGTTCTTACCAACGTGTCTGATGGATGAAAATTCTCATTGTTTTTGCATTAATGCGTGTGCATATAAAGAAACCTTGTCTCTGTTTTGCCCATAAAATGTTTTGATCGTCGAGTTTTTATAACATACAGAGAAAATTCCATCGCCACAGAATTGGACTGATGCTTGTTGTCGAGGTGTATAAGCTAAACCTAAATGGGTATAATCTGCAATCACTTTTTTTGAAAGCATTAATAATTTCTCTTTTTCACAACAGGGCTGTCAAGCGTGCACTTCTGCACCTTTCTGCTATTTGATTTCCCATGGTGCTGAATCAGTCTATCATTATCTCTGCTTTAGGTGAGCCTCGCTCCATGAAACAGGCTTTTTACAGGTAGTTACGTTAAAATATGCTCCCCCTGTGACTGTAGCCAAATCTGTTTCAGCCGTGCTAATGTGCTGGGTTTCGTGCTTAAAGGCCGTTACTGTTAGCATACGCAAGAAAGCGTCACAGACTGCTAATGCTGTCTCATCAATTGGTGTCTGCCAGACCTCTGCTAAAACAGAACTATTTTGGCCCATTACCGCGTTCCGGAATGGTTTTGGCAAATATCTCTGTGACCCTCTAAATTAGCTGGAAGGACGTGTGGACGATGGCCTAGTTGTACAGATTATGGTTCTGTTGAGCAACCTGTGGCTGTAAAACAAGCAGGCTGTTTGACGAGGATTGATCTGCAGTTTTAGTAGTCATTATCCACATGGCTTGTGTCCAGTTTCCAAATCCTAGCACTTCTCTCCACTCTCGCATACCTGCTTGGGTCTTTGGGAGAGTGTGTTTTGTTCCTTGTGACAGTCTCCTGATGGTGACCAGACCAGGTATAAAAAAAATCGAATGCTGCACTAAATGATATACTCCTTGAATGCACTGTTTGTTGCTTTGCATAAAATGCTAAATGCATGAATCTAAAAGCACATTTCAATTCTTTGCGTATAGCTAAAATCCAACATTGCTTACACAAGGCTTCTCCAAAAACTTGTCGCTGATCTTTTCTGTTGTACATGCAGCAGGAGGTAAAATGACGAGCAACTGATCCTCAGACCTCTTGGCCCTTTCTCCCCACAACAGAGTGCATTCTGGGTAATGAATTGCCCCGCTCCTGCTTATTAACCTCTCCTAATGAAATCGCTAGGACACCATTGTTCCTCTAATTCACCTTCAATGACAGGACACAGCCCCATCTTTGTCCTTCGACACCACTGCTAAATTAGAATTCCTTTCTTTCCTCCATCCCTCCCTCTCTTGCTGTTTCTGGAGGGCAGTGGGCAGATGAGCGTGTCCTAGCAGCTTTACCGTTGCCCGAGCTACGCCAAGTAAAGGATGGCTAACAGATTCCCTGGTCTACAGGTTAGCTGTGTCTGCGAGCACCCTTACATTAGTGTTGATTAGCACCTCCAGTATGGATCTGTGGCGCTAATTACTTGTGCTGCAGTGGTTCACTGAGATTTAAGTACCAGCGCCATCCCATTATCCCCAATCCTTGAAGTCTAGCCCTGCCAACCTACACTATAGAGCGCACAGGTTATCGATACAGGCTTGCTCGCTCAGCATGCTGTTACTTAACCCTTTTGGTGCGAGTGTACGTATGCCCAGACTCTATCTGGCCTAGTTCTGGACTGGCCCAGATTTGGCCTTAGCAAGCCGAGAAAAAAAAGGGAGGAGTTCTGTTGGGGAAGGGTGTTTTTCACACAGGATCTGGGGAAGGAAAGCACCACGGGTTGGGCCCATCGAATCGTACGGCTTATTTGGAGATGGACCCAAGCCTCTTGGATTTTGCATCTAGCCCCCCAGAGTGTTGAGGGCTCACTCTTTCCTCACCCCACAGATACTAATTACAATTCACATGTCACACTCGCAGGATAATGGGAGTCAGGAAACAGAATTAGAATATTTCAGAAGCCTGCGGGGGTGTTAGCTCAGGAGAGGAAAGTGTGTCTGTTTCTCTGAGACTTGGGGGTGGGGGTAAGTTACACAGGGTTGGTGAAAATTGTCGCTATTTTTGGCGTCTAGGCGTGTTCTTCTGCCCCTTGTTCTGGCCCTGCTACCCCTTCTTCACACGTCGGGTGTGTGCTGGCAAGGTGACGGCTGTCTGTTAGACTAGATTGAGTGGCATCTGCTGGGTAAAGAGAAAGGGCCGGCCTAGCTGTTGGCATGAGGTTGGCACACATGCACACAGGGTACAGAGGTGGCAGTGCCAGCAGCAGACTCGGGCTTGCCTGACAGCATGACATCTTCTGGAATGAAACTGCTCCCTTTGCCTCTCTCTCTCTCTCTCTCTCTCTCTCTCTCTCTCTCTCTCTCTCTCTCTCTCTCTCTTTCTCTCTCTTTCTCTCTCAGCTTCATTTCTTTTCTCTCAGCACCTTCTCTATATTTCTCACATCTTATGACAATCACTTACTCCTCTCTTTCTAGTTGTAATCCAACAGCTCTCCCACTTCTGAACCTCTCCTCTTCATCCCCCTTCATCCTCTTACCAGGACCACTTATTTAAAATGTTTGTTGCTTCTGTCTCATATGTAAGTCCGTGTGGTCATTTTTTTCCAACCTTGGGCAGCGCTGACTTATTCTCTGCTGAATTGCATCTATATTTTCTATTTGCATGCATGTTTTCGCGTGCGTGTATGTTTGTGTGTGTGTGGAAATTTCGGATAAAACAAACACTGTTAATGAACCACTGTGCTGACATCTGCAGGAACCCAACGACTAAATTAATGCGTGCACCACATATCAAACAGGAGCCTTCCTACTGTCAGCCACTGCATCTCAAAGAGAATACATAACAAGGAGAGACAGTTCAGAGAGGGAGAGAGAGGGAGAGCGAGAGCTCTAACTCTAAGACTGCCCGAGACACAGAGAAATACTTCTCAGCAAAATCCTCACGAAATCGTGCCTTTAAGAATTACTTCACTTAACAAAAAACAGCCATCATTTAGTCCTTGTGTCGTTCCAAACCTTATCAGTTTCTTTTTCTTGTGAATCACTAAAGCAGATTCACACTATTTTTTGTGCAGTTATAATGGATACTTTTTTTTGTACAGGCCATCAGTTATTCATTAATACACTTCCTCTTCAATTAAACATTGTGACTGTATCATTGCATCAGTGAGTTGAACTAAATAACTGGATCAGTCCAATTCATGAACAAATCATACAGAACGGTTTTGTGAACGATTAATGTCTAATCAACGATCTGGCATCGCTACTTCTCTTATGAACTCTTGAAAATGTGCCAAGGAGACCAAAGGCCGATGTCAAGATTTTCAATGGACAACAGACTTAATTTCAGGCAGTTCCTCTCAAAATATATGGTAATTCATCTTTTGTATTTCACAGAATAAGAAAGTCATACAGGTTTTGAATGACATGAGGGTGAGTAAATCATGGCAATTTAAATTTTTGAGTGAGCTATTCCTTTAACTCAAAAAGAACAGTTTCGTTCTGAAGTAATAATATTCAGTTATGTTCTCAAAGAACCGTACAAAGTCTTTTAGTAACAACTATTCTGACTTTTTCTCTGCATAAACCCAGTGTAAAAATAATTTTTTATTGCACTTCTAAAGAGACTCCCTCCTTTGTCTACTAAATATTTTTTCTCTAATCAGTGTGACTTTTCTGGAAAGAGTGAATCTGTTCTGTTGTAAATTAATCTAGAAAAATATGGTGATGTATGATGGGGCTCAGACATCTGCATGCTTCTAATTCAATCTATTGTTAATTGACAGGCTATATGCTGCCATCACTCACCTGATCTGATCCTGCCCATGTGTAAGTACCAACCTAATGGAATGGAGGGGGACAACATAAATAAAATAAAATGGTAAAATAAAATAAATGAAGGAATAATTTACTTGCCCTGATGTTGTTCCAAACCTTTTTGACTTACTTTCTTCTGTGAAGTACAAAACATGATATTTTGGATTTTTTTCTTTCTTTCACACAACGGAAGGGAATGGGGTTCAATGTACATACAGTCTTTACTTGTTTTAAACAGAATTTTCCTATTTGGGGAAAAAAAAATCCAGGTGTAACCAAGATACATCTTGTTTGGATCACTGAAACTGCATTTGGAGATAACAGCATGGATTGACTACATATGAAGGTGCTAATGCTATTTTATTATATAATAATTATGGTTTGTTAATTTTATTTCATACTTTATTTTTATCCTTAGCTACCATATTGTAACGCTTGGTATTTTTAACATTGACATAATTTCCTTTTGTGGCAAGAGCTTTTTTAGCTTTTTTGTTTTACCTAGTGCTTTGTTGTAGATTTTTTGCATTTTCTCGGCATGTTAACATCTGCATTAAAATGTCATATTCTCCCATTATCATCACTTAAAATCCCTATTAGCATTCTTTACTGTAGAAATATTTTTTCGTAATTTTTATATATTTGTTAACAGGCAGAATAACAAATTATTCTAAATTGTCCCACAATGTTTTTATTATTAGGGGCCAAGCACTGAAAGTGCGTAGACACCTATTGAAATCGTTGGCGTTCTTCTTCTACTTATTATTATTAATAATATTATTATTTAATGTGTGATTGCATTTGCTTATAAAACAGTTTAAATGTAATATAGCTTAAGCATATCCTGTTTTATTTTTAGGATACTATCTGGATATGAAATTTATTTTAGTTTCAGATGTAAATGGGATCCAACTTGTTTGTTGATTATAATAAATGCTGAGGAAACATGGCGAGTGTATACAAAAAGGAATCTGAGAAACATTTTGGCATCTCATTTGTCCTTCCACTTTGGTGAATTGACCTCTGTGATCACCATGGCAGTCGTGTGGCTAATGCGTACAGTAAATTTCTCACCAACCAGTTTTGTAAGCATTAATTCTATTTTTTTCTTCACCAGCAGTATTTAGATCTGAGCGATAGAGACACGGTTGTTTGTCTTTGTGATTAAAAGGCGAGGAGACTGTACTTTTAATCAGAGAGCGTGCATTATTACAACCTTGATTAAAGCTGCCAAATCTTTATGTTGTCATCTCTCATCAAGGCAAACAGGTAGGATACGGTTTTGATTAATTCCACCCTGTGAGTGTGTGAAAGAGTGTGTGTATGATTGCCCAAAGGACAAATCATGACAACTATCAAAGGAATGCAAAACTCACAATTGCACATTGTGAGTCTACAGATAGTCGTCATACTCTGTTGCCACAATATTTGAGCAGCTCAAGAATTTCCCTGTAAAAACTGTTTTATATTTCAGAGATGGAGTCACCTCTGTTGCTCACTTTTCTATCCTTCTGTACCTGAGCCAGTGATTAATGAGTAGATGCGGATGATTCAAACGCTCAATGGCTCTTCATGATGTGATGGTGTCACTAGAAGTGACAGCTGGATGCTGGCAGAGGCCAGTGCGGCAGAAACGAATCTTTCCTCTAGTACAGAAACTACTGTCAGTCATCAAGTCTTTGAATACATTTAATAAAAAAATAATACACCGCTCATTTGATCTACATTTCAAACCATTGTTACCCATCACATGCTCAAACTATGATTCCACAGCACTGAAAATGTAACCACATGTGCAGAAGGAAACTACAAATTTCTCCCATTCTATTTTCTGCACTAATTTTTGAGGCACAATTCTGAGGAATGGATTAAAACATGGTAAAAAGCATTAAAGGGATAGTTCACCCAAAAATGAAAATAACTAGCTTCCGGCAGACGGCCTATGCAAGTCGACTTACGCCAAAAGAGTAACACTTGACGATGTATGACGTAGGATGTAGGAGTAGCGTAAGCTTTGACGCCTCTCGCGGTTCAAACAAACAGGGCTGGGCAACAAACTCAAGCTCCTCCAACATTTCTCTTTAAAAATTCTCGTTTTAGACTTCTAATTCGTGAATGGTGTTTTGTTTTGGTCTATCCTCTGTGCTTCCGTGTTCGTCAATGAATCGTGCGTCAGGTCAAGGGTCACTCTTTCGCCGAAGATCGATGCGTACGGCCGTCTGCCGGAATCTAGTTATTTTAGTCGATAAAGTTTTAAATATGGATATTTTTCTTACACAAACACATCGCTTCACTTCAGAAGGCCTTTATTAACCCCCCAGAGCCATGTGGATCACTTTTATCATGGATAGATGCACTTTGATGGACTTCGAAACATAAACGGCCATTCACTGCCATTATAAAGCTTGGAAGAGCCAGGACATTTTATAATATTACTCCGATTGTATGAATGTCATATGCACCTAGGATGGCTTGAGGGTGAGTAAATTATTTTTGGGTGAACTATCCCACATAGCTTGAGAGTAGGGGAGGCCAGGGATAGTTGTAGGATTAGGTTGAGGGTTAGTTGCTTGTAATTATGCATACTTTACTGTTTTTACTATGGTAAGTACATGTAACATATGTAACAACGACACTGTAAAATAAAATGTTACCCAGTTTTTGCTCTTTTTGAACAGTGATACATTTTTCTATTTTGGTTTAAAGAACAGATTTTTCCATTTAGCAATGCCCTTCAGAAGCTACATGTACATAAAATACTAGATGATTCCTAGAAGACAAGATAAGTACAATTTACTCCAATTACACCCCCTGGATCTTAATATATCCTGTTGCCTTCTTGAGCATCAGTTAACGTTTTCACCTTTTGTAATAGTTGTGTATGAGTCCCTCAATTGTCCTCAGTGTGAAAAGTTGGATCTTAAAATCATACAGTCACTGATAGAAAGGGTTTGAATATGCAGAAGAAGATGGAAAACCGAAGAATGTGCTGGACCTGGAGGATTTTTCTTAAGAATAGTGGGTAATAGTGGCTCCTTGGATCAATTTTGATTTTGATTAGAAGTGTTGCATTTTCTCCCTTCAGCCCCCCCCCCCCCCCAAGATTTCAAAGTAAATAACCCGACTTTATTACAGCTCACCCTGTGTTACAACTCAACTCCCTGTTACACTTATATTAGCTGAAAGCATAATCAAATTAGCCAAAATATTTATATTTAATAAATGAAGATGCAAGACACAGGGAATTTGTGGAACTTTGTCTGTTTCAATTCTGGGAACATCTGTGGAGCTTTGAGGAGTTGTGCACGTGCAGATTCTGTGTGGGCCTGGTTATCACTCATAGATTTAAGATGCTTGAGATATGGTGTCATAGACATTTAAGATCAGTGGAGGCCTTTCAGTGTAACCGTTCCTGTGCACACTTGAGCTATTTTATGAAAGGAGCCTTTCTTTTTCTTCTTTGCTTTCACTCTGTCTTTCTTTTTAAATTCTTTTTCTTTGTTTGTTTCTGTCTTGGGCATATGACCTCTCTGTGCTGGCTACCACAGTGCTCACATTAAAACAGCTGCAATATCTCGTCCTTTCTCTGGTCCCTGAATGCAGGGTTTGTGTTTGCTGAAGCGCAAGTTGAAAGCCTTTATTTAAGGGCTCGTGTTTAAGGGTTCACTGGCCCTGACCTCTCCTCTAATGTCCCACACTACTGACTCTGGTTGCACATAATTCATGCCATCAACCAAACACACACATTTTTATCTCTCTATCTTGTGCCCTGCTTTGGCTCCTGAGCTTTTGCCCCATACTGCGGATCGCTGACCCCTGTCGCTCTGCAGGGGGCCGTCCCATCACACCTGGCATCAGCTCAGACCCCCATCAGCACAGTCCAGCCCAGGGGAGTGGGTCAGCTCAGCTCCACTGCACCTGTACACACACACACACTTGCACACTTTATTTAGTCTTGAGGTTTCAACAGGAGGATTTGCTGACTGACTTACTTTAGAGGACGACGAGGGCATCCTTCACTTTGCTTCACTGTCTTCCCTGTGGCTATTAGACACAGACCCAAACCTGAGACAAAGACAGACCAAAGCGCAGATAGAATGAACTGATCTGTGACATAAAGACAAGGTTAAAGGCCTGTTCACAACATATGCAAATTTTAGCATGGAAAATGTGTTAGACGAAATATTAAAGTAGTTCCAGGTTTGTTGACCACATTAAAGTTCCATAGCACTCATTTACTTGGCTCTTTGAAGCCAAGTAAACCTGACAAAATGACAATTCACATTTTTTTTATATCTATGAAACATTGGGTATGCAATTACATCCATTTTTTATCATGATTATAGTTTTGCTTCTGAAAACAAAAAGGTCACACTGTGACCACATTGCCACTTCAGGTATTTTTTTTTTTTTCAAATTATCTTTGTAGGTATAATGTGGAAATTGGGAAGCAGTGTTACAAACATCCCCTTCTGCTCTGCTATAATATTGTTAGGAGCCAAGCACTGAAAGTGCGAAGGCACCTATTGAAATCGTTGGCTTTCTTCTTCTTCTTCTTCCGTTTCTTCTTCTCCGCTCTGGAAGTCTATGGCAGACCATAGAACCGCTTGCGGGAATGTTATGAATGTTGGCACACTGATACAGTACAGTCTGAACTGTCACCATAGCAAATTTGGAGTCTCCAACTCAATCCCTCTAGCGCCACCAACTGTCCAAAGTTGCTCTCACATTTTCGCTAATAACCTTTGAACCGTAAGGGCTAGAAACAAAATACCCTTTTCTTCTGATTAATCGGATAAAATCTGATTCGATTGCACCCTATGATGTCGTCACAAGCATCACCTGAGGTGACATGCTGCGTTTCGTCACAGCGCCACCTACTGGTCTGGAGATACGAAAAATGGCTATTTTTGCTTATAACTTCTGAACGGTTTGTCCAAAAATCATAAAAGTGGCCTTGTTAGATTAAGGGCGCCATGCCGAGTTGACTGATATATTTCCATATTGACCATTTAAGGCAGGGTTCCTCAAATCCGGTCCTGGAGGGCCACTGTCCTGCAGAGTTTAGCTCCAACCCTGATCAAACACCAGACCTTGATTAGCTTGTTCATATGTGTTTGATCAGGGCTGGAGCTAAACTCTGCAGAACAGCGACCCTCCAGGACCGAGTTTGAGTAACCCTGATTTAAGGCAATTTTGTACGAAAATGCTGTATTTTATGAACGCATGAACGTATCATTCCGAAATTTGGTTTTAGTCATCAGTACAATGCTCTGAAGGAGCCTGAGAAGTTTCGAACCAGCGCCACCTAGTGGTAAAAATAAATTTTCAAACGTTCATAACTCTGGGTGTGGTTTAATTGTTTTCACGGGAGTCATCTCCTTACATTCCTGAAACCTGAGTCCAAAGATACCAAACATGCTACGTTTCGCCTTACGGTTTGTGTAGCATTGTGATTTAGCGCTCAAAAAATATTTGACAATATCTTGAAACCGTTAGACCGTGCGAGACGAATCCACCGTAGGAAGTTCGAAAACATAGATCATTGGCTATATGCTAATGCCCAAATGTCAAAATATAAATACTAAGTGGCAAGAAAATGCAAACAAAGTTAGGTGTAAGTAATTTTTTATGTGCTTATACATATAAATGTCTATAACTCCAAAACGAAATTAGATATTTTCACCAAATTTGACACACATGTATGGGATCACTCCGAGGACACATAAAAAAAGGTGCGATTGTGCCTTTTGTTGGCACTATAATAGAACAAAACACGAAATTGCCATTGACTTCAATACAGTATTGTGATATAAAATGCTATGCTTTATGAACGCATTAGAGTATCATCACGAAACTCGGAATGAGTCATTGGCACCATGCCTTGAAGGTACTCAAAAAGTTTTAGGGCAGCGCCACCTTGTGGTAAAAAAGTTATAACAAAATTTCCAAAAATGCTAATAACTTTTGAATAAATGTGCCTATTGTGATTACACTGGTCTTAATAGATTCCTTGGGTTATGCCAAAAACAGAGATACAAATGTTGCCATAGTCAGCCAAACTTCCTGTCCGCCATCTTTATTTACTTTTACAACTTAGTTTTTCAAACTTCTCCAAGACCGTTTGTCAGATATTCACCAAAATCGTATCGTGTCTTCTCCAGACCGTGCCAACAAAATTTTTATGGATTTTGTTTTGAAAGAGGCATGATGCCAAAATGACTATTCAGGCTTTATGTCTGCAATGCCTTGACATATTGATACCAAACTTTGTATGTCATTGTCACCTCACTCTGACCACACCACATCAATTTTGTAACTGCGCCACCTATTGGTCAAAAGTGACACACTATTCAATCATATTATTAGTGACTGTATATGATTTTTTCACCCATTTTGCCTTTGTCGCAGTTGGTCTGATACTTCCAACCATTTTGGCATGGTTTATTGTCTTCTTTGCACTTGGCCCCGATAATGACTCCTTGCAGCTATATTTATTATAATTATTTGACATTTACATTTAGGTAGTTTTATATTATATGTCAAATTAAAATATATCAATATATACCAAATTATATTATATTTGACATAATTTAACATCCATTAACCTTATCACAAATCATAATATGATCAAATGTACATTTTTCTAATACATCAGTTTTTTTGTCCTGTAAGTCCTTCTAAAAAGGTTTTATTTTAAAGTTATTATTTAAATGACATTAGGTTTTAGACTTTAAATTGCTGTTTCTCTTCTTTTTCTTGGACATATATATGGATCCCCCCCCGAATTGTAAACAGGCTTTCACAACCAGTTTTACATCTGTAATGTGACAGATTTTCTAATTTATTGGATCATGAAAAGTGTCACATATACCAGAATGAAACCAGTGAATAGTTCATAGGTTTTTGTTTATTGGTTAACATTATCCAGTAGCCTCAGTGACATCAGCAAATAAAGAAAGTTGTTTCTGAGAAAGAGCAAGTTATTAAGTTTTGATTACTTATTTATGACTATTTCTTTTTAAATTAAAATAAAAATTAGAATAACATGCACATGCATAAAACTGTGTAAATGTTGATGTCATGTTAAAGGGTAGTTCACCCAAAAAAATTCTGTCATCATTTACTCTCCCTCATGTTGTTACAAACCTGTGACACAACATTACGATTATGCTCCACAAAAGAAAGAAAGTCATACAGGTTTGGAATGACATGAGGGTGAGAAAATAATGACAGAATTTTCATTTTATTGAGTAAACACAGATGCTTCAGGTATTAAAATAACCCTATTTGAGGCATTCTGACTGATAAGACAAACATTATTTTTATTAAACATTAATTCTCCATTAAGAATAATGTGCATATAAGCTTAGTGTGTTGTGACTATAACCCTTATAAATATGAAGCTTGCATGCACAGTGCACACACTGTCCCATTTAGCGTTAGCACCTCTCTCTCCCTGTGGTCCTTTCCTCCTCCAGACATGACATCATATGAGATAATCGTGACTCAGCACTTCGTCCCCTCTACCACAGAGGCTGATTACACGCTCATTATGTGTATAACGTCGTGTTAGGAGGTGTCTAATGCAATTACTTTACGTACGTAATGCATTTCAATAGCACTCCCACACAGATGCACGCAAGAGCCAACCAGTGACACAAAATCAATGGGCATATTTTCCCGCCTCTGTGCGAGTGTTCTTTTCTCTGCTGTGTGTGTGTCCTCATCCTCATGCTTGTGTGCTCTGAATGACCTCTGTTTCAGAAGCTTTCAAATGAGCCTGGTGTGGGTAATTAATTATTTCACGGTATAGTGTCTAAATTACAGCTATTTGACAGCTAGGTTTGACACAGACGGTGTCAGAGTGTGTTTGTGTGTGTAGTCATGCCATGTGTTTATTGGTGTACTGTAGCATAAGTGCGCGTCAGTGGAATACCGAGCGTGTCACACCAGATGTGGCTAAATTTCCTCAGAGCGTCAGGTGACATGACACTGGAAACAATCACAGTAACAGCGATCTCCTCACGCAGCAGAGTGGGAACAACATAATATAAAACCTGGAGAGTCACAGACTGACAGATGGAAAAATGGGTGGAGGAAAAGGAACAAGAGGTGTGTGTGTGTGAAGATAAAGACATAGGAAAGGTTGATTGAAGACGTAGAATGAAGAATGATTCTGTAACACAGTTCAGATGTTATGGGAAGAAGGAGGCGGAAACCGCCGAACATTTAACAAACTTTAATAAATAAATAAACAAATACAAAACAAAAATAAAAGACAGAAGCACCTCACGGACCACTGCTGTCACATATAATAAAACAAAACACAACATAAGACCAGGCCTGTTCCTCTCTCGATCTTCACGATCGTCGCTCCTCCTTTTATGCTTCCGCTCCTCTGTGAGAGATACGAGACTCGAGGAATAGGGTATTATAGCACCATTTACTTAGTATAAAAACTGTCTGAGAGGTCCTCACTAATATAGCTTCAAAGGTGCATATATAATTCATGTGGCAAATGTATTTATCTATGTATAATACATTACAAGAATATTCTAGGTTTGAGTTAAGCTCGACTGACAGCATTTATGGAATAATGTTGATGATTCCTATAAAAAGTTAATTTCAATCAATCCCTGATTTTCCATACAATAATAAACATTACGGTGAGACTCTTACAATAATAATAATAATAATAATAATAATAATAATAATAATAAGTTTATTTTATATAGCGCCTTTCTCAAACCCAAGATCGCTTAACATAGTGGACAGGCAAGTATACACAACAGCAACAACCAAAACAATAAAACAAAGACAAGTAATCTGTGTGAAGCTATGAGTTTGGTGTGGAAAAATGATCATTAAACAAAAAGGTCTTGAGATGAGCTTTAAAGAGGGAAAGTGAAGGACAGTCACGAAGAGATTGAGGGAGGCTGTTCCAGAGTTTGGGGGCCAAGGCACTGAAGGATCTGCCACCCAGCGTGGAAAGTCTGGAGCGGGGGATAGCCAAGAGATTTTGGTCAGAAGATCTGAATGAGCGGGATGGAGTGTACGGGATCAGGAGGTCACGGATGTAGGGGGGGGGGGGGGGGGGGGGGGGGGGGGGGCAAGGTTATGGAGCATTTGAAGGTGAGTAGTAGTACTTTGTATTTGATCCGGGACGGAACTGGTAGCCAGTGGAGTTGGTAGAGAATGGGGGTGATGTGTGCTGATCGTCTGGTATGGGTGAGGAGCCTGGCTGCCGAGTTTTGAATATACTGTAACCTTTGAAGTGATTTCACAGGGAGACCAAGGAAAAGTGAGTTGCAGTAGTCTAGACGGGACACAATGAAGCAGTTAACAAAAGTGTGTGCATCACTAACAGAGAGGAAGGGTTTGAGGCGAGCAATGTTGCGGAGGTGAAAGAAGGCAGTCTTAGTGAGTGATTTGATATGAGGATCAAAGCTAAGGGTGGAGTCAAGCAAAATGCCAAGGTTTTTGACAACAGGGGTAGGGTGGACAGATGAACCATCAATATTGAGAGTGAGACTGGGAGATTTAGAAAGGATGCTTTCAGGGCCAATCAGCAGAATTTCAGTTTTAATTGTATTGAGTTTAAGAAAATTGTTTTGCATCCATGATTTTAGGTCAGAGAGGCAGACAGTGAGGGAGCACGGTGGTGAATCAGAGGGAGAGTGAGTGGTCAAATAGAGTTGGATATCATCTGCATAAAAGTGGAATTTAAGACCGTGGCTGCGTATGATCGGGCCAATAGGGAGGATGTATATGAGAAAGAGGAGGGGCCCAAGTACCGAACCCTGGGGGACACCATGGGTGACAGGGGACTTGGAAGACTGATGAGGACCAAGCGTCACAAATTGCTTTCTGTTGAAGAGGTAAGACTGGAACCAAATGAGGGCTGTACCAGAAACACCAATAGCAGACAGACGGGTGATTAGAACATTGTGGTTGATGGTATCGAAGGCAGCACTAAGGTCAAGGAGTATGAGAATGTTAAATGAACCAGAGTCAGCAGACAGTAGAAGGTCAACTAGAGTCAACGGAGCCAAATGTTTGAAGGATTTAAAAGCAGAAATATAAAGCCTATAGTTTTATGAAAGCACTTAAATTGTGGGGGGAAAATAGAGGTATTTTTTTTAAGTTCTCATCACATTAATGATGTTTTAGGGTTTAGGTATTATGTTGTAATTGCAATTAAAATGGTAAAACTTCACTTTTTTTTGTTGATGTTGTTTTTGGTTTAAATCAAAATCATGTTAAAATGCATACTGTTTGCATCTTGTGGCTATACTATTGAACAGTGAGTAGCGTTTACAGATTCACTTCTATTGTTTGGAAAAGGAATGACAAGTAGAAATTATTTCCAGGGGTAATAAATGCTGCCATTTGAACTGTGATTCTTTGATTCTTGACCAGTTTAAGCTGCTAAGTGAACCAGACATTATATGGAAGTCTGAAGAAGACAAGACTAACCTCTGACTGGCTAATAGAGATGTTCCAGGACCAGCAAGCATGATGATCCAGGGACATGTCTTACTTCGGTAAATCACGTTAGGCCTGGGGCAGGTTTGTGTAAGCTTGCTTTCATGTTCCAGCATATATGCACATGCATCTCAGTGCAAGCTATAAATGCTTTACAGCTATAAATCTTTATTTAACAGCATATGGAATTGAAGACAGAGCAGGGCTGGACTGGGATGAAAAATCGGCCCAGGCATTTTGGCCCAGACTGGCCCACTACATATGATCATAAACACAACTGATCTTTGCACGCCCTTGAATATGTATACCAACTGCTATTCCTTAAAACCAAAAATGCAATGTAATGAGTTAGTATGAATGAGGAGTAACAGATGAAATAACTAAGCTACTAATTGTAAAATACAATTGAACTACACTCCACAGTGATGAATCCTAAAACAAGGTAGAGTATAAGTTGCATTGGCATAGCAATACCAATGTTTCACATAGGATTTTTGGTAAATCTATGGTGGGTGTACCTTGATCCGTTTATGGGGATTGGGGGGCATGCTCCCCCGAAAGAACATTTTGTGCTTTTTAATGTTAAATTCATCCATCTGGTGCACTTTGAGAGTTCAAAATTAAGAGCTCCAACCCATATTCAGTGTGCAAATTGAACAAAGAAAAACTCAAACCTCTTTTAGTTGTGATATAGTGTCTGTCTACATTACACTACTACATAATAATAGTTATAATATTAATCCCAGGACAGTAATATACATATATTGTAAAACAAATGCACTGAAAAATAAGATAATTCATAATTAGTTTTGTTGTAATTTCTATACTTGAAAGAGATAAACACATGTTCTTTTATTTTGATGGCAACTGCATCAAGCTTTTATTTTGGCAGAAAACATGGTTTCCAAACGCGTCTGATTACAATTCTAGTAAAATGCGTAATCATCAACTATGCAGATGTGGAAATAATGCCTGGGTAATGGGTTCTACACTCATAGCCTATAAGTGTTAAAGTAGCCTGGTTCTGCTTACCACAGTTCTCTACGCTCACTCATTTCTCTCCTGATCCTCCTCACTATCCTCATCAGCCACTTGAAGGGCCTGTTTCTTTTTTTCCACGCTATTTCTCTGCACATTCCTTGCGTTTCTTCTCCATCGCTCTGACTATTTTAAAACAGATACACATTAATACTGTCGGCCTACTCAGAGCCCAAAGGGTGAGGTGTTTCAAGATGTTATTGCACCAGCCCAGTGTCAATCAAGAAAAGAACCAATGGGCCGCTGATCTATGTGTTTCATGGGCCGATCTGTGAGAAAAAAAACCTTACGCTTTACACCGGCACAAAGATACCAGCAAAACAAAACAAATGGGCCGCTGATGTACGAGTTTTATGGGTCGGTCAGATAATATATATATATTTTATATTTTATTTTTTTACGTTTGAGATGTTTCTGCCCAAATAGCACGTCGGCCCACCGAGCACACAGATGATTTCCATCTCCATTCATTCTTCATGCTTGAAAAGGCATTGCCTGTAAGTTCTTTTCTAAAATCAATAATGTTACGAAAGTTCTTTGGTGTTTGTCATATATCGTGGTGATGTATTTGAAGATGTTAGATGTGTCTACAAATTGGACCATTGGAATGTTGTTTATGATATTATGTATGCTACACTATCTTTGAAATTTGACGTTTATGCTCATCGAAGTGTCTTGTAAGTTAATGTATTTTTATTGTTGTTTTTTGTGGTTTTACACTGCTTCCATTAAATGCACTTCAAGTCAACTCTGTCTTGGGTAATTTTTGGAGGAGTGTTAAGCTTTCTGCATAGCTATATATCGGTACACATAGTGAGGGCAGTAAATTAAAAAGACACCATACTTCAGGATTCAATGTGAACTGGAGATATGTCATCTTCTCTCAACAAAAATGTTGAATCCCAATTCCACAAGTGTCGATCCAGAAGGCCTAGAGGTTAGTTCAGAATGTGCTGCATCATCTTCGTCATCCTCTTCACGAAGATCAAGCAAGTCTACAAGCAGCATAGGCAAGGCAAGTTTATTTATATATCACATTTCATACACAATGGTAATTCTAAGTGCTTTACATAGAATGAATTAAAATAATCAAAAGAAATAAGAATAATTAAAACAGTTTAGAGTAAAATAAAATAATAAAAAAAAAATACATTACAAACTGTCGGACGCACAGTACTCATTCAGTAAATGCAAGTAAATATTCTTGCAATATTTTGCAGGTGATAGTATGCTGATTTAGTTATTGCTTTGACATGACTACTGAAACTAAGGTCTGACTCTAGAGTCAAACCAAGATTCCTCATTTGATTTTAAGTTGTTTGACCCCTTGATTGAAGGTATGAATTCACCTTGTGAACTTGATCTTTGTATCCAAATGCAATGACTTCAGTTTTGTCTTTGTTTAACTGAACAAAATTTTGACACATCCAACTGTTGACTTCATCAATGCATTGGCACTGGGAGTAAATGGGGCTGAAGTCATAAGGCGATAGGGGTAAGTAGATCTGTGTATCATCTGCATAACTGTGGTAAGCGATTTGGTTCTTTCTCATTATTTGGCTCAGTGGGAGTATGGTTGAATATGAGTGACACAATAATTGAGCCTTGAGGGACTCAGACTTATGGTCTCCTATACTCACATAATAACCTCTCCCTTCTAAGTATGACCTGAACCATTTTAGGACTATCCCAGAAAGCCAGACCCAGTTTTCCAGCCTGTCAAGGAGTATGTTGTGATCGACAGTGTCAAATGCAGCACTGAGGTCGAGTAGTACAAGCACTGATAATTTACCTGTATCAGTATTTAAGCAAATATCATTTATTATCTTTGAGCGCTCTCTCTGTAATGTGATGCGGTCGGAAACCAGATTGAAAATAGTCAAAGTATCCATTCAAGCTTAAGAATTTGTTCAGCTGATTGAAGACAACTTTTTCAATTATCTTGCCTATGAAAGGAAGATTTGAGATTTGAGATCGGTCTATAGTTGCTTAATATGGTCTTATCCAGATTGCTCTTTTCCAGGAGGGGCTTGACAACTGCAGTTTTCAGGGAGATTGGAAAACTCACAGAGAGAAGTGAGGCATTTACCACTTCTAGGAGATCTGCTTCTAAAGAGTTCAATACACTTTTGAAAAAAGATGTGAGAAGTTCGTCAAGGGTACATGTTGATGTTTTAAGGTGCTGTACGGTTTCTTCTAAAATGTTGCCATCAATTTCTTCGAAATCAGAGAGTAACTACTTTCTGAGTTTGTGGTCTGATCTGTCTGACCCCAGAGCAACTCAAGGATGTGCTGATCACCTTTCTGATATTATTGATTTTCTCAGAGAAGGAAGAAAACTCACTGCATTTGCTGTCTGAGAGCATTTCACTGGAAATCTGGCTTGGGGGGTTTGTCAGTCTCTCTACAGTAGCAATATGAGTGTGTGTTTTTTAAATTGCTTTTTATAATATTTGAGAAGAAAGTCTGTCTAGCTTTGCCTAGTTCCATATTGAAAGCATGGATGCTATCTTTGTAGATGTAAAAATGGACTACAGGTTTTGTCTTCCGCCACATGCGCTTATATTTTGTACTGCTATTGAGTTTCTCCAAGGTGCTTTTCGTCTGCCACTCTTCGTCCTGACTTTCACAGGAAAAATACAGAAATGATCAGACAGTCATCCTTAATAAGAATCGATGAAATGTTTAGACCCTTACTGATTAATAAATCTAGAGTGTGTCCACGATTGTGTGTGGGTCCATGTACATGCTGAGTCAGATCAAACGTTTTTAAAACAGTTTTGATTTCTTTTGCCATATTGGTTTCTGCATTATCTATGTGAATGTTAAAATCTCCAGCAATGGTGAAACAGTCAAACTCTGAGGTAATTGTTGATGACAGTTCTGTAAAGTCCTCAGCAAATGCTGGAGAGTATTTTGGAGGCTTGTAAATAATAAGTAAAATACGTGGAGCACCTTTTAACACAATACCCAGATATTCGAAAGACGGGTAATTCCTAAATTATATTTTCTTACATTGATAGACATCTTTAAAAAGAGCAGCTACATTCCCACCTCTCCTAACAGCTCTGCAGACACTCATAAAAGTAAAGTTAGGCGGGGCTGTTTCATTGAGGACTGTTGCACTGCAGCTGTCTTCTAGCCAAGTTTCATTTAGAAACAAAATCCAGGTTGTTTGTGGTCATTTATTTTTAAGTGAGTGGATGTTTAAAAGTGCTAACTTAACTGTCGTACTTTTTGTCCCCAGAGCAATCTTAGTTTGACGTGTAATAGGCAGCAGATGAGATGGGTTTGCTGTACGCCTTAGACGTTCTATCATGTAATAGAACAGAAATAGGGAAAGATACAGGCACACTGGGTTCCTGCTTGTTCTGTAAACATTTGAGAAAGTTACTTTTATCATAGTGGGGACCCGACACATATCACTGAGAGCTGGTATCAGTTGTTTGTGGTACAACTCGAGCCGATGGAGGAGGGTGTGTGTGAGCCCTGGTGTGAGCCCTGTCCTGTGAGCCCTCCTCACAGGAGGAGGGGGAGAGCGAGCTTGGCCCACAGGCTTTGGTGGTTGCGGGGCCTGCCATTTTTTGGTTGATATCTGCTCGCAGCAAAAAAGTGGGATGGTTTGGTTCCAGGATACACCAGTTCTTCCATTTTCTCTGAGAAGCACAGAAGTGGAGATGCTGGAGAGAGGGATAACGTGTCTGGTGAAAGGGGCTGTTGCTCTGGTGTTATCAGAGGCTGTAATATGTTGTCCTGGCTTCCCTGGCTTTTTTCCAGAAAGTCGTCCTTGGGTGCTGAATCTTGGAGCAGTTCTAATATGTCACAGTATCTGCCCACAGAGCTAACCACAGATAGACTGTGTCTGTGAGTAGAGGTTGTTGTGGCTGAGTGGTGTTATCATTGTCCTTGTGTGATATGTCAACCACAAGTCCATTCAGGTGCTGAAGTCCTGTGGTCATTCATGCTGTGTCCAGGTGTGTGTGCCATTCAGGGTGAGTGGATTGGCACACACTGCAGAAGGATGATGGAGGGAGAAGTAGATATTGTCCTTTAGAACTCTTGAACCAAGTTTGTTTGGGTGGTGCCCATCCTGGTGAAACAGTTGTCTCTGACTCCAGAAAAGATTGAAGTTGTCAATTAAGTTAACTTTTTTTATATTGCAGGTTTTTTTTTTTTTTTTTTTTTTTGCTGCCATGTATTAAGCCCACGCTACTGGGAAAACCTGTTTGTTCCTCTTGCTGGGAGTGGTCCGCTGATGAATGTCTGAACTTTCAGTATTTTAAGTGTTTCAAAAAGTTCATTTAAATCCTTCTTAAGGAGTTCTGACTGCTCTTTATGAATATCATTCTTCCCCACATGAATGATAAGTCGATTTGTGGTATTATGTTTCATCAGAATGTTCTGAAGTTCCCTGTTTACATCAGATGTTGTTGCTTGTGGAAGGCAGCACGTAGTTGTATCCCTGTTGCTATTATGGAGTCACCCACTATCAGTCCTCGGCCCGGCTGGGCCCTGAGCTGAGTGCCGCTGTCTGCTCGACCTTGAGCGCCAGTTAGCATCAGTGTTAGCTACTGGCTGATTCGATCTTTGTTTGAGCACATTCATCATGTTTGGGGATTCCTCATCTACATTCATTGATCCTTCAAATCTGTTCTCAAGATATATAGGCGGTGGTAGGAAACCAGTGTTTGCAATCCTTGTCAGAGCTGTATCTGGGGTAGATGCTACTGTGGCAATATGTGATGCTCGTGACAATCTAATGTATCGAGCTCCCTGTTTGTGCCATCAACTTGTATGTTGATTAGTTACGGCTTGTTTCTCTACACTCAGTAGGGCCTGTCGAGGAGCAGTAGATTCATGGGACTCACCGACTGTATGCTGAGGGCGTCCATGACAAAGCTCTGTTGTGTGTTCCATCTGGTTTGGTGGTCCCACGATTAACTATGTTTCAAGCACTGCAATCCTTTGTAAAATTCTCTGGCAGTTTGTGCAGCAAGTAAATTCCATGAACCAGAAGAGGCATTTTCTCTCTTATCCTTATGACTGTAGGCAGTTGAGTTTTCCCTTCCCCGGAATGTAAGCTGATGGCTTTCAGTGGGAGGCTGGTCGGATAAAAGTATTCTGCTTTTATGTAGTAATCCAAGCTTTGTTGTTTGAGCACTGTGCTGATTTCCTGAAGTTAAAATTAGGTGATAAAAGGAGATCAAATATGTACGATTTGAGGGCGAACCAAACACAAATTAATCTTCCATGTGATTCACTCAAACATAATTCCACACAGAACTCAACACTCCAGACCTCAAATCACCAACCCAGAACCATAAAGATCCAGGCTCCAACTAGTCTACGCTTACCAATGAAAACCCCCTATAAGAACTTTATGGCCATGCAAGCTTCAAAGAGATGAGCCCAACTAAAGGAAGAACTTGTCAAAGTTATATAGTTTGGAAAAAACGGATTGGTTCAGAGATGGCACAGGATAGGACCCACCAAGATAAGGGCAGAGGTTGTTTGATCCCAAGACAAAGGATTTAAAACAGACCTCCTTATTCTTAAGGACCTCTGAATGACCCCAGGGTTGAAATCTCTTAAAACCACAGAGACTGAGACTTTACATATACAAATACATACAATCATCCCAAAACAATTCTTGACAGACTAATAATCAAACATTGTTCAACTACATAATTCTATTTTGTGCTTAGATCACATACAAGTCATGTAATTGTTATAACTATTAGATGTTTGAATGAAAGTGTGTCTTGTTTCCTATCAGTACGATCATATGTTCTTAATTCAGAAGATGGCTTGATTGAACTCAATAGAAATCATGTCTAAACTGTACCCTCTGTACTCTGCTAAAGCTGGAGAGTAAAGAGATCACAGATACCACATGATTTACGATGAGCGGTGAAGAAAATGCCACCTCTCAAATAAAGACAGGGCCTAATTGGTCAGAACTCATTCAGGAGGCTGGACAAACATTTGAGTTTACAATCTTAGGACCCGAACAAAACCTTAGAGTTATGTTATGCTGTAGGGAGAGTTATGCTGTAGAGTTACGTTATGCCGCAGAGAAAGTTATGCTGTAGAGAGAGTTATGCTGAAGAAGATTCCAGAATGCATTAGAGTAGATTTACGTCGTCATAGAAGCCATGACAGAGTAACAGACGGACGAGTAACCATGTAGACGAGCAGACAAAATAATCCAAATCAATATCAGAAGAACATGGGTTTAAACCGCTTCATTCAAGTCATCTAACTGCTCGTCTCCCTTTTCTTTCTTTTTCTTAGTTCTCTTTTTTTTTTTTCCATTGAGAGTCTCAGTTCTAAGTTAAGTTCTGCTGCAAAGTTTCGGTAAAACATTTCGACTGCAAAGCCCGCTTCCAACTTCAAAGACTTTCCATCCATCCGCCAATACACCACGTGATTGGTCGCCCAAGACATCTATCCAGGCACGAGGAGACCGCCAGCCAATCAACAAACCCGGGAAACACCCTTTTACGCCAGCAAAAGGAATCCCCAAAGGAACGCAAAGACAAGCAAGTAGCCTCCAGACTCTTAACTGAACTGGTGCATTGATATAAAATTGAATAACCCGCCTAAGAAACGATAGAAGGGTAAAATTAATGATTGATGGTTCGTTCAGGTTATGTCTTATAAGTGCATGTAGAAACTTGGGATTTCATTATCTCATTCTTAAAACTCATTTCTTTCCTCAATCTTTTTCTTTCTGCAACTCGTATGTGTCACGGGACGTTGTAGATTAATCACGAGGAAGACGACGAGGAACAGGAGAACAGGAATTTAAGGAAAACTCAGGAGTTGCTACATACGTCGTAAATCAAACTATATACAAATGAGAATGGACAAGGAATAGGGAGAAACAGAGGGCTTAAATAATACAGGGAGACAAAGGAACAACCTTTGACACAGATAAAGATGATTAACTAAACGTGTGAATTAACTGAGGGATGATTTGGAGCGTGAAAACTGAAAAGGACTAAACCAAAATACTAAGAAAAAGGGGGAAACAGAGTCAAACTGTTACAGTACTCCCCTCCCAAAAAGGCGCGTCCTCGCGCAGCATAACATCTGTGGGGTGGGGTGGCCGCCCTGGAGGCTGAGGAGGGCGTGGTCTGGAGCAGGAAGCGGACCAGGCTGTGCAGGAGGACAGGGTGGAGCAGGACGTGCAGACGGCCAGGGCGGAGGGCTCGGCTGGGCTGGACGGAACCAGCGGCGAAGGCTCGGCTGGACGGAACCAGCGGCGACGGCTCGGCTGGGCTGGACGGAACCAGCGGCGAAGGCTCTGCGAGATGAGACCCAGGCAGGACGGTCTCGGCGGGAAGAAGCTCAGGCATGTCATGAAGTAGCTCAGGCTCGGCAGAACAAGACTCAGGGCCCACAGTGAAAGGGGATCCATTATGCCTAAGCACCCACTCCACATAAGCCTCAAAGTTCTTTCGAGGTCCCACACCGGGCAGGCGTGCCTTTGCCTCTGCATTGAGGCCAGAATGGAAGAAAACACTCAATAAGCGATCGGGGAAGGAGCTAAGGCATGCCAGGTCGAGATAAGCCACAGTGTGGGCCTCGAGAGATTGCTGGCCTTGTTCCAGCAAAATCAGCTGCATTGTGGCATTCATTGTTGTTTTGGGTCCTTTCTTCTGTCACGGGACGTGGTGGAGGAGTCACGAGGAAGACGACGAGGAACAGGAATTTATTCAAGGAAAACTCAGAAGTTGCTACATAAGTCATAAATCAAACGATATACAAATGAGAACGGACAAGGAATAGGGAGAAACCGAGGGCTTAAATAATACAGGAAGACAAAGGAACATATTTGGGGCACAGGTGACACAGATGAAGATGATTAACTAAACACAGGTGAATTGAGTGAGGGATGATGAGGAGCGGGAAAACTGAACAGGACTAAACCAAAATACTAAGAAAAAGGGGGAAACAGAGTCAAACTGTTACAGTATGAGTGTGCGTGTGTTTGTGTTAGATATTAGTTTTATGTGTAGAATAATCAATAAAGTCTTTTTATATTTTAAAGATATAATGTCTTTAATGTCTTAAACTGCTGATCTAAGTTACCTTGCTAATAAATAGTGTTTCACTATTTGGGGATTGGTGGGGAGTCACTGCTGCATGTCAAACGTATCCGAGCAGTTTATGTAAATAATCCAGCTGTGGGCCTGGAAATGGTCTGGCAGGGGCTTGACAGAAGATATGGTTCTCCTGAAGCTATCGAAGCTTCTCTGTTCTCCAGACTTCACGATTTCCCCAAACTTTCAATCAAAGACAGCAAAAAGCTGCAAGAGCTCAGTGACTTACTTTCTGAAATATTAGCAGCAAAGAAAGAAGGTTATCTCTCAGAGCTCAACTTCCTTTACACAGCGAGAGGAATAAACCCAATTTTAGAGAAATTACCTCACAGCATTCAAGAACAGTGGACGAGTAAGGGGTCTCACTACAAAAGAGAGCATTGTGTTCCATATCCTCCTTTTTCGATGACCAGAGTAAAGTGTCGCTGGCTAGATCAGCTTTCTTTGATGTTTTTAAAATCCATGATGATGCTTGTCCATATACACTAAAGACGTGCTCTGGAACGGCAGATGCTGCAGGGAGGAGAGCAAGTGGTTTCATTGTGGAGTTGGCAGATGGAGAAGTCCGCTTATCACTACCAACTCTCACCGAATGTGA
Organism: Meda fulgida; assembly: GCA_030578275.1. Classification (NCBI taxonomy): domain Eukaryota; kingdom Metazoa; phylum Chordata; class Actinopteri; order Cypriniformes; family Leuciscidae; genus Meda; species Meda fulgida. The sequence goes on from CM060621.1 coordinate 9,323,953, forward strand.
CTTAAGTCCTAATAACAGGGATGAAATCCCAACTCCAGAAGCTGCACGCAGTCATGGTGCGTTCATGTGCTATGGAAAATATGATATTTTCCACTTGTGAACTGGTATTTACCAGTGTGTTGCGTTCAAGTGCTTTTGTTGTCGTAATGTGGTAAAAAGATAAAGATCCAGACCTGTTATTTAGTCATCTGCTACAGCAAGAAGATGATTTATCAAAACTTAAACGGTAAATAATATGCTGTATATTTTCTAGATCATGAATAGTACAGATTTTTTTTAAGGACAAGGGAGTTAATAGAGCTAATTACTCTACCGTTTCGGTTCAATACGAACGTACCGTTCCACCCCTAGCAAACAGTAGCAAAAACGTTTAGTTGTGTACAATGCTTACCATTCAACACTCTCGTTGCTCTCCGCCATTTTGATAAGGTCAAATGTTATCTCATCTCGGCAACTCGTGCATCAAAATAATCTATGAGTTGACTAGTGGAAAATACCACATGAGGGGGTGTTCATGTGTATTTTCCACGTCGGCTTTTGGTATTTACCATAATTACCATAGCACGTGAACGCACCATCATACCCATCTTAAAGCTGTAGCTGACAAGATTTCGCATCTTGACCATGATGCCGAGATTCTCTTGTTGCTTGGCAGAGAAATAATTTGTGTGCATAAGGTACGAGGACAATGCAATGGTCATCACAGTGAACCCTTTGCTCAACGTTTGGACTTAGGATGGGTTATAATTGGTAACGTCTGTTTTAGTGTTGTTCATAGACCCACTGTTTGTTCTTTTACAACTAACCTCCTCTGGATCGGCTGTCCCAGTTACCTGACACCATGTGAGAACAGCATCTACATGAAAGCAGGGTTGTCAGGTGAGCAAAACAAGTCTCCTGTCAGACCAACATGCACCGATGTTGGCAAATAGATTTTCAGTCAGGTGGACAATGACCATAAGCTTGCTGCTTCATTTGAGGAAGAACTCTTCTTAGAGATCATGAATCAGGAATTCTGTAAAGATGGTGCAAACCGTTGAGTAGCTCCTCTACCACAACAACAGACAACATGCTTTGAATTGACTCATGTCACTCAGTTACACTCTGAAAAAGAACACCGGGATGATGGATAATTTTATAGATTTCATGGAAAATATTTTTGAAAACAATCATGCTGAAGTAGCACCTCCCAATGAAAGAGATAAGGAATGTTGGTACTTACCAAGTTTTGGAATCTACCACCCTCAAAAACCTGGACAAATTAGAATTGTGTTTGATTCAAGTGCACAGTTCAATGGCGTGTCGTTGAATGATGTTCTCCTTCGAGGTCCAGACCTTAATAATAGCTTGCTTGGAATCCTCATGCGCTTCAGAACTGAGTCAATTGCGGTGATGGCAGACATCAAGCAAATGTTTCATAGTTTCCTTGTGAAAGAGGATCATCGCAACTCCCTCCGTTTCTTGTGGTTCCATAACCACCAACTTGATGGTGAGATCATGGAGTATCGCATGAGAGTTCAGGTGTTTGGTAACTGCCCCTCACCTGCTGTGACCATTTGTGGTCTGAAAAGGACAGCCATGGAGGGGGAAAGAGAGTTTGGACCAGAAGTGAGAAAATTTGTAGAAAGACACTTTTATGTAGACGATGGCCTCAAATCATTCCCCATAGTAGAGGAAGTTGTCAGTGTGCTGAAAGCAGCTCAAGAAATGTTGGCCAAATCCAATCTTAAGTTGCATGAAATTGCATCCAATAAACGAGAGGTTATGAAAGCCTTCCCTGCTGCTGATCTTGCCAAAGGCTTACAGGACCTTGATGTTGGCCAATACCTTTACGCTGTGCAAAGAAGCCTAGGCCTAAAATAGGACCTTGTTGCAGATACACTCTCAACCACACTTTTCAAGTGGTTGATGTTGAAAAGCCATATACTCTACGTGGTGTGTTATCTACTATAAATAGCTTGTTTGACCCGCTTGGGTTTGCTGCTCCTGTGAGTGTTCAAGGTCAAATTCTAAGAGATCTGACCAGTGACATCTGCGATTGGGATACACCCCTCCCTGATCACAAGTTCGAGGAATGGCGGAAATGGTGTACTTCTCTACACCATCTGAAAGAGGTGAAGTTTCCAAGAATATACACATCAATTCCTTATTCACAAGCTTAGGAAGGAAGTTTGTATATTCTGTGATGCATCCTCTAAAGCCATTGCTGCTGTTGGCTACGTAAAGGTTACAGATGCTCATGGACCGACTGAGGTTGGGTTCATCTTTGGTAAAACAAAACTGGCCGAAACCTGACCTAATCATTCCCAGACTTGAACTATGCGCTTCTGTTCTCACAGTAGAAATAGCAGATGTAATCTCTGAAGAGCTGGATTTGGAACTGAAGAACAAAAAATTCTATACTGACAACAAGGTGGTTTTTGGCTATATATTCAGTGAATCAAAACGCTTCTTTGTGTATGTTAATAACCGAGTGCTACGAATTAGACGTTCAACTCAGAAACATCAGTGGTACCATGTTCAAACTGATCTTAACCCAGCTGACTGTGGGACAAGAGCCTTTTTAGGAAACCAGCTTACTGTCTCCGATTTTCTCAGTTTTTACAAAGCCATGGAGACACATAACTATTTTTTACAATTAACAAATAAGCTTTAAAGCCCACTCTTAGGAATGAAATATTCCCCCAAAAGAGGCAAGAGAGCAGAAAGGGCCTCAGTCACCAGGGCGACCATCAGATAAGATGATTTTATTGTTCTGAAAAATTTGGTCATGTGATAAGACAGAGGCCAGAGGAAAGACAGAAACAGACCTTAAAACACACTTTCCTGCATTAATTTATAGACAAACTGATCTATAAATGAACATGCATCCCAGAACATTGTGTGAATTATTTATTGTCTTGTGTAGTGTCTTTTAATTCTATTTTTTTTTTATACGGTGTATTTTATGATAGAACCAACGGTCAATGTAACCTCACCTATACCATGTTTGGTCTCTATAAATTGGTACTTTGAAGATCGAAATGTGTACATGATATGTTGATATCTGCGCAACATATTAGTATTACAAGAATCTTTCATAGTTTCTTCATCAGCAACCAATCCAGCTACACTTGCAAATGAGCTTTATTAGAGACAAATTCGCAGTGACCCAGCCTCTCTTCTTCTAGCCTCTACTGCTGCTTCAATGGGCCCGGGCAGGCCGTGACCACAGCCTTCACTCTCCCAACAGAGTCAGACTGTATTTTCTTCAGTCCAAGTCAGAAGAAAACTGCAACTTTACCATCACTGAATGGGCAACCATCAACTCTTCCGACTTCCTCACTCCTTGGTTGCCTGCCCTGATCTCCGGCCAAGGGCCAACAGGCCACAATCTGCATGTGTTCAGCCATGTGCTCATGGAGAGAGAGTAAACCTTCAACCAGAACAGAGACAAACAAACCACTCAAGTTCATACATTTTTCTTCATTCAACGCCGAAGAAATCGATTGAGACTAATGGAACCATCAAAATCCTTCTTCAGGAACTTGTTTCCACTGCAAAGGCCATGCAAGTATACATTTAATGAGGTGCTCTGAAAATGATAAGCTGATGGTTCTTTTCATAGTTAAATGGATATTTTTCATAGTTCCATATCCTGCTTCTGGTTTCATTCTGTCACTCACCATCTTACCTATGCATGCATGTATGTGTGTTTAGATTAGTTATGTTTGTGATTTAGTTAATAACACTTGTGCACAATAAGTATTTGGTTCTGAATCTCTGCTTGAAACAACGTTTATTTTACGATTTTGATTTTGACTACAGGCTCTTAGTTGTACTGTACAGTAAGAACTACATACATACATAAATACATTTTACCTACCAGGAAATAAATATTTCTTAGAATTAATAAACAATTAATGCTGAGTGTTCATGGGATGAACAGGTGGGTTGTAATATTAATTTGACTACATTAAGCTAATTCTATTAACTGATCCAAATATTCATAATCAATTATAACAAGTTATGAATAATGATTAATTTTTTTTAAGAGCTAATTTGCTACAGCTTACTGGTCCAAAATTCCTGTCGCATATGCAAACCTGCCAACCAGTTGTGGAAGCCTTTGAACTCATTCATCCTGAATCTGATGCAGAATTGCGAACTGAGGTAATGACATGTATAACAAACCTTTCTCCACACCTTGGAAGTTCACGTTTTGAAAGATTTTCAAGCTGGACGTCAGCTTCTAGAGCTGTAGCGCGACTCTCACATATAGCTCATTCCTTCTCAAAAGAAGTCAAAGAGGATTCCTGCCATGGCTGGCATATGTGTAAGGAACCTTTGAGTGCAGTCCAATTGGATGAGGTAAAGACTAAAATCATTCTTGTTCAAATTGAGACCTATTCAGAGGAAATGCAGAGCATCAAAAAGCTATTAAAAAACGAAGTCCCCTTGTCAAACTTTGTCCATTTATTGATGCTCAAGGTATACTTCGAGTTGGAGGAAGATCGTGGAAAGCACAATTTCCATCAAATGATGCTCATCCAATTATAATTCCAGGTAGACACCACGTTACTTCTCTACTCATTAGACTCTACCACGGAAGAGTTTGCCACCAAAGCCACCATTTCACTGAAGGAGCTGTTAGGGCAGCTGGATTGTCGCCAGCAAGAGACGTATCAGTAGTCTAATACACAACTGTGTAACATGTCGTAAATTACAGGGTAGGTCTGAAGAGCAGAAACGGGCAGACCTACCAGTTGATCGCTTGAGCACCTATCCTCCATTCACTTATGTAGGTCTAGATGTGTTCGGTCCATGGTCTGTCACTGCAAGAAGAACACATAAAGGACAAAGTAATGCAAAGAGCTGGGCATTTATCTTCACGTGAATGAGTACCTGAGCTATAGGGGTTTAATCAACTAGTCAACTAGTCGACTGTCACAACCACTAGTCGGTGCTGTCGGCCCTAATCGACTAGTCGGAAACAAAATGGCGTCAGGAGTTGAGGTACTTATGTGTCCAAACCGTTCACGGTCAGGTGTGGAAATACTTAACAGAAAATGTAGACACATCCACCGTTACCTGTAAGTTATGTAAAGCAGTGCTAAAATACAATAGCAATACGTCTGCAATGGATAATCATCTTAGAATGAAACAACCACTGCCAACAGCAACCATTCGTGGCAATGACGCTGGCCATGCTAGCACTGCATCATCGTCAGGCAGGCAGACAACAATTGATTTTTCAACGCGCCTAATGACTGACAACAGAAGGCAAAAAATCACAGATTTGCTGGTCAACTTCGTTGTCAAGGATGTCTGCCCTATATCCACTCTCTCTGGGGAAGGCTTTAAGGCCATCATCCAGTATTTTGAGCCAGGCTACACAATCCCTTGCCACCGCACAGTTTGGAGCAATATCATGCACCAATACAACACTGTTAGAGCAATGATTATGGATGAGATGAAAGACCTCAGTGTTTCCCTCACTACCGATCTGTGAACATCATGTACTATGGATCCTTATATAACCATGACAGCTCACTACATCACTGACAGCTGGGAGTTAAAGTCAAGAGTCTTGTGAACCACCATGATGCGCGAGAGACACACTAGTGCAAATATTTCCCAGCGTCTGAGGAAACGATCGAGGAATGGGGTCTCAATGTTTTTTGCACCATCCATGACAATGCTAGTTGCATGAACCTAGCAATGGAACTATGTGAGCTATTTCCCCACCACCTAGGATGCACCGGGCACACACTGCAACTTGCTATTAAAAAAGGTCTCAACTTACCTGAGATCACGAAGACAATTGATGCTGCGGGACGTGTGGTCAGTCATTTTCGTCACTCCTCAGTGGCAAATTGTTCTTTGCTGAACTACCAGAAACAACTGGGAGTACAAGTGAACAGTCTGCAAAACGATTGTGCCACTTGGTGGAATTCTACATTCACCATGCTAGAGCATTTGTATGAACAGAGAATCCCAGTCCAGGTCGTTCTCATGGATGAGAGCATAAGGAAAGTGGATGCCCGAAAATCCTTGACCATGAGAGAGCACCAGTGGGAATTGATCAAGCAGCTGATCCCGGTACTTTGGCCTCTAGCTAAAGCAACCACAATAATGTGCGCAGAGTTACATGTCGGGTTGTCATTCATCTTATCCCGTCCTGCTCAATGTCTGCGACATGCTGAGAGTGACAGGATCCGACCTGGGGGCTATTCGCTCTTTTCAAGGACATTGTGAGGAAAGAACTCGTAAAACGCTTCAATCTACAGTCTGACATCCTGGCAGATTCAATCCCGATAACGGCATGCATGCTAGATAACCGGCATCCACGGTTTAAGCACCTGAAGTTTCTCACGGAAAATATCAGAGCGGATGCCCTGGCGCACCTGACTCAGCTGGTAGGAGAGGATGAAGAACAATACGTTTAGAACTAACGTTGACTCTAATGTCTAAACAGTTTATCATGTTTAAGTCGCTTTGGCTAAAAATGTAGGCCTAAGGCCATCCTTAAATATATATACATTTCTCTGGTCTGTGGGGCAAGTAGCTTATACGCTGAGTTTCGATTAATTTAAGAGACGAGTGTGCCGGCGCCTGCATGCTATATTTAGCCTATTATTTATTAAATCCAGGAAATTGATTGATGAAACATAGATTCAAATTAAGATACAATTAATACAAAAACTAAATTCACTTTAAAGAAAGGCTTTCTACAAAAACAAACTTAATGAAGTGGTCAAAATGTCTGCAGACTCCATTTGTCTCCTGATATTTTTGGGATTATCTTATCTTATTCATGCTTTTCACTTTTCATATAATCAACATGAAATTTAAAAAAATGTTTTTTATTCAAACATGAATATGAAACTAAATAGTTTTTTAATGACTGGGCTACAACTCCTATTAGCCAACAGAGAAATTTAATGTCGGAGCGTCTTGCCGGTAAGAATGTGGGGGGAGAGATACGATTTTCGATCAATCATTGAATATTATTTTGCTTGATATCCCAATCCTTAATATTTATGCCTTGCAAAAATGTGTGGAATTTTTTCATAGACCCTGGTGAAGGTGAAGCTGACGGTGGGGACAACCAGTCTGACTATAGCAAGAAAACAAGGCTGGAGAACAACTTCGAACAGCTGTTTGGAACACATTATGAAGGTGCGAAGAGCAAAAGGGCCAGGATGACCAATGCAGACGAACTACGGGATTACCATCAATTAGCCCACGTACCCACAATGTATAATCCACTAAAGTGGTGGGCACACAATGAGGGCAGTTTCCCCTGTCTAGCCAAGTTGGTGAAGAGTTATCTAGCTGGTCCAGCCACCAGCACCACAAGCGAGAGAATTTTTTCCCTGGCGGGGAACACAGTCACCCGACAGAGGAGTAGCCTCCATCCCTCTCACGTCGATGCGCTGGTGTTTCTCAACGCTAACCGAAAAGGCAATGTGAAATTGATCCGGGAACAGGACATTGACTAGTAGGCTAATGGACAGTTAAAATTATATGCAAAACCTGTTTTGTTGTGATGTTTGTTGTGAGTTGTGATGTTGACAGTGTTATTGTCTGAGGCTAGCCATGTGGCAATGTTTATCTGCAACGTTCGCTGATGCACATGGTGTGGCTCATAACAAGAATGTTTTAATTACAAGAATGTTTTAAATGAATGCTGCTGTTTTTGTATTAACACAATTGATAAAAAGAAAAACTTATATTGTTATTATTATAACAATAACTTATGAATTTGTTATTTCTGAATTTCAAAAATACATTTCCAATGATTGAACAGAACTCCTTCCTCTGTGTCTTCCTTGCTCAATGCGTTAATGCGTCAATTTAATGAATAAATAATTTAACGACTAGTCATCGACTGTTATGCAAAACTAGTCGACTAGCAAAAATAAGTAGTTGTGAAACCCCTAACAAGCTTTTCACATTGAAATAATTTAATCACTTGATACATCTAGTTTTATCAATGCCCTTAGACGATTCTTTGTAATCAATGCCCTTAGACGATTCTTTGTAATCAGAGGACCTGTGAAACAACTGAGGTCTGATTGTGGGACAAACTTCATAGGGGCCAGCAAATAACTACAGGCTGGTTCTATGCATGCCAACAAACCTGTAGAAAGCTACCTCTCAGAGTTTGTGCTTGGTTGTTCAATCCACCATATTCCTCACACATGGGAGGTAGTTGGGAGAGAATGATTGGAGTGTCTCGTCGTATTCTTAATGCCATGCTTCTCAAACTCGGATCTGCTAGACTTACACTTGAAGTTTTATCAACTTTTATGGCCGAAATTACTGCCATAGTAAACTAAAGACCATTAACTTCTGTGTCCTCAGATCCAGAACAACCTCTTATTCTTACTCCTGCTATGCTCCTTACGCAAAAGTTTGGAGCACATTCTGTACATCCAGGGCAGTTTGACGATAGTAATCTCTATAAACGGCAGTGGAGACAAGTCCAGCATCTGGCCAATGGATTCTGGAAAAGATGGAGAAGTGAGTATATCTGTGGTCTCCAGAAAAGACAACAGTGGACAGATGAGAAAAACAAATGTGCAAGAAGGAGATATCGTCTTGCTAAGGGATGTTCAAGACAAAAGACACGACTGGCCTATTGGCTTAATCACTAAAACTTTTCCAAGTGATGACGGGAAAGCAAGGAAGGTCGAAGTGAAAATTGTCAGAGAAAGTGGCTCTAAGCTGTTTTTGCGACCAATCTCTGATATTATTATTCTCTTGAGTAACGGTAAATTAGTCTGTGCTTAGCTCTATAGAATAGACACTAAAGGTTTATTTACTTGTAGGGTTTGACATCTTAAAGATGTCAGGTGGGGAGTATGCTGTTCCCTGCAGCAGTTCGCAATTTAGCGACCCCTAGATGTAATGTGCCTCTATTTAAAGGGTAATTCCAACGGCGGAGACATGAATATGTATTGAAAATGGGTGATATATGTAGTAGAATAGTAGCATAAATTTCTAATTTGGGTCCTCCTTGGCGTTTCGGTGTGAACACACCATTTGAAGAGACCCGCGCTTGTGAAAACCGCAATTCCGTCGATATTTACCTTGTCAGATGATGACGACGAACAGCCAGGAACATCTGGAACTAGCAGTGCTAGTAGCGCTAAACGCATTTGCCTGGAGGTAAGGTTCTTTCTGACTCGACTCTATTAGCAGCTAGTGGCTACTGAGAACACACACTGACATAGTCGTCTGCTGTACAGCAACACATCTCCTATGATTTCGTCTGTTTACAAATTCTCAAAAAGTGTCTGCCGGTGAAATCAAACGCACTGGCACTGATCTGTGATAGGTCTGTTAGCGCATTAGGTCCAACCCCCTATGGGCGGGTTTGAAAGGGTGGGAGCTACTGCTTGTAGTCTTTACAGAACCCCCCCCCCCCCCCCCCCCCCTTTACACTTCCTCCTACAATGACGTAAAATTACGATTTTTGCGTCATTGCAGGAGGAAGTGAAAAAGGTAAATAGCGGATTTCTCTCGTCTCAGGGGAAAATGAGAGAGTGTTGCACGACCATTCAATAGTATGACTGGGTTTCTAACAATGGAAAGCTTAATGCAAATGGGTGGAGTGTCCCTTTAAGTAGTGCACGTGCTGTTCAGCCATTTTGTTGTCAGGCATTTAAGAGAGCACACAGATGATTTCCATTTCCAATTGGACTATTGGAATGCTGTCAATGCTATTATGTTTGCTACACTATTTATATTTGAAAATGGATGTTTTAGAAGACTTTTATGCTTGTCGAAGTGTCTTGTAAGTTAATGTATTTCTATTGTTGTTTTTTTGCAGTTTTACACCGCTTCCATTAAATATACTTCAAGTTAACTCTGTCTTGGGTACTTTTTGGAGGAGTGTTAAGCTTGCTGCATAGCTATGTATCGGTACACATAGTGAGGGCAGTAAATGACAGCTAATGTGGCTCATGAAGTCTGTGGTAGGTGAGGGAGAGCGGTGTCAGATCAGACCTGGAGCTGGTGCAGATGATCTGGGTAAAAGGTAAAATCAATACATTAGCATAGAGCGCCTTCATAAGGAGATGTCTGGAAACATGAAGTAAACCACATCTGACCTCATCACTCACATAATATCTGTATCATTAAATTAGAGATACATATTTGCAATGTACCCATAAACCCGGGATTAAAAGTGTTTCTGTACACTGTTCACAATCCTCTGTCATTTAGAAGGTACAAGAAATTGAGTCTTCCCACACAGGTGGCACAGAGCCTCTGTTTACAGCTTGTATATTAACATCTGTTTAAGTTCCAAATATATTTTTAATTTTCAATCTCTTAAATCGCTTCAGTCTAAATGAATGCTTATGAATTCCACCGATTCTGACACTGTGGTCTGTGCAGAGTGATCGGTTGAGTTTCTTTGTAATCCACTCAGCTATCGGTATTGCCAGCTATGGATCATTCTCAGAACTTTGGCTGATATTTGGGCAAGGTTCTCTCAAAGTTATGAGCAAATTTTTCTAGTAATGTTAATAGGTAGTTTGTTTAGAGTTAAATGTTTTAGTTGGATGTTCGTCTAATTTGTTTTAAAAATGTTACTAGTTTCAGAATGTTCAGCGAACATTCAAAAGTAACGTTCCCATAACGTTTTGCAAAATTCCCTTTACATTCGTATTAAGCAAGAAAAAAACGGGTTACACTTTTGATTGTCCTCTTTAGACATTCTGTTGTCTATAAGTAACATTTCACGTACAGTAAATGTCAGCTAGCTCTCATTGGCGTTTTAGTTGAGTATTAGTAGACTGGTTAGGGTTAGTGGAATAAGTTGACATGCAAAGTTACTTATAGTTAGTAGATTGTCTGTTGGGGAACCATCAAAATAAAGTTTTACCAGATATTAAGCAGACAGTCTACTAATACTCTATTAATAATCTACAATACTCTAATGAGAGTTAGCAAACATGTAGATGAAATATTACTTACCCTAATATTACCCTATGTGTGTAAGTGTTAATGTATTTACGTGTCCTGCTGTACTCAGGAATCTCATGTAAATATGTATGTGTAGACTAGCAGAGTCTCATAACAGCATCATCGCAACACTAGTGAACCCTGCATTGAGTGCAGTTAGGTTCACTTCGGGTTTGTGGAATCACTGGGGCTTTATTCTATAAGCCAATATTTGAATTTTTTTGTATTGTGGAATTTTGACTGTGTAGTCATTGTTTACAATTTTTTTTTTCTATTTTGTGTGTACTTTATCTTGTATAGTGCTATGGACCATTTTATATGTATATCCTGCATGATGATGATGATGACTTATTGTCCACAGAATGTCTAAATGGGACCATCAAAATAAAGTGATACCAAACAAAGGTTTTTAAAACATTTGAACAGTCATTTGAACATTTGAAAATTAACGTTTTTCATAACTTATTGGGAACTTTAGCAAAACGTTTTTAGAACATATCAAAGAACATATAAGCTGGGTTCATGTCTGGTGAGCACAGAACATTGTTCCACTTGATTTTGTCTCACTTTTAAGTGTGAATATTCACATAAGATTTACCTTAACTTGGCATGCACAAATAGTTAACATAATGACACATGGGATTTGGGGAAATTGAACGGTTGAGGCCCAGATATTCTTCAAGCGATATCGAAGAACTGATTCATTTTGAACAAAATCGGGCCAAAATGAAGTTCGTTTGGTGTTTGTTTTGGGAGTTTAAAAAAGCTTTCCAAAGTGAACTCTCTGGAAACGTTATGCTACAGCTGGTAAACACCATCGGTCCATGGCGATTACATCATAGTTAGGCATGTCTTACACTCTGAAATCTTTTCAAGTTAATTTCTTCTGTTCAGTCTGTCGAGGTCAGACGTCCATGAGTAAAAATATGAACACACTGGAGAGCAGCTTTATAGTAGAAAATGTTGTACTTCTGATTGAAATGAGACATAGACATTGTTTTTCATGTTTAATATTGTAAAGCTGCTTGATTTTAAGCAATTTATTGTACTAGGTGTTATATAAATAAACATGACTTGACTTTACTTGAGTGTCCAATTGCAGAGCTTGTGCAAACATATCCACTTTGCTATGATCAGAGGCTTTTCTTGTGGCTTATTAAAAAATGCTTGCTGTTTTCTCAATTTTGTTTTGTGTTTACTCTGTTATTGAGAGGAAAGCACGCATCACATATTTACAGGTCCTTCTCAAAAAATGCGTTCATTATTTTCTTTAATGTAATGATAAAAATTTAACTTTCATATATTTTAGATTCATTGCACACAAACTGAAATATTTCAGGTCTTTTGTTTTAATACTGATGATTTTGGCATACAGCTCATGAAAACCCCAAATTCCTGTCTCAAAAAATTAGCACATTTCATCTGACCAATAAAAGAAGTGTTTTTAATACAAAAAAAGTCAGCCTTCAAATAATTATGTTTAGTTATGCACTCAATACTTGGTCGGGAATCCTTTTGCAGAAATGACTGCTTCAATGCGGCGTGGCATGGAGGCAATCAGCCTGTGGCACTGCTGAGGTGTTATGAAGGCCCAGGATGCTTCGAGAGCGGCCTTAAGCTCATCCAGAGTGTTGGATCTTGCATCTCTCAACTTTCTCTTCACAATATCCCACAGATTCTCTATGGGGTTCAGGTCAGGAGAGTTGGCAGGCCAATTGAGCACAGTAATACCATGGTCAGTAAACCATTTACCAGTGGTTTTGGCACTGTGAGCAGGTGCCAGGTCATGCTGAAAAATGAAATCTTCATCTCCATAAAGCTTTTCAGCAGGTGGAAGCATGAAGTGCTCCAAAATCTTCTGATTGCTAGCTGCATTGACCCTGCCCTTGATAAAACACAGTGGACCAACACCAGCAGCTGACATGGCACCCCAGACCATCACTGACTGTGGGTACTTGACATGGACTTCAGGCATTTTGGCATTTCTTTCTCCCCAGTCTTCCTCCAGACTCTGGCACCTTGATTTCCGAATGACATGCAACCACTGAGCAACAGTCCAGTGCTGCTTCTCTGTAGCCCAGGTCAGGCGCTTCTGCCGCTGTTTCTGGTTCAAAAGTGGCTTGACCTGGGGAATGCGGCACTTGTAGCCCATTTCCTGCACACGCCTGTGCACGGTGGCTCTGGATGTTTCTACTCCAGACTCAGTCCACTGCTTCCGCAGGTCCCCCAAGGTCTGGAATCGGTTCTTCTCCACAATCTTCCTCAGGGTCCGGTCACCTCTTCTCGTTGTGCAGCGTTTTTTGCCACACTTTTTCCTTCCCACAGACTTCCCACTGAGGTGCCTTGATACAGCACTCTGGGAACAGCCTATTTGTTCAGAAATTTCTTTCTGTGTCTTACCCTCTTGCTTGAGGGTGTCAATGGTGGCCTTCTGGACAGCAGTCAGGTCAGCAGTCTATCCCATGATTGTGGTTTTGAGCAATGAAACAGGCTGGGAGTTTTTAAAAGCCTCAGGAATCTTTTACAGTTGTTTAGAGTTAATTAGTTGATTCAGATGATAAGGTTAATACCTTGTTTAGAGAACCTTTTCATGATATGCTAATTTTTTTAGACAAGAATTTTGGGTTTTCATGAGCTGTATGCCAAAATCATCAGTATTAAAACAATAAAACACCTGAAATACTTCAGTTGGTGTGCAATGAATCTAAAATATATGAAAGTTTAATTTTTATCATTACATTATGGAAAATAATGAACTTTATCACAATATGCAAATTTTTTGAGAAGGACCTGTATATATTCATCAAAACATCGCTCTTAGCAGTGTGGGTGGTGTCAGATGTTCACTAACAGTATGTCGCTGTTCACATTTTCAAACTTCATTTTACTTCGTTTTTAAGCGAAAAAAAAAAAAAAACTTCTCCGTGAGTATATCGGTGCTTTAAAAACAGGTTAGCCTATGTGCTGAAGAGCCACTAACAGCCCTATCGCATTTGCAACAGATTTTTCCATTTAAAAATAAAATAAAAAATACTACAGGAGTGTAAATATCAACATTATAGAACGCAAATGTGGATTTTACAGAATTGATGTTTGGCAATGTTCACAAAATGTATAGGTTTGACATGAGTTGTCTTAGCATTAGCATGACTGTTAGCTCATTTTAATTAAATAAATACCCTAAACAACATTTTTCTCACCCTCATGTTCTTTGACTTAGTGTTACGTTACGTTTTAGTGTGTGAGTTTTAACATATTGGGCATTTGTGCTACAACTAGATTAATTTGTAACTGTTTTACACCATCTGCCAGCAGTCTTGAAGAAGAGTTTGCAGCAGGTCTAAGATGTGTAGAGAAACGTGATGAACAGAGGCAGGAGAGAGAAGTAAGAGTTGTTAAAGGTAATGAATCTATAGACATGTGCTTGACTGCTATTGTTGCCTGTAATTACAGCCATGTTCATCTGGCCTTGTCTTTCTCTCACACTCTCTCTTTCTCTCACTGACAGAAGGTGTGATTTCTTTGTACTTTGTCCCTGTAAATGCAATCTCAGAGCCTTCTCTCATAGACAATAATATTAAACAGAATATAACGCTAATTAAAATAGCAGTGGCACTCCATTCAGTTTATATCAGGGAGAGACAATCCTGGACACCAGCAAGGGCTGTTCTGCTTTGTGTACACAGCATTTTTGGGGTCTTCAGAAAGGAAATTCTGGATCACCTCTCGCTTTGTAATGAAACTGTAATTCATTTGTCGGTTCAGGTGGGGAACCCTTGGGATTTCTATATATTTAACAGTGCTACGTATTCAGTTTATTTGTATGTTTATTTATTAGGGTTAGTAGTATTTGAAATGAGTTATGAAAACACTAGTAGTCTATGGCAGGAGATTTTAAATGTGTAAATCTTCTAGAATCTAGGGGACCTTCTTCCTAAAATATAAAGGCAACTATATATTTTCATGCATAAATATGTATTTATACTTTGAAAAAATATGAATATTATAAATATGTGGAAAATATTATCTTAAAAAAATAAGGCAACACTGTCTTTTTTCTATTTTATATGAGCGGAATAAATTAATTTATCCAGTAGAAAGGAAAATGTAATAACTTTCGATAAAAAATAAATAAATAAACATAAGATGTTTTTATATTGTGGAAAATATTGTCTGAAAAAGGCAACACTTCACCTTTTTTGTATCTTCAGTACAATAAATGAAAGCTTTAGCGTAAGTTTTGCCAGGAAGACTCAATTATAACGTCACTTACCTTCTCATTTAACCAATCGTGTTCTAATACTCGTAGTATAAAAGATCGGTACACATGTCTGAGTTCGCAGATGCTGACGCCAAGATTCACCATCCTCCCCACCACCACCAGGATGCGCCCCTGCCTTCGTCTTCGGGCAGGAAGGGGTGCTGGGCTGTTAATAAATGTATGCTTTGTTAGGGCATTTTGCCTCCCGAGTCTTTCTGGTAGAAATTGTGATTAATGTATGATTTCCAGCCAGTGTTTGTCATTGTCTGTAGATGATATAAATAGCTAACAAGGATCATTCTCAGAACTTTGGCTGATGTTTGGGCAAGGTTCTCAAAGTTATGATCAAACATTTTTCTAGTAATGTTAATAGATAGTTAGTTTAAAGTTATCCAGTCATTAATAATGTTAGCACAAAAACTTTATTTCTCTCATGCGCGGCACCTTTTCCCCCATGAAATGGTTTAGTTGGATGTTTGTCTAACATTTTTTTTTAAATGTTACTACTTGTTTCAGAATGTTCAGCGAACATTCAAAAGTAACGTTCCCATAATGTTTTGCAAAATTCCCTTAACATTCGTAATAACCAAGAAAAAAACTGGTTACACTTTATTTTTATTGTCCCCTTAGACATTCTTTTGTCTATAAGTAACATAGATAATGTGGAAAATATGATATGAAAAAAAATTAAGGCAACACTTCATCTTATCTGTCAGAAGAATAAATAAATTAGTGATTAATTTCATGATTTCCAACCAGTGTTTAGGAAGTGAAATTAAATAATAATAAAGTTCCGTAAAAAGTCAGCAAATTTATTTATCTATTTATTTATATTTTTTTTTTAAACATGGGCATCCTAATACCCCGTTACAGTGGGTCCTCTGACCCCAGTTTGAAAGCCCATGGTCCATGATATGGTTGCTTAATTAGGCATACTCTTAGAATGTTCCAAAGTAAAAAAAAAAAAAAAAAATAGCCGTGGTTCTCTGTAACTCACATAGTACTGTCACAGAGAAAGAATTGTTAGACGCTAGTTTGTGTGAGCGTCAGTCCAGTTGGAAAGGTGTTTGGAATCTGTCAGTAATAGCAACAGTATGTATTTCCACATGCTTATCACAAAAAGAGTGAGAGGCAGAATTATCTCTTACATATCGTGGCAACGCACCTGCTAGCAATTACTACAGCAGAGAAGAAATGTGTGGTGTAGAACCGAGTAGTGGTGGTCTCTCTCTCTCTCTCTCTCTCTCTCTCTCTCTCTCTCTCTCTCTCTCTCTCTCACTCACTTAATCTCTCTCACACTCTCTCACTCACTCACTCACTCACTCACTCACTCACTCACTCACTCACTCTCTCTCACACTCACTCACTCACTCACTCACTTACTCTCTCTCACTCACTCACACTCAATCACTCACTCACTCACTTACTCTCTATCACTCAATCACACTTACTCTCTCTCACTCACTCACACTCAATCACTCACTCACTCACTCACTCACTCACTCACTCACTCACTCACTCACTCACTCACTCACTCACTCACTCACTCACTCACTCACTCACCACCCCCAGGCACTATAATTAATGCCCAGAAACTTGAAGAGTCAGGATCAATCTGAACCACACTGCAATACAAACACTCGCCCAGTACCTTACACCGGCATCTGATGCTGTTTATTAACACGTGTGCCAATATAATGTTCTTTAATTAAACACGCACTCTTGCCCTTTCTTTTTGAGATTTGAAGTATAAATTTAGATGTTTTAGTATGTAAATTAAGTGATTTCAAACTTTAAAAATGAAGGCTGACAATACATTGAGAAACAGACATTTAAGCACACACAAAACAGTATGCGTGGAATTTTCTGTTATTAAAATAATCTTGTATATCTCATTATTCAAGAGGTTTTTTTTCAACTGTTTGGCTGGTTTAAAAATGCAAAACGTTGGGCTGTTTTGCCAAGGGTGCATCTCAAACGGGTGTCGTTTTTTCGAGGTTGAGCGAGCAGACGAGAGGACTACAGATTGAAAATTACAAATGAATGATTTTTAAATAATGCTTTTGGTAAAGTGGCTTGTTTCTGTCAGGCAATGCAGGATTGCAAATTGGTGACAAATGAGTTTTAGTGGGATTTGGGGTTTAAGGTGTTTGCAGGAGGGAAGAACCCTTGCATTCATTAAAGAAAGATCCATGTTGTTATAGCATTATAGGCCAGATCTTGGATCAGCCTCTGCAGGTGTTCTCACTAGCTTTTTAAATTAACGTCAAGAAATGCCTAAAGGATAACTTTGCCCTCTCCTGTGAGGCTGTGTAACCGGAACTTGTGTGGGTCTGATATATAAGAAGACTGAATGATTTGTCTTTGCTAATTGAGTTGTGGAACAGCCGTTTCTGCATTTGCAGCTGATGTGTGGTAAGCACATGGTTGATTCAAGTTTATTCAAAGTACTTGTTTTTGTCAAACATGATTGATTTACACTCAATGCTTATATGAGTACATTCAGAGTAATTTGCAAGTCAAATGGCCCTTCACAAATGCAAATAAGACTAACTGGCCATATACAATAAAAATATTGGCAAATATTACTCAATTAAAGTGTTAAGCTTACAAAGAAATGCTACTGATGCTCAGAATAATAGTAATCTTAAATAAAAATAAAAACAGACTATCACTGCTTTCAATAATTTTGTGTATCAATGAAATTTTCCTATTTGATTGATAATTTGATCACACTGTATCTACACAATATCTATTGTATTATATACTTAGATGTTCTAAGTAAAGCATACACTTTAAAAGCATTGTTTAATTTAGTGTTATATTGTTTGAGAAAAAAGTATTGAAAGTAAACTGCAACTAAGTAGAAATTACTCAAACTTTTACTGGCCAAGTTAAGTTACTTATTTTCTTTTGATAATTTTACTTAACCTAGTTAAGTACAGTTTACTTAATTTCATATGTGACATTTACTTAATTTCATATGTGAAATTTACTTAATTTTTCTTTTGCAAGTTTTTGCACACATATTTTTAAAGTAAATTTTACTTATTGATTTTTTTTTAGTGTATTAATTGACTGTTATCTACTACTTTTGACTCAAACTCCTAATCACTGCTTATTAATACTTAGTAAGGTAGTTGTTAAGTAGGATTAAGGGATGTAGAATATGGTCATGCATAATAAGGCATTAATATGTGCTAATAAACATTACTAATAAACAGCCAACATCCTAGTAAAATGCATGCTAATAAGTAACTAGTTAATAGTGATTATTGGACTAAAGTGTTACCGATATTGTTTTAAATGATATATTAATAAAAGAGTGTTGTCAAAAACAGTTCCATCATTTTGCCTAAAAGAACAAAAAAACATTTAGAACAGCATGATTATGAATAAATTGAGAATCATGATTTTTTTTAATTATTAATCTGAATAAATGATTTAAAAAATAAAACGTTTGAATGAATGATTTAATGACTCACTCATAAACACTTCACTTGTTTCATTACGGGATGAATCAGCATTTTTGAACGAATCTCTTGAGTGATTCACTGCAGGTCTTTGACATGAAATGTACCCTTTCACTTTAGTTTTTTTGTTTTCTGATATTCCTCCTCCTCCTCCTACTTCATTTGACCTGCAGTGGTTATATTATTAATTCTTCAAATGTTTGTTTTCTTCTCGTTATCTCTTTCCCGTCACATTTTTTATACTGTTGACACAGCAGCAATTTATCGGCACAACTGCCTGTGTAGCTGACCAGCCAACAGCAGCAGCGCTACAACCGTGGCCATTAATAATGCCTGTGCCCGTCTGTTTTGTACCAGCGACTGGAGAATGGAGGGAGGGGAGAAGAGATGGTGATCAAGCCTTTACTTGAAAGGGTTTGCACTGACAGTATCATGAGGAGTGTGTGTGTGCGAGATAGTACTGGGTGGTAATGAGGGGCACATATGGGACAGGGAACTGGCCCTCGTTAACCAGTCTCTGAAAGAGGAAACATCCTGTCATGGGCACCAGCCGGGGCATTAACACACACACACACACACCACACACACACACGCACGCACGCACGCACGCACACACACACACACACACACACACACACACACAACATTTGCAGTGCCAACAATATTTAAAGAACATACATGAACCTCAATGAAAAAGATGATTGTTAGTTCAAAGTTAATCCAGGTGTCAGTTAAACATGGTTATATCCATCCGAAAGCAATCAAACAATCGATGTCAATGTTTTTTTTTTAAATGAAGTTTCTAATGCTCACCAAGGCTGCAACCATTTAATCAGCTATTTCATCAAAAATACAGTAAAAACAGTCAAATATTATTACAAAAAACTGCTTTCTATTTTAATATACTTTAAAATACTTTCAATATCCCTTCAGGAATTATTCTGAAATGCTGATTTGGTGCTCAAGAAACACTTATTTTTCTTTCTTTCTTTCTTTCTTTCTTTCTTTCTTTCTTTCTTTCTTTCTTTCTTTCTTTCTTTCTTTCCACAAAAATATTAAGCAACAAAAACTGTTTTCAACAATGATGATAATAATAATAACAACAACTATAATAACTATTATTAATAACTGAGCATCAATAATAATTGAGCACCAGATCTGCATATTAGAATGATTTCTGAAGGATCACGTGACACTGAGTAATGGCTCTGAGAATTCAGCTTGGACACTCAGCTTTTTTTTTTTTTTTTTTTTTAATAAAATAGAATTAAGGTATATTATATTGTAATAATAATTCACAATATTACTGTTATAACTGTATTTTTTATCTAATAAATGAAGCCTTGGTGAGCATAAGAGACTTCTTTTAAAAACATTAAAAACACAATTTTTAATGATGTGACGGATTTAAACTTTTGACCGGTGGTATGTAAAGTTGAGATGCTACCTGTTTGGGCGTGTTTGGGCCGGTGGAGCCCAGCTGGCACAATGCCCCTCGCTGTGGCGCCCAGTACAGAGGACAAGAGTGCAGGCCACTCTCTTTCACAGAGAGCCCTCACCAGCTGTCACCACAGCCCCGACAACAGCGCCTGTCACTCAAACCCTCTGGGATTTCTGCAGTCAGAGAGAGAGAGTTACAGAATCTGTCCTGGGCTCCCTCTCTCTTTTGTTTGTGGACAGTAAAATGGATTATGTTGCCAGGTTGAAGCTCCTTTGGGGACCTCTGTGTGGATGGAGTAAGGAGCTTGGCTGTGCTGCAAAGATGCTATTGCTGTCACTCCTTCTCTCTCTCTCTCTCTCTCTCTCTCTCTCTCTCTCTGTACCCTTTTTACCCGCCATGAGAATGTGCTAAAACACTGCTCAGAGAATAAAGGGGGAAGCAGAGTAGGGGGAACTGACAGTGAGTCTGTCTGAATCTCTCCCATGGCTGTCAGTGGCTTTTGAAAGGAGCTGATGACACTTCTCTGTAGCACAGCTGCCTAGTTCTGGGCCGCAGACAGCATCTACTGCTGTTATGTCTCTCAGGCTGGTAGTCGAGCTGCTAGGGAACTGAGTTAACACAACAGGACTTAGCCAGACCCGATTACCCTTATTGGCAGATTTGCTAATTAAACGGAAAAAAAGAGAAAAGAAAATTTATTTACTCACCCTCATGCTGTTCCAAACCTGCAAGCATTCAATTTGCAACCCAGGATCATTGGAAATAAATACTGAGACATTTCTAGCAAAATGATGTTAAGCAGCTTTCAAAGTGAAATGTCCAGCTTTGAAACGCATTCCGTTTTATTCCAAACCGATTAATGTGAATCTGGCAACGTTTTATTACATTGGTTTATGTGCGTATCGCGGCTGTTATGAAATTACATGTCCATTGAGAGTCGCTAAACGGTTTATACTGTATCGGATTTTAAAATAGTACCACCTACACTAAACGTCTTGGTTACGTATGTAACCCTAGTTCCCTGATAGGGAACGAGACGCTGCGTTAAACGCTGTGGGAACGCCCCTGCGTCGTGCGTCATGAAGCACGTATGGAATCAGTCCAATAGAGAGATGAAACGTCATAGGTGGGTGACGTCATCGACCAGGAACTATAAAAGCACCCCAAAACACAAGCGCATTAGCTTCTGATAGGCCTGAAGGAGCGCTGACGGGAGTGCCGGGAGTATGGCGGAACGACGCAGCGTCTCTTTCCCTATCAGGGAACTAGGGTTACATACGTAACCGAGACGTTCCCTTTCAAGGGAACTTCGAGCTGCGTCAAACGCTGTGGGAACGCGAATACCCACGTCGCCATAGGACCAAATGACCGCCATGTGAGACTAGCGCACAGAGGACGAGAGCACCTGTGCCCTAGGGGTAGAGCTTAGGTCTAGGTCATAGAACCTAATAAAAGTATGCGGTGAAGACCATCAACCCTCTCCAGAACTCCTGGTAGCAGAGCAATCGGGGGAAAGGCGTACAGGCGTGACCTTGGCCACGGCTGTACCATAGCGTCCAACCCCAGAGGGGCTGGAAGACTGATGGAGAACCACAGATGACAATGCGTGGTCTCCTTGGAAGCGAATAGGTCCACCTCGGCGCGACCGAAACTCAACCAAAGGAGCTCCACCACCTCGGGGTGGAGTTTCCATTCCCCCGGCCTCGGCCCCTGCCTCGACAGGGAGTCCGCTACCACATTTAAATACCCGGGAAGATACATTGCTCTCAGTGATAGTAGCTTCCCCTGGGACCACAGGAGGATCTGACGGGCCAACTTGTAAAGCCGGCGAGACCGCAGGCCCCCCTGATGATTGATATAAGAGACCACCGACGTGTTGTCTGACTGAACTAACACATGATGACTTCTCAGGTCTGCTAGGAAGTGCTTCAGAGCCTGAAACACCGCCAACATCTCCAGGCAGTTTATGTGCCAAGAAAGATGATGGTCCTGCCACAGACCTTGGGCTGGACGACCACTCATGACCGCCCCCCACCCTGTGAGGGAAGCATCCGTCGTTATCGTTACGCGACGACAAAGAGCCCCCAGCACCGGACCTTTGGATAGGAACCAAGTTTCTTTCCACATGACCAGAGCACGAAGGCAGCGCCGCATGACTTTGATCAAGCGGAGCGGATTTCCCCTCGGGGAGAATCCCTTGGTCCTGAGCCACCACTGCAACGGTCTCATGTACAACAGGCCGCAAGGTAAAACGTTGGACGCTGCTGCCATCAGACCCAACAATCTCTGAAACTGCTTCACAGTGAGTAGCTGGCCTAGCCTTACTTGTTTCACGGCTGAGAGAATCGAAGCGATGCGGGTCGGAGAGAGTCGTGCCCGCATCGAGACCGAATCCCAAACGACACCCAGAAAAGTGGTCTTCTGGGAAGGTGATAATACACTTTTCTTTGTGTTCAGCCTCAACCCCAACTTTCTGATATGAGCAAGGACGACATCTCGATGCCGAACCGCCATCTGCTCCGTCTGAGCTAAAATCAACCAATCGTCGATATAGTTGAGAATACGAACGCCCTGAAGCCTCAGAGGCACTAGTGCTGCATCCATGCATTTCGTGAAAGTGCGGGGAGATAAGGCTAGGCCAAATGGAAGAACCCTGTATTGGTACGCCTCGGCCCGAAGGCGAACCTCAGGAACTTCCTGTATTGTGGAAGGATGGAAATGTGGAAGTACGCGTCCTTTAGATCTATCGTGACAAACCAGTCCTCGGATCTGATTTGAGACACGATCTGCTTGATAGTGAGCATCTTGAATTTTAGCTTCCCTACCGAGCGATTCAATAGGCTCAGGTCTAAAATTGGACGCAACCCCCCATCCTTCTTCGGAACGATGAAATATCGGCTGTAATAACCTGACTCCAAACTGGGAGGAGGAACCCGTTCTATAGCCTCCTTTTGAAGGAGCGTTTTCACCTCTTGTTCCAATACCAGAGCCTGCTCGGGGCCCAGCACTGTGTGCAGAACCCCTCTGAATTTTGGTGGACGACACCTGAACTGGATAGCATAACCCTTTTCTACTGTCTGCAGGACCCAATGAGATATTCTTGGAAGGCTTTTCCACTCTGCCAGAAAATCTACTAAGGGTACCAGCCTCTCGAGACTGGCCTCTGGTGTAACTTGAGCAGCAAACACAGCACCCTGTAATGGCGCACCGGCAGGGAACGACTGGTTTGACTGCTCTGAAACCCTCCTCAGAGGGAGCGAGCGTCCCTCGGGAAAGCGCTCGCTGGGACCGTCTACGCTCCGGCATAAAGGCGGGGTTGGCAGAACGGCCCCCTGAGGGCACCGAGGAAGAATGGGCAACATAAACAGAGGTGAACTCCTTTCCGCCTCGGTGGGGACCACCCTCAGCATCCTGAACGCCTCGGCGTCAGGACTTCTTCTTAGCCGAAGCCTTCTTAGACAATAGCACTGTCCTCATATCAGGCCCATTGCTAGAAGGCTTCGGCTGAGAGTGCCGCACCTGAGCCCACTGTCCAGCAGGGGGAGCACGAGACGCGACACTCTGCTTCTGCTGCGCTCTATGAGATGAACTTGTAAACCGCCGGGGCTGCTCCCGCCCAGCAGCCCCAGAGACGTGAACTTTTAACGGGAGAAATTTTTTGAAAGCTGCAGCTTGTTTTTTCTCTTCCTGGAATTTGCCCATAACAGAATTAACAGCTTCGCCAAATAACCCCGAAGGAGAGAGAGGAGCATCTAAAAGAAACGTTTTTTCTTTCTCTTTCATGTTAGTTTGATTTAACCAAAGATGTCTTTCTGCGGCCACCAGAGCTGCCATAGATCGACCCATTAGCTTGGCCGATTCTCTGGTGGCGCGCAGGGATAAATCAGCAGCCTGACGCAGTTCTCGAATTACGTCAGCACTGACTTCCTCACTCTCACTCACGTCCTTTAGCAGGTCAGCCTGGTATGCCTGCAAAATAGACATTGTATGCAGGCATGACGCAGCCTGACCTGCAGCCGAATACGCTTTACCCACCAAAGCAGATGTATTTCTGAGGGGCTTGGTGGGTAATACCGGTGTTTTAAAAGATGACGCCGCCTCGGGAGAGAGATGGCTCGCGAGCGTCTCTTCCACGCGAGGCAAAGCGCCATAACCATAAAATTTAGCCCCCATTATATTAGAATATGTAGATGTCTGGGGACTAAATATTCTATATGAAACCGGCTTCTTCCACGATCTCGACACCTCACAGACGGCAGACACCGGCGTGGAGGCTGCACACGTGACGGCAAAAATCTTTCATCTAATTTAGATCTAGAAACAGACTCTTGTCTAGTCACTGGCCACTCAATACTGAGTTTATCAACAGCCCTAGTCAATACCTCCATTAATTCATCACTTTCGGGAGTGTGGGGTGGCGAATCCTCCACTTCTCCCTCAACACTGACAACATCCAGCTCCTCAGAACTGGATAGCTGCAGTGTTGGTGCCTCAACCCGAGCGGAAGAAACCGCAGCGCGTGCTTCCGAACTCGGGACTGAGGCACTGGATCTCACGGGTGAAGGGCGCCCGTCTCAACCCCCGCTGAGAGATCCATCTACGATCCCCACGATAAGCGCCGCCGCTTATCTATATATAAATTGTTTGTGTGGTGCAGAGTATGTAGGACAGACAATATCACACAGGGACAAATTCACATGTAGCGCGACTGAAGGCACAGAAGCTAATGCGCTTGTGTTTTGGGGTGCTTTTATAGTTCCTGGTCGATGACGTCACCCGCCTATGACGTTTCATCTCTCTATCGGACTGATTCCATACGGGCTTCATGACGCACAACGCAGGAGCGTTCCCACAGCGTTTGACGCAGCTCGAAGTTCCCTTGAAAGGTAACCCTAACCGATAGGGTTAACAAAAGCAGACGTGAGGTGAAAAAGGCATTAGTTGAGGCAACTGTGCCATTTTAGCTTGCTTATATAATTCTTTTTTAGAGCTCTTGTATCATGACTTGTGTTTTTTGCATCAAAAATGCAGTGCTGTTCCAGGTGAGCTACTGAGCAAGTTTGTTATGTCAGAAAAGTTAAACATATAGAGCTGGTTATGTGATGCAAATGCCTTAGAAATGGAGATGTGTTAGTTTGCAATGTATGCGCAATGGTAAAAGCATCATGAGGTCATAATAGTGTTGTGCAAGAAACCATATGAAAATAAGTCTTAATGATCTTTACCCACATAATTTGTGTGAAAAGGAATCAGAGTAGTTGGTGATTTACTTCCCCTATAGTGTCAATTTTATCTGGAAATTGCATTGAATTGAATATCTAGATATGTTTTTGTAGTTTAGCCAAAGCATAGGTAGAGACACATATTTCCAATTAGACTAGGTTGTCTTTTTTTTTGTCTTTTTTTTTTTGTGGAACGCAAAAGTAAATATTTTGAAAAATATCTCATTGTATTTTTGTCCATACAATGAAAGTCAACAGAGTCTGATGCTGTTTTGAACCCCATTGACTTTGGGACAAAAAGAGCTTAATGAATTGTCAAACCCTAGCAACTGAAATAAAATCCAACCTGGAGAGTAAATCTTGCCCATAGGGGTCAGTAGTACCTCACCAAATATTTACATGGCAGGACAATTTGTGGACAAGGAGATGCACAAATACACACGGACATCACTCTGAAAATGTTTAGTTAACTAATATAAAGAATCCTAATTTGTATCTCAAAATGTCTGCATGTTGGCATGCACACGTGTGTGTGTGCGCGGCTGATTAGTGGTGTTTTGTGAATATGACTTGTCCTTTCTGGAAAATCATCTACCCCAGCACCCCCTCCGGTGTCCCTCATGCTCGGCCCCGGCAGGAGACGCAGGCCTCCAGCCAAATCACTACCACATGCAAATGAGCTCTGTCCATTCAGGCTGAAACTCAGAGACAGAGGAGCGTATGGCCGACCAGTGGGACCACCCCTCCCCCGCCAATGCCCCCCGCTCAGCGAAAACTCCCAAGCACATGCACGCATAAACACACAGTACAGGCTTACCCGCTCTGTTTTCGCTAACAAACACACACCATAAACATTATGGAGGGAGACATCCATAACCACTATGAGATTATAGTTGCAAAAATCAAGATCTCCTTGATTATTAACGTATTTCCTCTGTGGGTAATTCAACACAAGAAAGTCCACAATAAAGAAACCAACATGAAAATAATTTGATCATTTAAAAAGATATCAAAATAAAAATGTGCAGTTCTATTATTTTAATTTCCTCAAATTAGGAGAAAAAAAATAAACAAACATGTATTTTTTATTAAACAACTGCCAAAAATTTGTTTTCTCAGTTTTTTTAGTCTTTGTATAAGTGCTCAGAATTGTCTGTATCGCTTTGTTCTCATTCTGAGAGATGAACTAGATGTCCCTCCTGCAGACAGAAATAAAAACGAAAAGCTATTCCTGCCGGAGAAGGTATCACTCCAAACATTCAATTATCTCTGTTTAAATGTTTAAAAAGCAGCTACCCTCATTATTATGATGCCATAGTAAACAAACACAATTATAGAGCTGTCACTCTTTGTTGCAAAAGAACTCCAGTGTTAATATTTGATCTCAGATTTAACAGTATTGATACATAATCAAACTGATGAAATAATATGCTGCATAACATGAGGTTTACATCAAATTTGGAGTTATTGATTTTATTTTAATTAATGAACACAATGATGTGACTAATAAATTAAGTAACAAATGAAGAAAGAGAACATAATATTAATAATAATCTGTATGTAAAAATATTTTTTTTATCTTAATTTTATCCTTTTGATTGATTTACATTTGTATTAATTCTATAGTACTGTCTACAAAAACGTATTATCTGAACAATGGGCAAATCTTTGAAGTTGCACTGGTTTCTCTATAGTTCTCTAGATCTAGTTATTCTTCATACGGGGAAACCCTTTTTGAATTGTGTGTCTTAAAGACAACTTTAGACAAATAAACCCTGTAATAATGGTTTTTTTTTTTAAAGCTGCAGTCCGTAGTTTTTCCTCTTTGTCGCCATCTCTGTTCAAAATCTGCAATTGCAGTTATTTACGGAATTATCAACTTTACGTGGGTTGTGCCTCGCTGGATCGGATCCAATGTTTTGAGGAGAATGTGCGGCTGTCAGTCACCGCGCTGGTGTGGATACTGTCATTCGGAATCACATTATTCTACTTTTTGGAAGTATGACCAACATAAGAATTTTCACCAGAAAATGTCATCTGAACAAGTAAGTTACATCCACTTGTTCTGACCAACTAAGGGGAAAAAAGCATTCCAGTAAATCATGCTAATTAAATCTAACGATCGCTTATCATATCACATCAAACCGTGCGAATTGTACTTTGTTCTCAAATTGTTAATGGTAACAACATCAGCATTGTGTGACTACATTTAATGCCCTTCCGATATTATCCTTGTTTTGCAGTCTCTTTTTTCTGTAGCCACTCCGAAGTCCAAAGTATTTTGCATTTTACAACGTGTGAATCTCCAGTTGTCACTGGTGATTGTCATTTGAACCTTTCTGGATCCGCCATCAAATTAATACGTTTAATTATATCAAGTGCTGTGTGAAAAGGCTATAAATCTCAACCTCTAACATCCTCACACGCAATATAGCCTACTAGCCGAGACTCCTTCTTTATGTGTACAGATGTGACGTAATGACGCAAAGACATGCTTGAATTTTACGCGGAAATCCACCAGTACCACTGGAATTAAAAACATTATTACAAGCTTACCGTTGTGAATCGAGCTAAGGCAAACAGATAGTTTTGAACACTGGCTGGTTATGTACTTGCTCAAACATGTATTTTGGATAATTTTTAACCCCAAAAAGTTACGGAATGCAGCTTTAAGGGAACCAATTTAGTTAACATTCTCTGAAAACAAATGCATGTTTTAGAATTCTAAGTTCATTCAAAGCAAAGCACACAGAATAGCAAGAACACAGAAAACATCTTACTGATGTGAGAAGATTGCCCCTAGAGGGACAGGATGGTAGATCCCATCACACAGTTATAGTGTTGATATATCTATTAAACCTGATGTCAACTTGTTTCTTTTCCTTTGCTTTTTTGCTCTTCTTTAAAGCGTTTCAATATTAAGGCATGTCAGAATAAGATGATATATTAATCTGGTGTAAAAACAGACCTCACAGAAAATACATTTACTTGAGGTGATCTGCGATGTCAAGGTGGGTTACACACTTGACCTTAAACTTTGACCTCTTGACTCCCGAGGATCCAGTCTTTCTCCCTGTATCTTAACTGACTGACCTGTGGCTGTATGGAGGAGAAGGAACTCAGCTGATGTCTGACCAGAAGAAAAAAAAAAAAAAAACAACAACAGAGAATGACAGAGAGAGATGGATGAAGAGAGAAAAATAAAAAAAACCTTAACAAGAAAAACAGACATGTAAGGGGAGGAAAATATTGCTTCTGGACATATTTGTCTTAAACCAATGAGAAAACAGTGTCTCACCTTTGCGGTGCACAGGTCACATGTTGCCTCAGGCTGACTCAGCATCTGGGAGACTTACTTGGAGAAAGAAACAGGGATACATACAGATATATCCTTAACGGTTGTGCACAAAAGGGCTCAGGAGGCTTCTTTATGAGCCACTGTGAGTCAGCCAGCTCGGCCCGTTTATGTCTCTCTCTAACAGGCTGTGATAGGTGAGTACGAGAGCACACGGCCATTGTCACAGCCACTGTTCCTCCATCTCGTCTCTTTAAAAAGCCCGGTGAATGGCTCAGATTCAGACATACCTCCACTCTCCTGCCTTCATTAGCACATCTGTATGGCCGATGGGGGAACGAGACAAGCCCAGGGCTTGAAAGGAAAGAGCCGCCGACAATGGGAAGGGCTGGCGGTTATAGAAAAGAGGGAGCCGTTTGAGTGCCAATGAATAGACATGAGTAAGAGATGGAGAAAAAAGGGGGAGAAAAAAAGCGAGTGAGGGTGAAAGGGAAGGGTCCGATTAATTATTGCAAGGCTGCTAGGTGCCGATCTAGCTTCTCACTCCAGTGGGTCGGAGCAGGGCTCTTGCCTCCGGCCGTGTCGGCGGGCCTCATTAGCTGGCCTCTCGGGACCTGACAGAAATTGTTAGCTGGATGTGATGGCCAACCCCCCCCCCCCCCACCTCGCCCCTCATCCGGACAGGAGAGAGGATTCCCTCAACCAGCGAAAAAGAGGCCTAACAAGGCCGCCTGTACAACACCTGTAATCAAACCGCTCCAAAAAGCGCCCAGGGAGACCGGCAGGGTGGGCGTCTGATTGGAGGGCAGAGTGGCTGAAAGCTAAGGCCGATCCATAATTGATGTGTGTGCACAATTACGGGCCTCCAGACATGGGCAAAGTGTTGCAGAAGAGCGCCTCAAGGATTGTTGAATTTTTATCTGCCGTTGCATAAAATCAAGGTTTTCTGCGATCTAGAGATGTGTCGTATAAGAAAACTGGCTGATCTCCATGAGTGAGCGCCTCGCTCGGATAGTTATGCATGAAACTGCGTCTGCGCCTCATCTTTGATTTTTTTTCTTTATCTCGTTCACTTACAATTCATTAGCCTGCGTATGTTTGCGGCACTAATTTGGTCCCGGGTTTTTATCTGGGGTGTTCATTTGATTTTCTCGCTTGCTGCTTTTGGCAGAGTTTATTTTCCTGGCTGTCCCAAGAGGGGACCGTCATCTAGGAAATAGGAGGGTATTCATGCTTTGAAACAAACAGTAGAGACAAACTTCACCTCTGATGCTGCTAACAGCATTTGCTAGATGGTTGGTGTCTTTTCCAACCTGATTTCATGGGAAAATGTATCTATGTTACGAGGTAGCCATTTCGGATGAATTTGTACGAGGTGAATCGTATGAAAAAAATTTTTTTTAGAAAAAGTAACCATGAAGGTCCACCCCTAACTCTTTCCCTGCCGTTGATTTCAGGGAAAGCTTGATTTCAGCTTTCCGTGTTTTCACTGCTATACGCTATTACGCATCTCCGGAGTACAGAATTTCCAAATCAAAACACAGCTGAAAAATGAGCAGAACCAAGCGATAAAAGCATTGCTTACAAAGTTGTAGTCTTTGAAAAAACCCTTCAAAATGTTGCTTTTTTATGAAACTTACTCACGTTCAAGTGTTGATAAAAAAAAAAGAATGCATGAAGCTAGAATCGTTTTGTTTTGTTTAAAAGCAGAGGCTCTGTTTTGCTTTGATACATTTCCTTTGATACATTGCATGTTCAGGTATTCATACAATAAAATATTCTGGGGGCCGTTTGATTTTAGTAAAAATTATCAAAAATGCTGGCCGTGGCTGGCAAACTTTTTTTTTTTTTTTTTTTTTTTAACGCTGGTGTGGAAAGAGATACACATAACTCTCATTGGGGAGTAATCAGATTGTACAAAAAAGTACAAATGAGATCATTTAAATTCATACAAATTAGCCAACAATTCACCAAAACGTAAAATAATTATGAATTTCCAAGAGATTGTGTTTTCTTTTCCGCATCCTATAGTGTGGCAGTAACTGTAAATATGTCAAGAGACATACCTCTCACACACAAACACATCAGTGCTTTGAAATGATAGCAGTGTGTAGCCGCACTACATGTCCATAAGGGATAAATCTGTACACGGGTTGCACACCTCCATATATCAGTATTGAGAGCAGCGTGTACACATGGTGTACAGTAAATCCTCCAAGAGAGGAACAGAGGAGCTGAGAAATGGAGAATGTGGGGAAAAAAGCACACTGAGCTCAAGGGGATAGTGAGTGCTCTGAGGAACGCAACAATTCACTGACATTTACAAATAACAGAGCCAAAACCCTTTTTGTCCCACAGCTATGAGTTGTGAGTTTGTGATGAGAAAACTACATGATATATCAGCTGAGGACTTGGGAGATTTCATAGAGTCAAAAAAAAATATATTGTGAAATGTGTTATTTGCGCTTAAACCGGGGATGTGAGCGACAGGCTGCCTGTGGCATCAGAAATGAAATGAGATTCCATTAAACAATGTACTTAGAGCAGTGCTTCAATGAGGAGCAAACTTGGAAACATGAAACAGGGACAAAACATGAAATCAAGATTCTGGATTTGACATAAACTCTTAAACTCACAACACTTGTGTATAATGAGCATTACATGAAAGAATAGCAAGCTTTTGATTCTGTACAAGTATACAATATACGACAGTCGGTGACTGTAAAAAGCGCATGTCATAGAAGATGAATCACACAGTCTTAAATATCAAACTCAAGGAGAACTGTCACACACACGAATGACACAAACAATAACCAACCAAGGACAGGACAGAAAAGGGAGTGTAAATACACAGTAAATGAGGACACTAAACGGGAACAGCTGACAAGAATTAACTAATTAGAAACCATAGTGGCTAATAAGAACTAATACAGACAAGGCATGAAACTGAACTAAACTGAACATAATTGTGACAGAGAGATTATTCACACAATCAATCAATCAATCAATCAATCAATCAATCAATCAATCAATCAATCAATCAATCTATCAATAAAAAACCTTGATGTACCAATGCTTGGAACTCTTCCTTAGTCAAGTCAAGTGTATTTATTTAGCGCTTTTCACAATATAAATTGGATCAAAGCAGCTTCACAGTATCAAATTAAAACATGCAATCTGTAGAATAGACCCAAGCAGCTAATGAGATTCACTGATTATTAACATTTATGACATGCTGTATGTTGCTGAAAAAAAAAATCATTACTTTTTTTTAAATAAAACCGTCAAAATCCTTAATGTTCTAAAATGTACTTTTTATTTTGTTTAATTTAGAAATTCATTTTCTATCTGTGACCCCGATTGCCCCTTCAACCTTTAACCTGCAA
The DNA here is from genome assembly GCA_030578275.1 of Meda fulgida. Lineage (NCBI taxonomy): Eukaryota > Metazoa > Chordata > Actinopteri > Cypriniformes > Leuciscidae > Meda > Meda fulgida. Next base: position 9,355,990 of record CM060621.1, read on the forward strand.
TAGATCTTTATTGAAAGATAATTACACTTACTTAAACATTCAATTACTAGATGTGTTTTTTTTAATCCAATTAAAAACTATTCATCTGCACGTTACACATTATCTGAACCTTGTATACCAGGGCAAAGGTAAACCAAAATTTGTCTGTTTTTAGAATGCAAATCTTTTCCTTCAATTTTCATTTAACCTTAGCGTAATTACAAACTACAGCAGCACATTACAAATTTGATGGCAAAGTAAAACACTGCACAGCTGTCTACTTGAGCTATACTATTCAAAACAAAAATATATTAATTGATGTTATGAAAGTTTATTCAGAAGGTCTGACACTGAATATTGTATAAATTAAAAAGAAATGCTACAATTATCATAGCTACACAATAATATATATATATATATATATATATATATATATATATATATATATATATATATATATATATATATATATATATATATATTAATCAAGAACGGGGTTATTAGGCTATTGTTAACTAAAACTAATACCATAAAAAAGTACAATTTTGAAAAATGAAAAAAAAAACTAAATAGATATTTAAATGACAAAAATCAACAAAATTACTAAAACTTTAACTAAGATTAAAAACAAAACAAAAAAACAGAAAATATAAAAATAAAATCAAATTTAAAAAAAGTTAACAAAAACCATAATAGACCATAATATAAATGACACTAAAATAACACTGACCCAGAATGCAAAAGAAATAGTGAGAAATTGTTTAGAATATGGGCTGTTTCTTTTCAACTTTATATATACATTTTATGATTGAATTTAAAGAGTAACTGTCTTGAAAATGACCAACATGGACAGACACAGCGATAGACAGAAGAGACATGAGAGATAGATGAAAAAAAAGGCAGATCGAGACAGGGTGAGAGCGAGAGGTGTACATAAGTAGCCCACGTGCAGCTTCCTGCAGCTGTGGTGCAGTATCTAGAGTCTTCACCCCTGGGTGTCAACAGGTGAGAGTGGGTGATAAGAGCTTTTGATGTTGCCAGCCAGAATTGATACCTCCCAACTTTATTTCTTCTCCTAGACCTCTCTTCAGACTTCAAAGGCCCCCCCACTCGCATCTCGCTTTAATCCAGGAGCACACAGGCCCTTCAGTTCAAAGCTCCTTCCCCTCCTCAGAAGCCCCCTCCTCAAAAAACTGCAACCCAAACTTTTCCTTTCCTCTCTTTCCACAGAGTAGCAATTACATCCCCTCTCATGCGTTGACCAACCTCTGTTATTAATTAATCCTACAAAGCAGGCTCATTTCCTGCCTCTCTCCGATTGACAAGAGACGCAGGAACAGAGGAGACTCTTTTCAAAGGCCACTCGGCTCAACCAGGAAAAGAGGCTGGAAAAAAGAGTAGCGTAGACGAGAAGAAAGACTTGCTCTCCCAAAGTAAGGAGGGCGGAGGGCGCATTTGATACCACGCTACTTGGAAGTGATTGAAAGCTTTGTTGCCAAGAGCTCTTTACTAATCTTCTACCTGCCAAAAAAAAATCTTAAGCTCCAGAAACAGCAGTTGAAGAGAGTGCGAGAGGAGCCGAGAGGCCTGGGTGGCCGCCGGTGGACGCGCTTCTCCGGCTCGCCCCTCTCGCTCCGTACGAGAGGAGGGGGGGAGCCTTTTTCTCAATGAGACTGACGGTTGCAAATGCGCGGGGAGAGGGGAAATGTGAAAGAGAGGAGGGAGGGACAGAAATGAAGGAAGAAGAAAGCAGGCATGATGAAGAGATGCAGGGAGGAGAATCGAAGCAAAGAGATTAAAGCCTTCCATTCAGACAGTGAGCAGATAGTTAATTCAGAAGTACTTTATTTGTGTTGGGGGTTCATTGATATGGACAGCGATCTGTGGGAGAATTCCTGAAGGGAATGATGCGGTCTGTTGCATGCATTCGACAATCATACGACAAACTGAAGCATTCCAAGTCATTCTAGTCAACTGGATGTGCTTCTCGACAGCGAAACAGCAGTGGAATTGTCTTTCGGTTGGATGAGAAACAGATTAATTTTACTAGACATTTGTCAATGGAAAACGTAGATATAAAGCACTGATTAATATTGGTCAAATGATGTGTGATTATTATACAACTCTCCGGATTCTGATTGTGCAGTCTGATATTTGTGTCACCCATCTATTGCAACACAAAACCTGAAACTGGCACTACTTTTCTGTCTCTCACATGACTTTGCAACTGGAACCATCTTGCAGCTCAGTTATTGATTGTAGGAACAAATAATGTATTATTATTGCAGAGGTTGTGTTGTTGCTAGGCTGATTGATTTGGATATTGAATGCTCTGCTGGAAAATATAGCATTGCTGTGCACCAGCATAAGGTATGTTTTGCATGCTGGGATGCAGGTTGCTGGTTTGTTGGCCCCCAGCATGGGAAGTCCTACATGGTCCAGCTATACCAGCTCAGTTTTTCTTGAGATAAGCATGACTATGCTGGTCCACCAGCTAAGAAAAGCACTATACCAGTTCTAACCAGCATAAACTAGCTTGTATCAACATCGAATTTATGCTAATTTATGCTGGACTGCACAACTTGTAGAGTGTTAGTACACTGGTAGAGTTAGGGTTAGAATAAGTTGACATGTAGTTGTAAAGTTACTTATAGTCAGTAGACTGTCTGTTGGAGGACCATCACTATAAAGAGCCAGCAGATATTAAGCACACAGTCTACTAACTTTCTAATGAGAGTTAGTTGACATGAAGTTGCAAAGTTACTTAGTCAACAAGATGTTCAAAAGGAACCATCCAAATAAAGTGTTACCGACTTTTGTTCATCTTTGAAACACAAATAATTGAAAGTCTGTTTCAAGAAAATCTTAACACTTTAAAAAGGTCATAAAGCAATCATAAAATCGTAAAACTCATACAAATTCCATTGTCTAATCAGTTTAATCACTTTCCCCTCTTTTGCACAGACAAGGCTTAAATCTTTCAGACTAAAATGTGTTTAATCTCTTTTTACCTTAAAAAGCAACTAGATCTTAAACTATGTCAGTGCCATTATTTTTTCTCAAGATGCAGACCAGTAATGTTTTTTTCTAGGCAATATTTATAAAAGCTACTTAAATGCCCTAATTGAACTAAGACCTAATCCTGGCTTAATTTAAGTCCTGTCTGTGAAACCAGGCCTTAATGCGATAAACAGATTTAATTTAGGCTTTTACTCACAAACAACACACAAGCATAGAGCACATCAAGAATGCCTAAGCCAGCTCAATTGCACTTTCTTGCTTGATGCATGAAAACAAACCTCATTGGTTCTTGTCGAAGATCGAAAAGGATCTTTGTGAACATGAACATGAGAACAAACCTCATTGGTTCAATTTACCACATTGGGTGTCCTCTATGTATGTACTAATGAATACAATTGTATATTCTATCTGCTCATCATATAAAACGATTGTGTTTCTTCAGAAGACTTGGATTAAACCGATTCATATGGAGGTTTTAGTGAAATTGACTTTCGATTGAGGGACAGAATGAAAACGATTTCTTAAAAAAAAAAATCTTCCCTTGTGTTATGAAGATGAATTAAAGCCTTTAATTAGTGATGATTTAAAAGGTTTGGAACAACATGAGGGTGAGAAAATAATGACAGAATTGTAACTTTTGATAAAAATCAAATGCAGGTAAAATTAAAAAATAATTTTAATTCACATTCCAGTCCACATATTTATGCATTTAGTAAGTAGCCACGCAATAAGTGGGTTGTTGTTGTTTTAAATTAAAGACACCAGATTACATCAGGGTTGCCTTCTTGTGCTTCCGAAGAGTCTTGACCCTAGAAAACGGTGTGATAGTTTACGTGAGACGTCAAGGCTAAAGGTGGTGGGTGTTAGCCGACTCTTTTCAACGCTAATAAACAGTCACAAAACACTGACAGGTGTGAAAGCCTCAGCACCAAACACCCCAAAAACCCAACACAGGAAAAGAAAAAGCTAAATATTCAGCTATTGGGACACACACAGGGGCATTCACAGGCCCTGAGCGCTGACCCTGAAAGAGCACCACTCACCCCCAAAACGGCCAGATGTCTGTCAGGACCAAGAGCACGTTTGTCAGACTAGCCTGCTGATAGCTAGCGCAGTTATTCGTGCACCACATGGCATCCTGTGTTTTTCTATCATTCATCAAGCTGGTGTCACCGGTCAGGTTGGAGCGTTCATTTTCCCCCTGTGCACCAGGTCAAGTTAAATGAAGGGTGAAAGTCTAAAGCAAACAAGATTAATGGCAATACCTGATTAAGAGTGATTTCCCTTTCCTGTCCAGTGTGTGGTCAGGAGCCGGAGTTAGTACGGTTTCATTATCCTGTTTTGTTACAAATCCCAACTCACTGTTTTTCCAACTAATAAAATTCGAGCTCCCGCAAAAACGTGGATTACTCACAGTCAAATGCTCTGCCGAACATCTATTTATTTGAACGGTGTGGAGGAATGAGTGCTGGCACTCTGAACACAGAGACTCCTTCTGGGTAATGTGGTCCCATGGGAGGGTCTTATGAACCATTAACAAACTTCCCACTTCAGATGGGCGGCCATGATGGCAAGACAAACAAACACTTTAAAAAGTTAATATTCCTCTCCTGCTTGGACAGACTGATTACTTGTATGCTAATTCTGCCAGTGTGTGTAATTCATCAAACTGCCGCTTCTGCTAAAGATCAGGAACTGGCTTCACATTTTGGCAGGTTTGCCCCTCTGTTAAAATCACATCATTAGATTACATGAATTATTCGGCCTCTTTAATTAGCAGAAGTTCTCTGCACACTGAGATTCGGATTCAGTAGGCTACATGATAAAATGATCATCTCATTATTGTTATATATTTTTGCTGTATTTGGGTTCATCTTATTAAAAACAATTAATTTGATATAAATTATTTCGAAACAAATAATAATGTACTGCAAGACTTAACAGCAACAGAATTTTAGAATAAAAAAATGTCATGCCAAATAAAATTATTTAACACCATTTCTTAATGTTTTGATAAGCACACACACAATCTCACTGAAGCACCTTTCTTCATTCACTTTGCTTCTGAGCAGGCACTCTTCTGTTTTCTAATTAACCCAGATTTGATTGTAGGAATAATTCATTTTGTTGCAGTGTTACGGAACTTCAAAGCCGTGGGCAGATGCTGATCCTGCAGAAATGAAGCCGAGAGAGGAAGACACTGAAGATGATGAGGAGTGATGAGAGAATGATGAGAAGCAGAGAACGATCAAGGATGTGATGCTAGATGTGTACAAACCACAAGACAGGACATATAACTTTAGGCATACATATGCAACTTTAGTCAGTTTACTTTAATTGTTTTATGCATGGAAATGAAAGCTTTAGCATGAGTTCTGCCGGGAAGAATTGTAACGTCACTCATTACCTTTTCATCTATCCAATCGCGTTCTAATACTTGTAGTATAAAAGATGGGTACTTACACATGTCTGAGTTCGCAGATGCTGACGCTTTCATTCGCCTCCACCCTCCCCACCACCAAGACGGTTCCTTCCCCTCCTTCCTCCCTACCACCACCAGGATGGTCCCTTCCCATACCTCACAGGGGGTCGGCTGCGCCCCTGCCTTCGTCTTCAGGCAGGAAATGCAGAGTCCGGACCCCCGGATTGCGAGCTACGGACGGGGCCTACGCCAAAGAACTTTATCATAATATTGCTTGCCGAGCTGTTAATAAATGGTTAATTGTTACAGTATTATTCTCCCAAGTCTTTCTGGTAGAAATGTAGGTCTAGTTCCTTAATGATTAATGTCACTTTCCCTGCTGGCCTGTGTAAATTAGCCATCCATCCTGTAGGATTCCCATTATAGTTTGACTGGATATGTTAAAATAATAGTTCACCCAAAAATAATAATAATACAAAAACCTCTGTCATTATTTGCATTTACATTTAGTCATTTAGCAGATGCTTTTATCCAAAGCGACTTACAACTGAGGACTAAACCAAGCGAGTCATCGTGAAGAGACAAAAACAATGCAAGAAGTGCTCAAAATACAAAGTTCAGACATTGCTCGGAGTAGCATAAGCCAGATAAGCAGGGAATTAAAGGAAAATTAGATTTTTTTTATTTTTTTTTATTTATGTTAAGTGCTCAAGAGATGAGTTTCCAGTTGTCTTTTGAATGCTGTCAGTGATACTGCATTCCGGATGAGGGTGGGCAGATCATTCCACCAGCATGGTACCGTGAATGAGAATGTTCTGGAGAGTAATTTTTGAGGCTCTCTGTGATGGTACCACGAGCCGTCGCTCATTGACTGATCGTTGGCTTCTGGTAGGGATGTAGACTTGTAGTAGTGAGTGGAAGTAGGAGGGAGCTGATCCTGTGGTCAATCTGTAAGCAAGTGTCAAACACCTTGAACTTGATGCGAGCAGCGAGTGGTAGCCAGTGCAGAGAGATAAACAGAGGAGTGACGTGGGCCCTTTTGGGCTCGTTGACGACTAGACGAGCTGCAGCATTCTGGATCATTTGTAGAGGTTTAGTTGCACATGATGGAAGTCCAGCCAGAAGAGCATTGCAGTAATCAAGCCTAGAAATGACCAGGGCCTGGACGAGAAGTTGTGTTGCATGCTCAGTTAGGAAAGGCCTGATCTTCCTGATGTTGTGTATAGCAAACCTGCATGATCGAGCTGTCTTTGTCATGTGGTCTGTAAAGGTCAGCTGATCATCAAAGATTACTCCAAGATTTCTGACTGACCTTGATGGGGTGATTGAGGAAGAATCTAGCTGGATAGTGAAGTCGTGCTGTAGAGACGGATTGGCAGCGAGGATGAGAAGCTCAGTCTTTGCCAGGTTGAGCTGTAGGTGATGTTCCTTCATCCATGCCGAAATGTCCGCTAGACAGCTTGAGATCTTGAGATAACAGCACCCGTGGGATCATCTGGTTAAAATGAGAGGTAGAGCTGGGTGTCATCAGCATAGTAATGGTAAGAGAAACCATGTGCCTGTATGATGGGTCCCAGTGATGTGGTGTAAATGGAGAAGAGGAGCGGTCCAAGAACTGAACCCTGGGGAACCCCTGTGGTCAGTTGATGTGCTTTGGATGCCTCACCTCCCATGTGACCCTGAATGACCTACCTGTGAGATAGGACTCAAACCAGTGGAGAGGAGTACCTGTGATGCCCAGTGATGAGAGAGGGTGGACAGAAGGGTCTGATGGTTCATAGTGTCGAAGGCAGCAGACAGATCCAGGAGGATGAGAACTGATGATTTGGAAGCAGCTTTTGCGGTCCGCAGGGCTTCGGTGACCGACAGCAATGCAGTCTTGGTTGAATGCCCTTTACTCACTGCACATGCGATTCCAAACCTGTACCTTTTTACCAATGGAACATAAACAATGCCACAATAAATAAAAAAATACAATAAAGCACCTTAAAACTACAGTAGTCCTGTCATGACAACTCTTTGCTGCTGCTGCCGTAGAGCCAGTTATGGGACTTGCTACTGCCAGTACATACACACACACGCTGCTGTGAGCAAGTAAGATATGCTGCTGCTGTAAAATATACATGAACACATGAATTACCTGTAGCAAATCTATACAGGTGGAGGGTTTCTGAAAGGGCGCTGCAACTGCTACAGGAGAGGCTGACCAAGTTTTTGAAGTTTGAGCAGTGAGCTCATTGGCTTCTGAAACAGCCGGAACCAATCAGCTGTGTCCTGAAGAGAACGATGTAATTGCAAGCAGACTGAGTTAAGGACCTATCAGCCTGGGCCATCTACAGTTTCATGAAAGAAATTTGTATTTCTCTGCTTTAGTTATAAGATCAAGTATGAAGCCTTTGTTGCTGGTTGGACGTGAATAACATTAGATTGGTACTTTGAATAATAATTAATCAAATTAATAATTAATAATCAGTAAATAACACTTAGTATCAATTAAATATATTATATGGCTTCTGAAGAATACAGTGCACTATAGTTAGTTTTATCTTATTATTATTATTTAAATACTATTATAGAATTAGTTGATATTTAGCTCTTATTTGTATTATTTCTGTATTTATGTTTTAATAATTACGTTTTTGTTTAAATATTACAAATATTTAATTAGTTGCCAAGGCAACTTTTCTAATCGTATATTTTCAGTCCGTTTTAGAGCTTGACAGCCTTTTGTCACTATGAACTATTGTTCCATGGAGAAACAATACTATATGCATTTGGAATGACATGAAGGTAAGGACATTTTTATTTTACTATAAATAACAGTTGGCAGGGATTTCTATTTACAAAACTTGAAATGTTATCATTTCTAGAGTAGAATTTAAAGGCAGTTATTCTATGTATACAGATCTTTATGTAAATGAATATGATATCAGTGCCTGATACTGTATATCTCATTGTGTATGTGCATGAACCTCCAGCATTGGCTATTTGGAACTGATGTCATCTAATAACATAGTTGTCCCGGGTGGGCCGTTGTGCACAGAGTGTGGCATTGTTGGTTTCTTCCGCATGCCAGCTGGCATGATATTGGCCATGCCATCGACACGCAGCACAATACCCCCTCCAGAACAGGGGCTGACTAAAGTAGCAGGAGCCCCTGTGGCATAGAAGAGGGCAAGAGGCCCATGCAGAAAAACGGCAGGTGCTTTCGGAAGCACCGCAAGACTGCAGCAGAGAATAGACGAGTATTCACAAGTTTCACACTCTCTCTCTCAAAAAAAGAAAAGAAAACTAATTTTTTTATGTACTAAATATGTATAATTTAGGTATTAAGGGACAGTTTACACAAAACCGTTTTAAACTTAAAAACAGAAAACTTTTATGCGCTATGGCCGTTCATTTACACGACAAAGAGGTTTTGGGCGCCTGAAAACTTTTTTAAATCAGCTTTCAAAGTGCACGTTTTTGAAAGCGATACTGTTATCATCTCTGTGTAAACATATAGGCACGTAGTGTTTCTTTACATAGCGACATCGCCAAATAATGGCCTGGCAGCAGAATACAGCGTTTTTAGTTGTTTTCGCGGATCCGTGTGAAAAGGGATCATTTTGACAGCGTTGTCATCTGTAACCCGTTTTTAGTATAGCGTCGTGTAAACGTACCCTTAGATCGGATCTCGACGGCAGGAATATAACATCCATTTTGATTGGTGTACAAAACTGTCAGTAGAGTTTTGCCTGACACCCAAAACCAACACTGTAACCAAATTCTGTAGTTTTCACAGCATTATTACTGTAGAATGAGCAAAAGCTTACTGTATAACATGTATACAGTATGTTGCTGTAGATCTGCAAAGCATCGTGGTCAATTTTCAATGGCGGGTAAATTCTACAGTAAAAATATTTTTTCTCTGAGAGAGAGAACTAGCGGCACACTCCATAGTTAAACCGTGTGGTGTTGTGTGCATTTTATTACCAAAAAAAAAAAAAAAATCTATGGCGCCTATTTGCGCATGATTTCAATAGATTTTCTTAATTGGCAACATTTGATAAACTCATCGTTTTAAAGAAGGATAGCATTGTTGAATAAAAATTAAATTGGAATTGTGTAATTTCTGTTGGTGCGCTAGCCGGAAATATGCCGCGTCAGGCAGTGAAGCCATAACCGACTCCCGTCCCGATTCAGTCGAAAGAAAAACGCAGCTACAGGTAATACTTACTCATTTTTCGTAGGATTGTGATCTTTCTGAACTTCATATCAGGTCAAACCACAGAAACGCGATTGTTGATAGCCTAATTTGATGTGCCATTCCCGACATGAGAGCACTGTATTAAGAGTTGCCTTACCTGGCAACATTACGTTTTTAACGTCTTCAATTTGATTATAGAGTAACGTTAATATTGTTGAATACAATTAATTTGAAATAGTGTATTTGATGTGTTTTTTTCTGGCTTGTTATTATTGCCGCCTGATGAATCAGACATTTAAGCGGGCCGAGTCGAAAGAAACGCAGCCACACAACTTTAAAAACACGACATTTTTCAAAGGATAGCAAAATGCAGACACTTGATTTTTGCCTGATTTAAGTATGTAAGTGAACGTTAGGAGTTTTATTCACGACTCGTGGAAGCATAATAATATACTCGCACTTAAGATGTTTCGAGACCTTTCTTGCTCGTTCTTTTATTTACCATTTGGTTCTTTTCTTTCAGGTTGCAGAGAGGCCTCAACAATCGTTCCAGGTAACTACACAAGTTAGCTACTTGAACTAGCTTGCATTCAATGTTTTTCAAATGCAAGCAATGTTGTTTCTCTTCAGACACAATCCCTAGATATATAAAACACGTAAAAGTGCACAAAAACCACACAAACTTCATGTATCCATGTTGGATTTCCAAATGTCCTTGTAGGGTTTCTGCAGGTTATCTTCAAATTAAATGTAATGCCTTTTAATGCCTTTTTTTGAATGCCATACACGACCCATGACTAACCACGTATATATATAGTTTGTTAAAGTTTTATATATTATTTGTATTGCTACATCCGTGCCGCAAGATGTTTCAAAAATGGAGGGGATGTGTTTACAGTACAGTATGTTTTTCAGGACATTTATATATATATAATTTCCTGAAACACAGGCGTAAACACGTCCCCACCATTTTTGACCACCATTGAAAATATATGTACGGTATACTGTCCTTGTCCAGAAAGGCAATAAAGACATCATCAAAGTAGTCCATGTAACATCAGTGGGTTAGTTACAATGTTTTGAAGCATTGAAAATACATTTTGGTCCAAAAATAACAAAAACTACCACTTTATTTAGCATTGTATTGTCTTCCAGTTCTGTTGTGGATCCGCGTTCAGTGTCGCTGCTGACGTAAGGCGCTGACGTGTGTCTGGTGCGGCTGAGCTTTGGTTACAGTCTGAGGGAGTTGCACGCTGTACAAAACAATCTTCAAAAACATGTCTAAGGATTTCCACACAGAGAAAGACTTGCATTTTTTTGCCCAGCCGTTTTTATTTGAACCCGAATACATGGACGCACCAGACACACGTCAGCAGCATCTTACGTCAGCAGCGACACTGAACGCGGATCCACAACAGAACCGAAGACAATAAATACAATGCCGAATAAAGTCACACCTTTTGTTATTTTTTGACCAAAATGTATTTTCAATGCTTCAAAACATTCTAACTAACCCACTGATGTCACATGGACTACTTTGATGATGTCTTTATTTCCTTTCTGGACAAGGACAGTATACTGTACATACATTTTCAATGGAGGATATGTACCAAAATCACTCTAAACCAGCTAGATGTCAAAAAATCTCTAACTTCGTTGCTCTGATTGGTTGTAGGTCAGGCATTTTCTTTCCTGGTTCAGTATGTGTGTGTTTTAAGTGAGTTTTGGTTTATAGAGAAGTGGACCTTGTATTACATGTTGATTGTCTAATTATTTAGATGATCCAATCAAACTTATAAATATTGTCATCAACCGATCTGTCTTGCTTATAAACTTTTACATTAATTAATTTCTTCCACTGCAGGGTAGAAGACTCCAGTCCAGGAAGAAAAAACACAGTTCTGGGAGAAAACCACATTCAGGGACCAAATTCTACAGTTTGAAATCCTGCTGTTTTTAAATCATTTAATTTGTCTTGTATAGCCCAGATTTCTAATTTTAACCGAACATTTTAATAAAACTTGAACAGGATGGATTTATATGTTAAGTGTTTTTGTATACAAAACAAAATGAAATGTTCACAGAAAAATGTTTACCTATTGAAGAAAAAAAATGCTATGCTATTTTTATGAATTTTGAAATTTAAAGTGTGAAAAGTTGTCAATAAAAGACATTTTTGTGACAAAAACAGTGTCTTCATTTTACAGTACACAAAATGTATGCAGTAATCCCTATTACAGAAGTAAAATATGTGTGGTGATGAAACACAGTACTTTGATTATTATTGTAAAAACGTTTACAGTAGTTTTTAAATTTAATGTGATTAAATTTACAGTAAGCATACTGTAAAATGAACTACAGCAACTTACTAGCTAATTGCTGCCAGCAAGTTACTGTAAATTTCACAGCTATCTTTTTACAGTGAACAGCAAGTCTTGTCTATCAGTCTTAGAGGTTGACAGAGGAAGCCAAGGAAGAGCTGAAAGCAGGAGTTGAAGTGATGCTGGTGCTCAGACTTTGTCTGAAATTCATCCCTACTTTGTCTGGACCTTGTCCAGTACTTTATCTGACCAGTACAAATCCAATGTCATTATACCAAAGCAAAAGCAATGGAAAATGACTGCTTCACAACATCATCATGTGATGTTAAAAACCTCACAATTGAGACATTCTTTAATCTCTTATTTGTGAAGACAAATATCTCTTGAAACCACAAAATCATAAGATAAGCACTGCAAGGAAAATAAGTAAAATGATGATTAATATAATAAAAAGTTATAAATTAGTACAAGTTTAAATTGAATAATTCAACGATTAAAGTATAAATGATTATGATTAAGTAATTAGAAAACAGAAAATAAAAGAACAGTCACTCTCCTTACACAAACAGGTTGCTATTGAGAATCCTTAGGTCTTTCATGTGCATCTTTAAGGTACTAATAAGCACCCTTTATGGAATAAATAAGGTATAAAGATGAGGCAGGAGCGTCTTTTTTCCTTATTTCACTTTCATGTCTCAAATACCCCCTGTTCATTACGTTAATGTTATTCTCCCCTTATAAAGTCAGGGCAACCAAGTGTGTGTGTGTGTGTGTGTCTCCCAGGAAGTTGCCAAAATTCTCCTCCTGTTAGATTTTTTACGCTGAGTGAAAATGACAGTTCTGCATTTGTACGGCTAAACTGGGAAAACAGTAGAGAAAAAGCTACAGAGAAACAAACACAGCTGGGGCAGGAGGAACAGTGTCACAGTGAGACCGAATGCAAGCAGTCAAATCTCTGGAAAAGTAGCTGGAAAATAAATAAATGCATAGATAAATCAATGGTACTGCAGTACAGGTAACATCAACAAGAATCTCCCAGTTTTAGAACAGTAAAACTTGTCTTGAAGGAAAAAGTGAAAATTCCGAGTCTTTGGCAGCATCCAATTAAAGACCTTATAACCCACGGACACACAACGGTGAATGTTAGGTGAGCACGTCTTTCCAGCGAGCCAAGACAGCATGTCTGTGGATCTCATTAGAGCGGGAGCGTGTGTATCTATACGTATGTGGTATAAGTGGTTGGGTATAAGTGAGTAGATACACTGTTGACGTGTGCATGTGTGGGTGAGTGCGTAAGGCCCGGTGACAGTTTAAAGATTGTTTTGATGTTGCGATTCGTCTCCCCTCTTTTCACCATGTGGCTTCGCTCTAGACCCTGCTGACATCACAAAAATCCTGCCGTCCCAATCCCAGCCCTCTTTTAATCATTCCTTCCAAACCTGCCAGCGTATGCCCTCTGTTCCCCTTTCCTGCGGTCTCGCTCTTTCGTTTTCTCTCTCTTTCTGCTTCTGTCCCTCCCTTCAGGCATCTCCTCTCTGCTCCTGTCAGTTCAGCACTTTAGGGGAACGCAGAAGCTTTGAAATGCATATTCAGGGCTGTTGAACGCTGGCATGTGTACTCTGCTGAGTAATTGAGGAGGCCAAATGTTTAATTACATGTGACAGGCAGAGCAGTGGGGGGCCACGGCGTAGCGGCCTACAAAACAACACCCAGCTCTCCTCAGACCTCCACTTATACTATCACCCAAAACATGGGGAAGTTTTTTTTTTTTTTTTTTACTGCAAGTATTTGCTGAAAGCATTCCGCTAGGGTGAACACGTTGACTAGAAGGAAAAGGGTCAGGTTTGAAACGGGAGATGTATTGAAGGGAGGAAGTAGAGAGCACCTGTGCAGGTCAGCGACATCAGATAAAACCACACTAATTTCAAACTTACCTTTTGACTTGCCTTTTGATTCCCACGTTGTATTGCAGAGGGAACGCAGTGGTGGCAATAAGGTTTGCGCTGTTTCTTATTAACTGAGCTCAGGCTTAAATCTTTATCTGATTAACCTGCCTCATAAAGTTATACTGCCAAAACGCATGTTTCAGCGTTACGGCAAATTATCCTGTTAGTGGCACAACAGGGATGGAGAGTGAGGTTTAAGTGCTGAAACTCTAAGCCTGTAATGAACCCAGTGGCCAGCTCTGTATGAGACCTCTAATCATTCATAAAGCTATACATTGTAAAACTACACAAGAGCCTTTTATCCTATAATGACATTTATTAAGGGGCCGAAGGTGCTATAAATGTGGCATAACAGCTCAGCGTTTGAAAATACAGATTGTTTACCCTATTGGAGCCTTAGGGATTTGATTGCAGGCAAACACAAAACTGGACACAGTTTCTTCAAAACCGGTTTGCAGCAAGCACTCATCTGCCTTGTAACGCAGACATGTCTGGCCATTTAAAAACATGAAAATTCAATCTAACATGTTAAATTTGTCTCACACATGGGGGGTCGGAAAGGGGTCCTGAGGCATTAGTGTGTGAGTGCGAGCATGTGTGTGAGCAAGCAGCAACATGCTGGAAACAATCATGTTGCGGTGAGTTACAAGCAGCCACATCTGCTGATCTCCTCCCATTTTACTCAGGACAGTACAAAAATATAAAATCAAAAACAACAGAATCAAGTGAGATAAAATGTGTGTTTGTCATTAAACTAAATTTATGTTTTTTATTGTGATCCCTCGCAGAGTTCACAGAGAGAAATGTAACGGGGCAAGAGTAGAGTGATCACCATAGGCCGCAAAACCAATATATCAAGTTAGGCCAAAAAAAAAAAAAAAACGATCAGCATTATTTTTATTTATTCTTGCCCTGTTGATCCTGTTGGAGTTATAACAAGGAGCTACAATAACATAACTTTCTTTGGATTGATTGGTTATTTGTCATGTTGATGCAAACAATAGATACAGTTGAGTTTGAAGAAAAACTTCATTCCTATTCCTCCAAAAAAAAAATGTCAAAACAAGTTACCAAAGTTACCCATGTATTCCAATAAGTAGACTTAACTTTCCAAATTAGTTTGGGATATTTTAGAAAGAAAACATGGCTAAAAGCTGTTTGTGTGGTTTTTAAAACTCCAAATAAAGGGGAAAAAAGGATTTCATTTTTTTACAAGCCAGTTGAATAAAAGATGCTAAAAGGGACCAGAAAATATGAACAGGGGTATCACACAAACATGCACATCTGCATCACCTTATTTTGCAGATTTAGGTCAAATAAATACACAAGTTAATTAATTCTGATGGGATTGTTTTTCATCATACCAGTATTTCATGTCAAGTTCCAAAATTGACAACAAAAACAAAAAAAGCTATATTAATATAGCTCTCAGTAAATGAGTATCATAAAGTATTCCACAATGTTTGAAGCATTTGACATCTAGCTTTGTTTGAGGAACGGGACAATTCATTGAAAATATCCCCTTCCATCACAGCTCTCATATTTAATTTTTTCATTCACGTTGTTATTCAACTTCCGGATTCACAGGCACTTCAATATCATTGTATATTACATATTGATATATCATCATCATTATATAAGTATCATCATCACTGAACTGTTCTTGCAACTAAAATATAATTATTCATTTTGATAATATAACACTAGAGGACAATAAACATTGCTTGGCAATGTCACATATTGAAACTTTCAGCTGCTGTTTACTATATTAATGCTCACTTTTTTCATAAAGATCAAGACTTTTAGTTTTAGTCATATTTATTCTTTGTTTCCATCTCAGCCCGACTCATTCAAAATGCTTTCTGCAGCCTATGATGATGTTTACTTACTGAGCTCAGCAAAAAGTTACAGTTACACATGCTCAGAAAAAAGTTTTCATTCTGTCTGCAAAAACAGAAAAAAAGAAAAGAGTGTGAACATCTCAAAAATCAGATTTTGATGTATACATATTTTTTGGATTTTGGAAAAAAAATTCTAAAGTTCTAAAAGTTTTCTAAAGTTTAAAGTTTTCATTCTATTGATCTGATACTTGTTTTAGGCTGTTCGAACATTAACATGAATGACAGATGCAAACACTTTACAGGATTTCATCATGGCTGTGGGGTCTGGAAATTATATAAATAGTTATGAAATGAAACTTGTATGACTAAACTGAATGAACATTATATGTTTCAGTACCAAGACTGTACTTGACTGATCAACAAATTTGAGTTAAAAGTATAACTTATTTCAGATAATTATAATGTAGATCTCACTTATAATTGTGTTTCAAACATTATTACTGATTACCCTATAAACATGAAAAATGATTCTGTAAAATAAGTATTAAAGAGATTAGACTATTACTTTCAGTTGTGTTCTTATTTGACATAAAGAAAGTTAATTAAGATGGGCGATTGTAACACTGACTTAGCCTTTCTCATCTTAAGTCCATTAACGATAGTTAATTTTTTCCCATAATATAAATTAGTTTTATATACCAAAGATAGATAGATAGATAGATAGATTGTTTTGCTATAAAAGTATATTTGTCAAAAAATGTAATTTATCACGTATGTAACACAATGAATTCTTTGTGTCCTCAAGTTTCTGCTTAGATGCACCTTGAGGATGGATAGCATATGTTTTCTGTGACTCCACAATGACTGGTTCTTTTAAAGGACATTAGTCCAGAGACAACAAACAAACAACTCACTGTCTGCCAATGTTATTTTTCATATGAATTGTTGAAGGTGTTGACCAGAGTTGCGGTGAGGTCAGTCTGCTTTCAAAGTTGGCTCTCTACCAACGTTACTCTGCTGGAATTTCATTTCAATTGAGTGCAGTTGTTGAGGAGGCTATATGAGGAGGCTTACATTACCATGAAACTGTCACTAAGGAAGTTAACGGCCAAGGGTTTGCCCTTTGACCCCTGCTCTGTTCCTTAAACCCAAAGTAGGCACACAACTGCACATTTCTCTTTCTCTCATTCTGCCAGGAATGTTTTAGCATAATAATGCCTCTGGATCTTCATGGTTTTATCCATAATATTATTTATGTTGTAACTGCAGAGGACATTGTAAACCTTTTGCATATCTAAGAATGTTTGATTTTACCATCAGTTTTCCCAATAACATTGCAAGATAGGCCTACATGAAGTTTTTAATAAACGACATAGCTAGACCAAAGAAATAGGTCAAGATGAATAACCATTCAAGTTTGTGGCACAGCCACCGACCATGTTCAGAAACCATCCTCTGGTTACTGATCTTAGCAGGGCTCCCGTTCTTTTCCTCTCCACAGAGTTTAAATTCATGCGGATACACCAGAGTTCCCTCAGCACAGTGTGGGCCCAAGCTCCTGCTGAAAGCCTGGCTGAAACCTACAAGACGATGCACTTAGCACATGCTGATTCCACTTCCCGGTGAGGTCAAGGGCCGTGAACCTTCTCTTGTGAACGCAAGACCCTTTTTACATGCTCTTTTTCTCTTTTGTTCCTGTCCCCATACCCTCCTCGTACCCCTTAAAGCTAACTTTATTCTCTTCTCCTTCAACAAACACATCCGGATCATTGACTGAAAGCAGTGCTTTTCTGTTCCTTATCAGCAGTTTATGTGAGGAATAGTTTCATGCAAAATATTCCACATAATAATACTAACATACAGGTTTAAATTATTCCAAGTTCTGTTAAATAAAAGGACAAGAAATCAATTCTGACAAGTAATACTTATTTAATAATTATGTATACCTTCCCTAGATGGATGGATGGATGGATGGATGGATGGATGGACGGACGGATGGAGGTACATATATACACCAATTGTCTTAATATGTTTTGAATGAACATTTTTCCAGTGGTTTATGCAGTTAATAGACGAAGGGACTTATATTGTATACCCTGCTCTACTATTTTTTCCCCTACTGTCCTTTTCTGCAGACCATGCAGTCTAGTTAATGCTGACTTTAAAATGCCTTTGTTAAACGTCGGTTTACCTCTCTTTGAGGAATATGCTCTCCCTAAGAGCATTTCATAATTCTTTACACGACAACATGATGGATTATTCTGATTTTAGATCATAACTTTGACAGGCAAAAAGGGAAAAAACTCAAAATAGGTGGCTTGTGTTGAGCATTGCAAGTCACTTGCTGATAGACAATAAATCTTCCTGATGCATATTTTATAGAGAATAAGTAAATTTTGACTCCTGAAGGTTAACCAATTTTGAGGCCGAATTGTATGTGGAAACACACTTTAACACCTCAGTCCTTGTCCAGACAGCATAAATGTTCTAAATGATTAAAAAAAAAAAAAAAAATCTGATTATACTTCCTTGTTACAGTGTAATTAATTATACATTTAAGTGCTGAATAATATTAATTAACTACACTTGTACTTAGGGTTGGGTTAGAATTAAAGTATAGTTTAGGGTTAGTTAATGTAATTCTGCACAATTTATAGTTATTAACATATTAATATCATGTAACTTGTAACAAGGACTCTACAAAATAAAGTGCTACTGAAAATCATTATTATATACAAATAAATTTAATCACGTAAAATAATAAAAGTGTAAATTCATAATGAATGAACAGATGAAATGGTAACACTTTACAATAAGTTTCATTGGTTAACATTTAGTTAACTACCTTATTTAACATGAACTATGAATGAACAATACTTCTTCAGCATTTATTAATCTTAGTTAATATTACTTTCAACATTTACTAATACATCACTGTGAGCTAACATGAACAAAAAATGAACAGCTAGATTTTTTTAACTAACATTAAAAAAGATGAATAAATACTGTAACAAATGTATTGCTCATTATTAGTTTATGTTAGTAAATACATTAACTATGTTAACTAATTAACCTTTTTGTAAAGTATTACCGATTAAATTGTTCTTGCATATGTGGTTTACAGGGTGTAAACCACAGGTGTAATGGTTTTTACACTGTACAAACTGTATATTCTACCCCCCTATACTACCACTAAACCTACCCATCACAGAAAACCTTTGCCATTTTTTGAACTTCAAATAACACAGTTTAGTTAGTTTTTTTTTAAAGACATTTGGTTTACGAGTACACATGGAGTGTCCTCTTAAACCATGTTTACGTTGTAATACCCATGTCAACATTAGTATCCTCATACAAGACAGTAAATAAAACACAGTAAAAAAAAATTTATGATCAGTATGTCATGACAACATTTTTTTCAACCAATTTGATTATACCTTTAAAATTTAAGGCAGCAACTGAACTCAATTTTTTAAGTTTTTTATATCATTGTGTCCAAAGTTTTCAATTAGAAATGTCCCTCTTGAACAATATATTTTGTTGTTGTTTTTCACCCAAAAATAGCAGTTGTCAAAGTTTACCATGTCATAAAATTCTCATGATATGAACGCTTACAAAAACAAAACAATCCCAAGTCCCACAGGTGTATAAACAATCCCAGTCAGCAGTGGTTTACAAAGAGATATCCCGCCATTGCATACACACACCACCACGACAGGCCTGACAAAAGCCTGACTCTCTGATACACACAAAATAATTCAAATGTCAGGATTTGAATGTCATCTTCAAAGAGGCCTTTCCATCAGTCCTGAAGTCATTATATGGGAGAGGAGAATAAAAAGAGAGCGACATTGTTTTATGTACGGCCGCTTGATGCCAGTCTAATTAATAAAGGGCCTTTCTTTTCCTTTTGAAAAGCAGGTGAAGGGAGTGCGAGATTAAAGGTGCTTATTGTTTCTTTTGCTGATTTTACAGGTTGGGTTTTAATTTGTGAGAGGCGGCGAGGAGCCTCAGTCCAGATGGTACGATAACCCCGCCGAACGCTCGCACAAAAACCAACCTGATAACAAAGATATGTAGATGAGAGAGAGAAAGGGGGAGAGAGAGAGGGGAAGGGAGAGAAGGGGAAGAAGAGAGCTGGAACGTTGCCAATTGCTCCCAGCTCTCTGTAGCAGAGGAACAAATTGATGTGTCCAGCAAACGATGTTTCCGGAGCAGCAGGGGTTTGTTCTTCACTGCCAAATCCATCTCCCTTTCATAAGATAGCCCAACTAATGAGTAACCCCTGCGCAATACTAAATAAACATTCAGAGCAGAAACCTTGCACCTTAAATGAGTTTCATATTTTGGAGCTCTGAGGGCTGTATACTTATGCTATATCTTAATCATGTACCTGTTTCAATGAAAGTAACGAAAAGGACTGTTTTAAGAAATGGTCTTTATGATGTTCAGTTGTTTAAAACTAACAATGCAATCCAATCCACCCTGAGTACTTTCACCTGATGAATGTGAACAGGGCAGTACCACCTTGTTAGTGAGGAAAATGACTGGTGGTAAATATATCATTTGAAATGATTCTGATACTTTGTTTTTATAGACATTTTGGGAGATGAAACATTAAAGTCACTTTAAATGCATTCTGGTATGTTTACAGTCTATTGAGTAGATTTTGGGATAAAATATATTATTAAACATCCATCCATTCATCTGTTATTCATTTATTTTCTATCCATCCATCCATCCTCCATGTTATTTATTTTCTCCTATGGAGGAAGCCGTTTGGAGAACGGATGTTTGTTTTGTTTGTTTATTCATTTTTTATCAAACCAAATGTCCCCACAAGGATAGTAAAACCTAAAATCTCATACACTGATAGATCATACACTCATACGTCAGATACACTTCGGATCAGCCAACAGTTCCCATGAGGAAAACAGATTGATAAGCATACTAAATAATGTTTTAATTAAAATCTCAAAATGCAAAGAGGTTTCTATGAGGGTTAATTTTAGTGGTAGGATTATGGTATAAGATGGCAAATATTATCTCAGTATAAAAATAATAAAGTCAATGGAAAGCCCCCACAAAGATACAAAAACAAACGTGTGTGTGTCAAGTGTCCTAGTCCTGCCTTACTTTACTCTTCAGTCTAGACAGAGATCCTGATCTCCAGTGGACGGCAGGTCGGAGATGCTGAAGGTTACTCAACCACCTCGATGCCACCATTTCACTGACCCATTATAAGAGCAAGTTCAGTGACAGTACTCGGTATATGGCTATCAAAGTGCTGCCATGTCTATGTGTCTTTGCTTGAGTTTTTTGCTGGCACGCACGCACGCACACACACACACACACACACACACACAACTTATATATTTTTTTCCAAACTTGCCTTGACTGCAGTGTGTTGGTCTGAAGGACAGCTTCTTGACACACCTAATCCACAGAGATGCAACCTAACTTCCAAGGATAGGACAGGAAAGGAAATATTAAATATCAGGTAGGCCGAAAGATGTTTAAGTTTTATGTAATGTAAATCTCAGATCAAGAGGAGGGAAGTACTCAGTGGCTCTTTTGGATTTTGACAGTGGTGTGGAATAAAGAGAGAGAGAGGGAGAGAAAGATGGCTTACAGCTCTAGGCTTGATAAGAGGAGTCATTATGCAGTGTGATCGATGCAGCCTTAGTGTGTGCGAGCACAAATACACACACACGAACACACACATACTTTACGTGTTTGTTTCTGTCACCTTACATGTGTACACCGCACACTGAACATATACATGTACAAACATATTCACACACTATACTACAGACAGATATTGATTAGCAATACTGCATATACTTTATACTTAAAAAAAAACTTTAAAAAAATTTAAATTTAAAAATGTATTAGTTTACAAAAAAGGTTTTCATGTCATAACGTACTATTGTGAAAGTAATCACATGAATATAAGTATTTTTTTTCAATAATCTGCCCCTGTAATAATAAATTGTGTGAAAAGGAATAAAAGTTGTTAGTATTTTACTGCCAACAGTTGTCATTTCAACTGGAAATTCCAGTTAATTGTATGTGTAAGTACATTTTTTGGAGTTATTCATTTATTTTTAGGTAGAGGTTTTGATGACATTGCCATAATTGCTTTTTTTGTTGCAATTCTTCTTAAGATTTTAGTATGAATTGTTCTAAAGCAGAGGAGGAGAGTGGTGGGAGGTTAGGGGAGTGGTCAATTACCCTTTAATGGGCCATAAGCTTCTAATATCTAAATTTTCATCATTCTGCAATTGCTACAAAATGCCTTTGCTTGTTCTTTAGAAGAGAGACTTCACTGCAGCTCATCCACTTATTAATGCAATAAAAACCAAAAGTGCACATGAGAAGGGGGTTGGTGGTGGTGGGTATGGGGGTTAGAACGAAATAACTGGAATGGGGAGTGGGTGACGGGTAGAAAGAGAGGGAGAACAAGAAAGAAAGTCCTTGTATGATGGAATCCTCCAGAGATCATTAAGATCTGTCTTCTCTTTCATATCAGCATGTAAGGACTAGAGTGACGGTCCGTAAGCTGCCAGCCTCAGCGGCAGCCCTGTCGTCGGCACTGATTAATTTTCTCGTAAGGGGTGCTCCATTTAAAAGGTGCTTTATTTGCATTAGCATTTATAATTACTTAATGACGAATCAGATATGGTTCATTGCAAGCAAGTGCAGAAACAAGCTGTCTGTGGCCACTGTTTCAATTAGAGCACCATTGAAAACATGTCCCCCATGACCGTACAGTACAAGCTGCGTTTTATTAATATAGCTGTGAAATTAGGCCACTCTTTGCCGTTATGGGAGGACTATCTTTAGTCCAACCCTGACACGTTTTGATTCACTATAAACAGTTTTGAAAAACTTAAAAAACAGATTATAGGTCTGTTTATCTTTCTTAGCTAATAACTTTCATTGAAAAAGAAAAAGCTGCGATAACAAACTAGCTGCAGTGCCACAGAGAGGGACCACAGGCTTGAAAAATCTTTCCCAACAAGGTTATAAAGTTTTCAAGCCTTTCATTTGGAAAACTGCTTCTCTGGCAACATCTCCTTTAATCAAGCCTGAATACTATAACTCCAGCAGGAAGCCAGAATAAATTCTTCATTATTAAGCATCCATTGATTCCCCCGAGGCAGTACTGGGGGTGTTTAGGAGAACTCGCAGGAATAAATATTGCACGGTCGGGGAGGGTTTGACAGGGCAAGACTAGACTACGATGGAATATGTTGAGCTGGACTTAACTAACCAAAGCTTGACTACATCCCATTGAAATGAGAAAGCACACAGAACAACATAACAATCCCAAAGCAATTTCTCTTTCATGAATCAGATGGGCTTTATTGTGTCTGTCCTATCAGAAGCCTCTGTATTGTGAAAGTGAAATAAATAGACAAAGAAATTTTAATAATAAGCCTGAGGTTATCTAAAAAAAAAGAGAAAAAGATCCTTTGCTGTACTATTCGGTGCAGGCTGCCAAGTTAGCATGTAATCCTTTGATGAACATGCTACCGAGACTAAAAATGAGAAAGCATGCCAGTGAGAGTGAAAGAATGAGTCAAATGAGACGAAATGAGACATGTAGGAGCGACTGGCATCCTTATAAATTTTCAGCAAATTCAAAAGGAAATATATCCTGAAAAACACTTGTTAAATGAAATGCCTTGCCACCACGGAAGTAGGACTTCAGAGGAGAAGGAAGGTGCTAGTAACCCTGTTGCAGTGGATTGTCAGTTGCCTTTGTTTGTTGAGTCATGGGGCACTGGACAGCCCTCACGACCGACCTCCACTCCTGTCTCTCTGCCGTCTTTTGTCCTACCCTGCTCTCTCAGAGTCTGGAGAAGCAGGGAAAGGAAGATGTATGGTAATGTGCTGTCCAGCTGTACTGAGCTGCCCGGCTGCAAACAAAACACTTTATAAAAGGCCCATGGAGAGAGGTAAGGGGATACATCAATCAATTAACAATTACCCTGTTGCTAATCAGCTGTCCCTGGCCTCCATCGAGCCCCGGCTTTGTAATCCTGTTGGCAGCATCAATTAAATTCTTAAGGTTACTCTATTGAATTTTCCAGATAGAGGCAGAGAGACGGGAATGAACTGTAACCGAGGCTTAATCGCAACACAATTGTTCTGCTTTGGCTACTTTTTCACACCTCAGTGCTGTCGCACCATTGTGGGCCTGATAGGATCTCCCAGGGCATTTTTAGAGAGGAGAGACAGAAAAGGAGAGCGAGAGGGAGTGTTTGCTCATATATAGAGGCATATGTAAAAGAGTCCACCCTCCGGAAGGGACATGGTGCCTGTTCATATACACACTGTATATCCATAACACACACAAGTCCAGGTGTATGAATTTCAAGCATTCTTTTATAAACACATGTAAACATCGTTGGCAGCACAATTCTTGAATTGTGTAAATCAAGACAAACCTGATTGCCTATTAGAGACTTTTACTTTTGTAATGTAACCAACATGTAACGACACTTAAATGACCATATGCTAGTGTAAATGCTTACAGAATCATGTTACTGCTCATGAATATGTGTCAGACACTAGATTAGATACTGGAGAAAGTGCTTGCATGTTGAATAATGAGTCCCATGTCATGGGTATGAGAGTCAGGATCTGCATAGCAATGCATGTTTTGTCCTTGTGCTTGTCAAAGCCCAGTAAGTCAGGAAATTGAGTATGCATTTGTACGCATAAAATGCATGGTAAAAGTTGCATACTGCCCAAAAGAGATTGATTTATAAATGTGAGCGGAGTATACCATTCAATGTATGGTTCCTAAATGTGACTTAGTTTCATTTTGATCTCTGTGCAGAGTCAACAGGAATTTGATCAATTAGATTAATTTTAGGGATGCACCGAATCCGGATTTGTGGGGTTCGGCCGAATACCGAATCCACTGGTTAAGATTTGCCGAATCCGAAACCGAATACCGAATCCTACTCTCATCCTCAGTCCATTAACACAGTAAAGACATTAATGAAGTAAACAATGTGGATTTTTCATTTTATTTTATTTTTCATTTTATTTTTCATTTTATTTTAACTGTTAAAAAAAAAGAAAAAAAAGAATAAGCAACATTATGCATTTTAACAGCGGCGATGTTGTGTATTGTTTAGGGTCCTTGCCACCACGAGACAAATCGGCATTGAAAATTGAACATATAGCTTGACTTGAACTGCCTTCTTTTGACTGAAAGTACTGCCAAACAACACTTTTTCTACTCATGAGTTCCATTTTCACTTTCTCACAGCCTAATGCATTCGAACGGTCCACCTACTGTAATGAGTGGAATTAAGGTGTGGCCCCTTTAAGAGCTGCGCGCTCCCGGTTGAACTGTCTGCAGGCTGTATTGTGTGTGCCGTGCGCCTCGAACACCCCATGTATGCACGTTATTTCTGTTTGATGCGAATTTTGATCTTAATTTGTTTATTAAGTAAAGCTGTGGACGGTAGAACATGTGACAGACAGTTACACGAGTTCGATTGGGGAATAAAGTGCGAGTTGTTGTGAGATGCCAATCACCTTCGTTAGTCTGTCTGGCCTCTGCAATAACTTTAGCTGTGAGCTATCCCTATTTTTCTTCTTGACACAATGCGTTACACTACAGGCTTGTTCGACTTGAACCGGCGCTGCACAGACCGATCGGTTAATGACATCAAAGTAACGTTACAGAGAGAGCAATTCAAAATGAGCCGTCTGCTCTCTATTCGCCCTCACGGTACTTTGATGTCATTCAATGATCGATCTGTGCAGTGCCCGTAATCAACGGTGGGGTGACGTCGATGTAGCGCGCGCAGTGCAAGCCTAGGGTTCGGTTCGGTGGAAAAAAAATTCTAAGGTTCGGCAAAAACCGAACTCTGTTAAAAAGCCCAATATTCGGCCGAATCCGAAGCCGAATCCTGGATTCGGTGCATCCCTAATTAATTTACAAGTAATCAAACCATTATTTGTACTGAAGCATAGGCATTTTGTGGATTAATAAAGAAGGGTTCTGCAGTTGGAGTGATTTGTAATTTAAAGCAGAAGGCGTGGGAATTTGATAAGCTGCCATAGTCGCCTGACACTGCTGAAGAGAGACTGCTGACTTCAGTCTTATTTCCTGAAATGAAACTTTAACAGGTTGACCTCAGGACCCTGGGCGTCTCGTCTCCAAAGACCCTTCTTCCCCAACCACTTATCTCCATGATTGCTTTGGACACTGATCGCATTAAAACATCATGAATCATCAATTACAAAAGGACCAGGAAAAAAATTTGGGGGCTCGACCGGGATTTTGAAGACAAGTTTGACTTTGAAACTAATTGTGCCTGTAAACTCTTCCCTTCATCTTTAAAAAAAAAACAACAAAAAAACAACATGTTAAACTAAAAGGCAACTAAAAGGAAACAGCATCCGGGAATACTTTTTACGTGTACTTGAGTATGAGAAAAAATGAGAGAGGGAGGACTGAAATTGTGTTTGTGTGTGATCGCTCAGCATTAAACCTTTGAAACACTCTCTTTTCTACAAAGTACTCTTTGTGGTGACTGTGCTGTTTTAATGAAGAGTGCAACTACAGTACGAGCGTGTTGGTAAGAAGTCTTGATTTGTACTGACTGCATGACTGTCAAAGCCCAAGCTAGATTTTTGAGGTTACAAACAATTAATTATTGAAACAATTGAAGAAGAGTTACTTCAACTGTGTGTTATATACAGTGCAAATAGTTAAACACAGACACAAATACATAAGAAAACAGCCATTAACATTAGAGAAGTGCACAATACCAAATAACTTGTTCAGAAAGGTATGACTAAATACGAATAATACAAAAATAATAGAACAACATTTTAGTTTTACTTTTATCCAAAATCCCAAGAAGTGTTATACTGTTAGTCATATTTATTTTACATTACATTTTTGTTACATACATTTTGTATAATACTTGTAATAATAATTTTAATATATACTAATTTAAATTAGTGCTGTCAATCAATAAAAAAACAAACTAATAAATCATAATAAATTATTTTCTGTAATTAATCGTGATTAACAACACCTAACAAAGTTTTTAATATATTTTTTTATTGCAATTATTTCACATTTTAATCACCAAACACTTAAAACAATCTTCACATAAACCCATTATAATCAATGTCACATTTACATGTGCCCTTCAGTATATCAGGGCTCAATGTTTTCTATTGGCCCAGCCAAACCAGTTCAGATTTTTACTTGCCCTGCTAAAATGCACAAAAAGTTATTGTTTTCATTTATTTTGACCCATGTAACATTGTAATGATTTTTAGGTAGGTCTAACAGGTAGGATATATATATATATATATATATATATATATACAGAAATTAAATAAAGATATCAAACACTATTCACAGTCTTCACTGCATAAATTATAAATGAAATATAGATTAATCATTTTAAAAGCTAAAAACGTTATTCAATAGCGTCTTTCAATAGCTGCTCTTAGTGAGCGATTTCCGCAGTCTTTTGTTCTTTGGTTAACATTAATGACGGACATTACAACATCAGGTTTATTAGGCTGCTGTCACTTTAAACCTCATTTAACTGTGCTTGCGAGGATACTCGACAAAACAGGCATTTTTATCTGTGAATGCGCTGTCTGAAGCAGAATTCTGTGCACACGAGTGTGTGTCTGTGTCTGACAGGAGATTCGCAGAAAGCGCGCCAGTAGTAATGCACTGCTTCCTCTTTTGTGTCTTATCGTGTGTGAATGGTTTAAAAGAATTTGCTTGAATAAGAGCATGATCAAATATTGTAACGCTAGCCAAAGCATGACAGAAAAGAAGTGGATACTGTTTTTATACAGACACAGATAATCTTGTCCTTGCAACAGTTTTTAGATCACTTGACTTGGTGACAAGCCTAAATGGTACTGGGGACTTCCAAATATATGGTAAAATAGTGGATGGTGACTTTGTGGATTTGTTTATACTAGGGAATTATAAGAAATCTACTAGACTTACCAAATGACTGAAAGATTAGACCTATCATGGCCATAAATGTTACACTGTATTGGCTCGACCACATTAAAACTGTAGTAACTGTACTCTTTAATCCACATATTGATATTTGGGTTGTCCAAATAATAACAATATGAGTACATGGATTTTCTGGTTATAGCTTTCATGTGGAAATCTGGTACAGATGCTGTTACGGCTGAGGTGGTCTGCACATGCATGACATGAGACTTGCAGTGGATATTTGGAAGAGAATTGAGAAAAGACACGCTTAACTGAAAGACCGAGAGGGGTGTGCGCCACACCTATGGCTAGACTGGAGACTGAACCCACACACTGCTGTGAAAGGACCTCTGGCAAGTTCTAGGCAGCACCACAAGGTATATGTTTTTCCACCAAAAGATTCAGCCGTGCCGCTTTCTCATCAGAGCGAGCGTGTGTATTCGGCAGAGCGTGAAGAGGCAGATTTTCCGGTAGCACAAGCCTGAGATGGGCTCCAGCATCTAGGGCTGGCTCGACCAACTCACCTCCCACAGAGCTCCCACTGTCACAGCTCAGAGAAGAGATACAGCAGCCCCAGGACATGAAAAAGGGAGGGCGCTCAGGGAGCGAGCTAGATAGACAGAGTGAGTGAAAAAGGCAGAGAGAGAGCAGAAGCTATAGAGGTTGCTCCCGGCTCATTTCTCTACACAGAAGCCCATCTGCCGGGCACCCATGGTGGGACGACATCACTGCTCTTTGCCAAATGACAAAAAAAGCCCTGACGCCACAGGAAGCCAAATACAATCCCATGAATCCCGGCAATGCCATTATTTCTCAAAAAGCCTTAAAAGTCCCATCTCTGTCCTTATGGTGGCTTGTTGATTTACTCTCAGTTCCATCATGACTTAAGTTGACTCTAATTTTCAGCAAAGAAGCTCTCTGTGAATTTGAAATATGTGAATGGCATATATATTTTCTTTCTTGCAGAGTTAGTTCCATCAACGCGCAACACCAGGGGGGAAAAGGGAATTGACTCAGAGACCACAAAATGGTGTTTGCAGGCAGAATCTTGTGATATTGTAATATTTACTGTTACCACCTCAGGCTACACGCCACGCTTGGCTGTCGCCATTCAATGAGTCGCTCCAAAACGGAGCACATCTGGTGTCTTTCCCCACCCTCTCACCCATTTTGTCTCCGTCTTACTCTCTTGGTATCCATCCATTTCTCTGATGCTTTTGCAGAAAAAGTGCTACTCTAAAACGTCAAACTTTACACCCAATCTTCGTGCCTCTTGCCCCTGTCTGGTGCTGAGGAAGTGGCCTGCTCGAATTGATCACCGCTAACGCCGATAATTCATTGTGATGGAGGCTCCATGGAGTGAACATGGGGGGCTGAAGCCATGCATTGTCACCTGCATACTAATCAGCTTAAAAGGCCAATAGGAATGCAAGGGTTGTGGTCACATGATTTGCTGTTTATTGTTTGATAAATGACGGGGCACAAAAGGTGCCACATCCCTCAGAGCCATGTAGTGCTGTCTCAAATTCCCTGTCAAACAAACTCACAACACACGCACACGCATACACTCACACTCCAACACACAACCAACCTCGTATCTGTCGTCAAGGCTGATTCCGGTCCACGCTTGCAGCACAGTCAGCACACAGGAGAAACTAGCTTCTACTTCTACTTCAAACTCATGCAATTACTTTCCGTAATGTGTTTTGGAGGAGCACGGCAATTTGATTATCAAAGCAACACACACTCAACCCGCAACACTCCCTGAAGTCCTGGAGAAGAGGGAGCTAAATATTTCACTCTCTGTTGGGAAATGTGTCATGTGTTATGGACACATAATTCTTTTTGAAGCTGAAGTATCAATCCAGGTTGCTCAGTTATTTAACCAACAAAACCTTCTGGGCTGCATTTCCCATACGCACTGTAAGCCTAAATAACTCGTAGAAATGATCGCATGGATCATCTTAGAATTACAGGCTGTTTCCCAAAAGCATTGTAACTTAAGAAGTACTTGAAAATCGCCGTAGATCAACGTATATCAGTGCTCTGGAGTAATTGTAGAGTGAAATAGACTTGTGCAGTCACCTGCAAGACAGCCACAAAATTACACCTAAACTTAAAATAAAGCTACAATGCTTACGCTTTACACAGCATACTGGACAGACATTAATGTAAAGATATGTTTATTTATATTTAGTTTTATTTAAATCAATAATTATAGTAATCATAAAATCATTTAAAATAATAATTACATTGAATAAATGCATAAAATATATGAAAACCGGGTTGGCTCTCTTTCAATTCATGAATTTAGATTTGAATTGGCCACACTTGCAGGAAGTTAAATTAACTTAATTGTAATTCAAAAGACAAAAGTAATGCATTCTGGGAAATCACATGTACCCCCACCCTGTTCCACAAGTTAATTTATTACATATGATAAAATATATAAACTATATATCTAAATTAAACTATATTTTAATAATAATAATAGTAATAGTCAAGTCAAGTCAAGTGTATTTATATAGTGCTTTTCACAATATAAATTGCATCAAAGCAGCTTCACAGTATCAATCAAATAACATAATGTTTGTTTCTTAGTGGAAAAAACATCCACGTTTGGTAGGGCTGATCAATTGTATTAATGCTTGGTTAATTAATTTGAATATCCCCAACTGAGCAAGCCAAAGGCAACAGTGGCAAGGAACCGAAAAACTCCATCAAGTGACCTACTGGTGTCCTAAAACTCCATCAGGTGACTTAATGGAGAGAAAAAAAAAAAAACCTTGGGAGAACCCAGGCTCAGTCGGGGGCCAGTTCTCCTCTGGCGTTTATGAACTAGAGGCTGGATTTACAGTAACTGTAATTTGATGCAGAAATTTGTTTTATTTTATCACTTCGGGGTGGGTACGCGAACCGTAATCACAACGTTTTATCTGTAGAGTGGGAAAGGGATCCTCCATAGGGAGAGGCTAGTTGGCACTTCAGCACTGCGTTGTCATCAGGTCCAGGCAAAGCTCCTAGTCAGATCTGGATACGGCCTGGATCTGGCAGGCTGTGGGAAAACCTCGGGATAAACAAAGACACTAAACATTAGCGTAGATGCCATTCTTCTTATGATGTAACGAGTACATCAGGATTTAAGGGAAGTGTTCCCAGTTCCGGCTGACTTTAAAATTGAATTATAGAAGTCTATAATGTATTATGTGTATGCTAGGTCAAAGAGATGTGTCTTTAATCTAGCTTTGAACTGACAGAGTATATCTGCTTCCCGGACAATGGTAGGAAGGCTGTTACAAAGTTTTGGTGCTAAATAGCAAAAGGATCTACCGCCAGCAGTCGATTTTGATATTCCAGGTATTATCAACTGGCCCGAATTTTGAGATCGTAATAGACGTGAAGGACTATAATGCGTCAAGAGCTCGCTCAAGTACTGCGGAGCTAAACCATTTAGTGCTTTGTAAGTAATCAACAATATTTTAAAATGTATACGATGTTTAATAGGCAGCCAATGCAGTGTTGACAGAACCGGACTAATATGGTCATATTTCCTGGTTCTAGTAAGAACTCGAGCTGCTGCGTTTTGGACCAGCTGTAGTTTATTTATTAAGCGTGCAGGGCAACCACCCAGTAGAGCATTACAACAATCTAGTCTTGATGTCATGAAAGCATGAACTAATTGTTCCGCATTTGTTAATGAGAGCATATGTCGTAATTTAGATATATTTTTTAAGATGGAAAAATGCGGTTTTACAGATACTAGACACGTGACTTTCAAATGAAAGATTGCTATCAAAGAGCACACCCAGGTTCCTAACCGACGACAAAGACTTAACAGAGCAGCCACCAAGTGTTAGACAGTATTCTAGGTTATTACGTGTGGAAGTTTTTTGTCCAATAATTAGAATCTCTGTTTTTTTTTCAGAGTTTAGTAGTAGGAAATTACTAGTCTTCCATTTTTTTTATATCAGCTATGCATTCCGTTCATTTTGTGAATTGGTAAGTTTCGTTCCCTTTCGTGGTCACTCCGAGTTACGTCGGAATGACGACGAAATGGGGTTTCGCTTAGAACACCTATCGACTTCGAGTATACAAAAACGAGCCAATGGCAAAGAAATGCCATGGGTCTGCGGAATTTGCATGATGTAACTCCGCCCCACCTCGTGGGTATAAAAGGAGGACGCCGGCAACATGCAGTTATGTTTTCGCTTCGGAGCCCAGAGTATCTCTTCACTCCACAGCCATTTATGACTTCACTCTACGAGACGAGCCATTCTCTCCGGTGTTGGTGTGATGGCGATCTGCAGCGAGTTCACATTGCCTGCTGATCTGTGCAGTGATCTGCCAGTGAGTGTGTTCTCCCCGCTCGCTTCAACATCACAGAGTTTTTTTTCTCCTCTCACAAAAGAGCTCGCACGCGGCACGTCTTTTTAAAGACGGCTCGCCCGTGCATTTAAAAAAAAAAAAAAAAAATGTGGCGGCAGATTGGTATCGGACTCTGATGGGCACGAGCGCTGTCTAGTGTGTAGGGCTTTTATCATGCTTGTACAGCGCTCGTGGGTGATTCATGTTCTCTCTGGGAACATGATCATCGCGTCATTTAGGTCGAGACTCAATGAACTCGCAAGAGTGAGAGTCCCCTCATCGACACCCCGATCTAGCGCTCCCCCGAGGGGTACTACTTCGGCTGGTGGCCAGGGTGACCTGAGGGTTATAGTCTGGAACAAGGTGCCGACTATCTGTCAGCGACCCCAGCTCCCTCCTGTGTGACGGTGCCCGCTAGTGAACCTCCGATTCCCGCGAGTCGACCTTTGGGTGGCCCGCGAGTTTCGGTTGAAGCTACAGAGGAAGATGCTATGTCTGTTGTAACATCATAAGGTGGGCTTGGTTCTTTTGGAAGTGACGACTCGTCACAGCTGCCACCTTCTGGTGTGTTATGCTGTGCCTGAGTCTGATCCGGAGATGACGGCCATGCTTTCCTGGGACGATTGGTTTTGGGTAAGGCCGCCGACCAGCGTCCACGGCAAACCCCAATATCTTTCTTCCCGGACGTGCATGATGAGATCTCGATGTCCTGAAAGACCCCCGTGTCTTCTCAGGACCGCTCGTTGGTCTCATCTGCCTTTCCCCCCTCACGTGGCCGCTGCACATGGGTACACTGGGGTCCCCCCGGTTGAACGCTCTGTTGCGATGCTACTGTGTCCTCGGAGTGCTTCCCGGCGCTATCCTAAGCACCCGTCCGAAGCCTGTAGTTCTTTTCGTCTACACTAATCTGTGGCGAAATCCTATAGTGCCATAGGACAGGCAGCCGCCTCACTGCATCCCATGACCGTTCTGTGGTCTACCTGGCCCAGATGCTCATGGTTATGCATGAGGGCGGGACTGACTCGAGGCTCTTAATGAGCTACCAAGCGCGCAGCCACTGACCTTGCTCTCCGAGCGACGAAGGTGGCCGTGCACTCTCCGAGTCAGGTGATGTTTACCACTCTGGGGCTGACCGGTCTGATGTGCTGGAGGTCGGCAGATTCGTCTGCTCGACACCCCCACATCCCAGGTCGGCCTCTTTGGCGGTGCGGTTGAGTTCTTCTGCCCAATAGTTCTTAACCGCCCGGAAGCAGATTGAGGTTGTTCTGCCGGCGGCCCCGCCGTCCGCTCAGGTCCCTCAGTCTGCCAACCGCCGAAGGCGCCCTCCCACGGTTCCAACCCCGCCTGTTCACCCGGGCTGGCTTGGAAGACCGTGGGGGGATGCCTCAGCCCTCTCCAGCCCCGCCCCCCGCTAGACGCCGGGTTAAGCGGCGCTTTTGAGATGGGCTGCTCAGAGATGGGACTCAGTTCTTTCCAGGAGTTGGTAGCAGGGCCACTCCTTTCCCCGGTGGAGGGCTGGGGAAGAATCCTTATTCAGAAAGAACTGACTCTCTCGTCTCTGAGCACACAGAGTTCTCAGACGACACAGAGCGCCGCCCACAAGCCCAGCTCTCCTCGTCCCCCTCTGTCCCAGAGTTGGTTGACACGGCGTGCCGTCCACGGACCGTTTCGTCCCTGTCCCACTCTGTCGCCAGACCCCTGGCAGAGCAGGCCCCCGTGGAACGCTGGTCCTTCCCTGGCCTCCTCTGTCAGGGCGCAGATGTTAACTGCGCCCCCACACCGGATCGCTATGCCGTCCACGTCCGGGCCAGTTACTCCGCTTCGCTGCTCCTCCGGGGGGACGCCTGTGGTCCGCATGACCCCGCTGGTTCAGTTCTTGGGAGCCTGGCTAGAGCTTCCCCAACTGTCCCGCTGGGTCGCCCGCACCATCAGGTTAGGCTATGCGATTCAGTTCGCACGGTCTCCTCCCCGCTACAGGGGAGTCCGCTCCACTTTGGTCGGTGGCAATGCCCCAATCATGCGAGCAGAGATTGCCACCCTGCTGGCGAAGGGTGCAATCGAGACTGTCCCTCCAGCCGAGATGAGGTCCGGCTTCTACAGCCCTTAATTCATTGTCCCCAAGAAAACCGGTGGGTTACGACCAATCCTGGACCTGCGAGTACTGAATCGCTCCCTTCACAGGATGCCGTTCAAAATGCTCACCGCCAAACGCATTTTCGAATGTGTGCAGCCCCAGGATTGGTTTGCAGCGATCGACCTGAAGGACGCCTACTTTCATGTCTCCATTCTCCCTCGACACAGACCGTTCCTCCGGTTTGCTTTCGAGGGGCAGGCATACCAGTACGCGGTTCTCCCTTTCGGGCTAGCCCTGTCTCCTCGCGTCTTCACGAAGGTCGTCGAGGCAGCCCTTGTTCCCCTTCGGGTTCACGGGGTTCGCATCCTGAACTATCTCGACGACTGGCTGATCCTAGCTCACTCTCGAGACCAGGTTTGCGAACACAGGGACCTTGTGCTCCGGCACTTAGCCCGTCTGGGCCTTCGGGTCAACTGGGAGAAGAGCAAACTTTGCCCCGTGCAGAGGATCGCTTTTCTCGGTATGGACATCGACTCGGTCACCATGTCTGCGCAGCTTACGAGCGAGCGCGCGCAGTCACTGCTGACTTGTCTGAGACAAATACAGGGCAAGAGAGCGGTTCCACTGAAACATTTTCAGAGGCTCCTGGGGCATATGGCATCTGTAGCCGTGGTGACGCCGCTCGGATTGCTTCATATGAGACCGCTTCAGCTTTGGCTTCGCGACCGAGTCCCGAGGTGGGCATGGCAACAAGGCAAGCTCCGAGTTCCAGTGACTTCGAGCTGCCGTCAGACCTTCACCCCGTGGTTGAACCTCAGTTTTCTCAGGGCTGGTGTCCCCCTGGAACGAGTGTCGCGGCATGTTGTTGTCTCAACAGATGCCTCCACCACGGGCTGGGGCGCCATGTGCAATGGTCATGCTGCCGGGGGCTCCTGGACAGGACCCCAGCGCCTATGGCATGTCAATTGCCTCGAGTTGCTGGCAGTACGCCTTGCTCTGCACCGCTTCCGAGCGCTGCTCATGGGTCAACACGTACTAGTCCGATCAGACCATACCGCCACAGTAGCGTACATCAACCATCAAGGTGGTCTTAGCTCCCGCCGTATGTCGCAACTCGCCCGCCCCCTCCTCTTATGGAGTCAGAGGCATCTGAGGTCCCTTCGTGCCATTTACATTCCCGGAGCCCTGAACCGTGCTGCCGACGAGCTGTCACGGCTTCAGCCCCTCCCTGGAGAATGGCGACTCCATCCCCAGTCGGTCCAGCTGATATGGGACCAGTTTGGCGACGCACAGATAGATCTGTTTGCCTCCCGCGACTCGACCCATTGCGCCCAGTATTATTCTCTGACCGAGGGCACGCTCGGCATGGATGCACTGGCGCACAGCTGGCCGCGGGGCCGCAAATATGCGTTTCCCCCAGTGAGCCTTCTTGCGCAGGTCTTGCGCAAGGTCAGGGAGGACGAGGAGCAAGTCCTTCTGGTTGCGCCGTACTGGCCCACCTGGACTTGGTTCTCCGAACTAGTGCTCCTCGCGACAGCACCTCCTTGGCCGATTCCTCTGAGGAAGGACCTCCTTTCTCAGGGACGGGGCACCCTGTGGCACCCTCGTCCCGATCTCTGGAACCTCCACGTGTGGCTCCTGGACGGGACGAGGCAGGTTTGAGTACCCTACCACCTACGGTGGTGGCTACCATCACTTCCGCTAGCGCGTCGTCCACGAGACATGCCTACGCGTTGAAGTGGAACCTCTTCGTCAACTGGTGCTCTTCTCGCCGAGAAGACCCCCGGAGGTGTTTGATCAGTTTCATGCTTTCCTTCGTTCAAGATGGGTTGGAGAGAAGGCTGTCTCCCTCCACCCTCAAAGTTTATGTTGCCGCTATTGCCGCACACCACGACTTAGTGGAAGGTAAGTCCATAGGGAAGCACGACCTGATCGTCAGGTTCCTGAGGGGGGCGAGGAGGCTGAATCCTCCTCGTTCTCCTCTCGTTCCCTCTTGGGACTTCTCAGTGGTCTTAAGTGCCCTGCAGAGTGCTCCCTTTGAGCCTCTGCAATCAGTGGAGCTTAAGTTCCTGTCAATGAAGACAGCGCTCCTGGTTGCATTGGCCTCTCTCAAGAGGGTCGGGGACCTGCACGCATTCTCCGTTGACGAAGCGTGCCTGGAATTCGGGCCGGCTTACTCTCACGTGATCCTGAGACCCCGGCTTGGATTTGTGCCCAAGGTTCCTACCACTCCCTTCCGGGACCAGGTGATGAACCTGCAAGCGCTGCCCTTGGAGGAGGCAGACCCAGCCTTGGCACTGCTCTGTCAAGTACGCGCTCTCCGCGCCTATGTAGACAGGACGCAGTGTTTCAGGACCTCAGACCAGCTCTTTGTCTGTTATGGTGGGAAGCTGAAGGGAAAGGCTCTCTCAAAGCAGAGGTTGTCTCACTGGATAGTGAACACCATTGCTTTGGCATACCAACAGCAAGGTCGACCGTGCCCCCTTGGTGTGACTGCCCACTCCACCCGGAGTGTGGCGTCCTCTTGGGCTCTAGCGCATGGCGCCTCGCTAGCAGACATCTGCAGAGCTGCAGGCTGGGCGACACCGAACACATTCGCCAGATTCTATAATCTCCGAGTGGAGCCAGTGTCCTCTCATGTACTCGCTCCAACTAGCTAGTACCGGACCCGCTCAGGTGTCTTCGCTTGCTCGCCATTCCACTCCTCGGACTGGATACGTGCGATATTCTGCTCAGGTGAGCTTCTCCGAAAGCCCTGAGTTCCTCCAGCACCCCTGATGCTAGCGCCAGTGTCTATTGCCTGGGCGTCGGCTAGGTGCCTCCCGTGTGCATGGTCCCTCCCCGGAGCTACCCCCACACGTGTGTTTCCACTGCAAGCCTCTCTGAGCATGTGTCTTTCCCTCGGCAAGCCACCTTGCCACCCCTGAGGTTGAAATATTCCACCTGAGGCTGGACACCTCAGAGTTTCTCCATATGTTTCCTTCGGGTCATATGTGTATTTTCAAATGCCCCCCCCCCCCCCCCCCCACTGGGTTGGTGATAATTGCATATTTCCTCTAAAGCTTGGGATGTGCTTCCCAGTATACCTTGGTATTCCTGTGCTAAATAGGAGTCCTTCGTCCTAACATATATTGAGGGCTCAGATTTTCGCAGGGCACTGGAAGACAGCTGTGAAGGTGGCGTGATTAGACTGTTAACCCCATTTCGTCGTCATTCCGACGTAACTCGTTACGTCTTCCTGCCACTTCCGCTGTACCGCGGGGATCGCCTGAGTTCAGTCTTGGCTCCTCAACGAAGAAACAACTGCATGTTGCCGGCGTCCTCCTTTTATACCCACGAGGTGGGGCGGAGTTACGTCATGCAAATTCCGCAGACCCATGGCATTTTCTTTGCCATTGGCTCGTTTTTGTATACTCGAAGTCGATAGGTGTTCTACTCAGGGAACGAGGGTTACATACGTAACCGAGACATTAGGTTTTGAAGAAATATACAGCTGAGTATCATCGACATAACAGTGAAAGCTAATTCCATGTTTCCTAATGATATCTCCTAATGGTAGCATGTACAGAGTGAACAGCAGCGATCCTAGTAATGAGCCTTGTGGTACGCCATACTGAACTTGTGATCGATAAGACATCTCTTAATTTACTGCTACAAAACTGATAACGGTCAGATAAGTATGATTTAAACCATGCTAGTGCAATTCCACTAATGCCAACATAGTTTTCTAGTCTATTTAAAAGAATGTTGTGGTCAATTCTGTCAAATGCAGCACTAAGATCAAGTAACACTAATAGAGAGATACAACCACGATCGGATGATAAAAGTAAATCATTTGTAACTCTAATGAGAGCTGTCTCAGTGGTGCGGCCTAAATCCTGACTGAAAATCCTCGCAGATATCATTTCTTTCAAGAAAGGAACACAGTTGTGAGGATACTGCTTTTTCTAATATCTTTGACAGAAAAGGCAGATTTGAGATCGGCCTGTAATTGACTAATTCTGAAGGATCAAGTTGCGTTTTTTTTTTTACAAGCGGTTTAATCATAGCCAGCTTAAAGGTTTTTGGTACGTATCCTAGAGACAAAGACGAATTAATGATATTAAGAAGAGGATCTATGATCTCTGGAAGCATCTCTTTCAATAGCTTAACATACAAGTTGTCGATTTAGATGAATTAACAAGTTTGCAGAATTCTTCCTCTCCTATAGGAACAAATGAATAAAATTTTTCCTCAGGGAGACTACAATGCACTCCCTGATGCGATACTGTAGTAGACGGCTGCAAAGTTATAATTTTGTCCCTGATATTATCAATCTTATAAGTGAAGAAGTTCATAAAGTCATTACTGTGTTGCCCGGAAACTTCTGTGCTTGAAGCTTTCTTTTTCGTTTGTTTAGCCACTGTTTCAAATAAATATCTAGGATTATGTTTATTTTCTTCTAATAGGGTTGAAAAATAAGCAGATCTAGCAGCTTTGAAATCCTCTCTGTAAGCAATCGAGCTCTCTTTCCATGAAATCCGAAATACCTCTAGTTTTGTGTTCTTCCACTTGCGCTCTATTTTTCTGGCTGCTCTCTTAAGGGCCTGAGTGTGCTCGTTGTACGACGGCGTTGGACTATTATCTTTAATATTCTTTAAGTGCAACAGAGCAACTGCATCTAAAGTGCTGGAAAAGAGTTTCTGTTGCAATATCAAGTTCTTCTAACCTATCCAGGATGCTGAGATGATGAAACTGATTAGGAAGATTATTGATAAAGCAATCTTTAGTGGCCGAAGTTATAGGTCTAACATACTTATAACACGGAGTCGGCTTTGCAGCCTTGGCTAAATGTAATTTACATGAGACTAGATAATGGTCTGAGATGTCATCGCTCTGCTGCAGAATTTCAACGGCATCAACATCTATTCCATGTGATAATATTAGATCTAGAGTATGATTACGACAATGAGTGGGTCCTGACATGTGTTGTCTAACTCCAATTGAGTTAATAGTAATAAAAGGATAAACAACTCTAAAACATAGCTTTGTCAGCAATCAAATGATTTTCAATTCACTTTAATTCTCCTTCCTTACATTCAAATTGAATTCAAATTCAGGAACAACCCTGGTGGCATGACTTTTGTTGTCAAATAATTTAATTTCATTAGTCCAGATATTTGAGGCGAAAATTTTATGATGTGATTTGCAAGCTCATAAAACTGTGTGGACATGGATATACTGCATATGTTCACCAACACCATCTTCCTCCCTTTCTATAATCTTTTCCTCTCTGATACATGGACCTATGGCTGCTGACACCATTTTTGGTAACGCTTAATTTTAAGGTGACATAGCCCTAAACCAAACCCTAACCATAACCATATATTAAGTACATGAAGAAATGATTGCATGGATCATATTAGAATTACCGGCTGTTTCCCAAAATAACTATCCTTAAACCAAACCCTTACCTTAACCATTTAGTAAGTACATATAGTCAATTATTATTATTTGGTACTTATTTGAGTAATTACATTGTAACGATGGCACCTCAAAATTAAGTGTAACCCCGTTTTCACTTTTGATGTTCTTGAAGCACAGCTTCCACCTCCCTATTGTGCCCTCCACAATATTACACAAAAACAGGGCAGTATAACAATATAACACATTATATAAATATTTATGTCAATCCCATGATCAATCCCATTATCTCAATGGGTAACTAACCACAGTCTCCATATCTCCACTGACCTTGGAAGCTTCCACCACTGATGAAACCCTGCAGACACACATCATGTCAACGAAAACCGGAATTTTGGTATACATAACTGTGTACAAAAACAGTACTAAAATAATAGTATTAATTAGGTTATTAATATAATTAGGTTCAATATTTATGACATGATGCATATTTATAATGTTATATGATCTCACGTTAAGGACACTTACTAAAAAGATGTGATTCCATAGTGCAAGTGAGGCTTTAGATGAAGATGTACTTAATATGTACCACACAACTGAGATGACGGACACTATTTCGATTTGTTTTGTGTCTGTACTCCCCGCTTGTATAATTCTGTATGCCATCACAATTCACTGCGACCCAACTTGCCCTCCGTGCTTTATGCTGCTGTAACGATTGACATAGACTTTGAGGAAAAGACCAGTATTTTCCTTCTGTTTAATTGAAATGCAAACTACATCTGTGGCAGTACCAGAGGATTTGCTAATATTCTTTTTTCCGCAATGATAAAGGCCGTCGCTATTTCTTTGGCTATCGACTTGGTCATGTGTGTAATTGCTTCATGCAGCCTCAGACCCTCAAATGCACCAATGCAAATATTAAAGAGAGCAGAGGCTTAATAAAAAATTGTTCAAACAATACAGGACAGATCTTGCCGCAGCTGTCCATCTACACCAGGGTTCTATCTAGATGGGACCTGTTACATAGTAAGAAGAACATAAGGGGAGAAATTAATGACTTCAAGTGAGCATAGAAAGAGAGACACAGAGGAAGGGAGCGGGATAAAGGGGAGGGGCAAGGCCAATAGATCAGTCAGACTTTTTAATGGTATTGATTGGCTACAAGGCTAGCGAAGCAGATGCGGGCTGGTCTGATATCCCACTGTCACCTTGACCTTGGGTCAGCAGTAGCCTTGTGACCTTCGACCTTACAACACCTACCACCGGCCCCCGTAATCCTGCACTGTGGACAGTCCACGGGGGAAAAGTGTCTCCGTGTCTCCAAATGAGAATTGACTTTCCTCGCCCTGGATGCTGGAAATGCAGGTTAAAATTTGTCAATAATGTTTCACAAGAACAATTTTTTTCCACAGAATAGTCGACGCTGAAATGAATTGACATTTTTTTTTGCGGAGGAAGGGTCCGGGGCTGCGCTGTACGAAAGCGCAGGGAGTTCTTGGACGCTAACTGCTTGGCCATATTGATCGCACGCTTAAAGTGCACACACACACTTTGAAGAGCATTGAGATTCAGACACAGGGCACAGGGAGGCCGTGAGCACCACCACTGCCCTAATGGTAATTGCTTTCGATCTTCACTCGTACATCCATGATTTACTGGCTTCTCCTGATGAATAGCTGACACCAAATATTTTGGAAAGAAAAATGTATCACAAAGTAATTTTTCCCCTCCATGCCATTTGCTTTTTCCTCTCATCCTCTTCAGGAGCACAGGTGGAGGATGCCAAGTGGGGAACTTCATTAATATTACAAAGTAGAAAAGCGGCCGTTAAACACGGTAGTGGATCATTTGGAGAGGACGCTTGGCTTTGTCCTGCCCAGCTCCATCAAGGCATCCTCCTCTGTCTGCGAGAGGGGTGGGGAGAG
Organism: Meda fulgida; assembly: GCA_030578275.1. NCBI lineage: Eukaryota > Metazoa > Chordata > Actinopteri > Cypriniformes > Leuciscidae > Meda > Meda fulgida. Next base: position 9,397,495 of record CM060621.1, read on the forward strand.
AAGAAATGGCTCTTTCAGCCCCATGGCATAATTACTTCAGATGGATTGCGGCAGGAATTGCTTGTCCCTCATTGAAACAGTCAGGTGCCATTAATTGCCCTCTAAACACATCATTCAGGGTTGTTTTCAGGACATCTTTGGACTCCTAATAAAGGCAAAGTGTTTGATAGAACTGATTGCAGCTGTAGGTCATCAGGAATCAAACTCTCAGTTCTATTTTGTGAAAAATTACACCGCAATCAAAGGTGTTGATGCAAGTCGCGTTTACTTTCAGGCCACAGGAGGGATATGCTTTGTTTGCTGGTACCTTTTAGAGTAAATCTTTCTATATTGTGTCTTAGATCTTGACTAAGCTTAATAATTATGTAAATCAAACCGGAATTGTGGCAATGTGTACCGAAACACACTTAGCTGCTTTATTTGTCCAGCTCTCTCCTGCTTTAGCCCAGCTGTAGCTGACAATTTCAACTACAGCAGTTCATTAAAGGAGATTACAATCTCCGCGCAGCCTGTTCAGAGCAGACTGTTTGTATCTACTTTCCTTTGTGAGCTGCCGATGGTAACCATGTTTACGATAGCTGAAAAACAACTCGCAGGTCTATTTATTCCCAACCGCCTGTTTTCCTATCAAATCTTAGTCAGGTCTGCAATTTCAATCACTGTACTTAAGTTGAAGACATTGTTTTAAATGGACAGTTTGTATTGTCAGGTGAACTTTGATTAGATCAGAATGAGAAACTATTTTAACTCTGTAAAGCTTGGCATATAAAATATTCTATATATCATTTACAGTTTATTGTCAAAATCTTAAAAAAAGTTTGTTTTTTTGTATGCATTTACAGATAGTATGATATAAGAAAATAAAATAACACCTCAATTTTATTCAGAGGCCCCAAATACGCAAAAATATCCAATTTGGTACAGTTGCTGCTATTTAAGATAGCTGATACTGCAAGCTGAAAATTCTGATAGCTTGCAATATAAATCAATGAGATCATTATAACTGTATAGCTTACATAAATGGATATAATGGATAGTTGTCAATTAGTAAGATATTTGAATAGTTCGTTTGATGATCAAAGCTCTGTAGTTCTTATTATATATAAAATATTTTAAATGTATATAAATTAAATATAGTGTGTATGTAATGTATTAAAGGCTACTGTGATAATACTATATACAGAAATATATCGGTTTACTGTACATAGTATTACCATAATATAATATTTACACATCATATTAGAAGATAATCAGATGTTACTGCAGCAACATTATCATACATAGCTAAAGCAATGGTTCCTTTGTGTGACTGAGCTGACTGATTATTGTAGGATACTGAACAGTTCCCCATATATTTTTTTAAGTCAATAAAATTGGCCAAAACCAGAGATTTTGACTATCCAGTATCAGATATAGCGAAGTGATTTCTGTGTGGCCTCACTTTACTCTGAGCATTTGTTTGTTTGAACTGTTTCAACATCTGAATGGAAAAAATGGATCCAGTCCAAGAGTTTATTCTCATAATGTGTTTGTCAAGCTTCCGACAGTGACGATATGGCTCTTCGTCAGGCCTCTCATCAACACATGTGGCTCTTCAGTCATTTCATCCTATTTGTCTAATGGACTGTACATTTTGACACACTAGAGAAATTTTTGAGTATTGTTTCATCTCTGCTGAGTGGCCATTTAATTAATGTCCAATAATGTATGTCGTTTATATAAATAAACATTGGAATTGGTCCATACTTAGGGGATTAGTGGATTTTCACTGTTTTAAGTGTCAGGATTTACAGCCTGACACTGAGTCCTCTGGTTCATGTGAGTGACCTTTGACTCTTACATTTTTCTGAATCCAAAACTTTGTTTTATTCAGGGATGGTTGAACTTAGTCATGCAGAATCAGAGTTAAATAGTCTGATTAAACTTTCATAATTAAGTATTTTTTATTTTTGTGATGGCCCAGATGTCCAGAGGCATCTCCAAAGACTTTCTACTTGTTATTTAATTTGGATGATATTTTATCTCTGCCTCACACACACAACATATCAAGCGTAGCGTCAGTTCTGGCAGGTCACGTTATTCAAGTTCGAGTGTGCCACACTCTCAGCCGATCCACATCTACCTATAGGAATAGGACGCCTCTCCATGTACATATATAAGCTCCTTCAGTATTATCAGCAGCTATCGTGTTTCTCAGGAGTTAATTACCCTCCTCCATCCCAGCTCCTCCTTTCGTCAGTCAGGATTTGGCATTCTGATTCCCCTTGAATCAGAATAAATTCTCGAATTATGTTGTACTTTAAAATCTTGAATTAAATGTATTTGCATACATTCATGTTGGTTCTGTTCTGTTTACCCAAAGGGGGTTATTGCTGCTCTCCCTGCTCTTGACCATGCTAGACTGCATGGATGCGCAGGGAGTTCTCACCCAGAACGGAACCATATTGCCAATCCAAACTGTACTAAATGTCAATCGTATTTGACGATAGTGGTCCTGACAGAAATGTTTATGTGTACACATCGCTAATATGTAAAATGACATTCAATTAAGTGCTTAAATGATAATAAAACATCAGTAGATAGCATATTTTTATCGACTAATGAAGGTTTAATTTATTTCGTATAAATTGAATTATATATTTATTTAGAATATATTATATTCAGCACCTTGCAGTACCTTTAATAGAAATTAGTTTTTAAAAAGTGATTGGATTTTGAATCAGTTGTGACTCGATCATTCAATACAACAAATATATTTTATATTACTAAACTAAAACTAATATAATTTATATACTTTTTAGAATAGAGAGGACAAATTAGCAGCTAATGTAAACAGACAGAATTTTGCTTCTCGAAACACAGCAAGTGTATTAATAAGAGGTCCAAACGAGCAGCAAAAATGCACTGAAATATTTATGCCGGTTTGATTCGGATCACCCCCTTAGGATGAGACACACACAAAAACCTGCAATCTGTGAATAGCCACAGGCAAAGTAGTAAGAAGGTCAGACCTATAGTTTTTTTCTTTACATGGAAACCTGCCCATCAAAAAGAAACACAGAAGGTTGAGACGAGATATATTTTTCACCTGAGAGCAGAAATCTCAGCTTTGGAGGGCTATAAATTTCCCCCTCCCTATTTCTGTTGTTTCAGACATCTTTCCTCATTTTACTGGGATCAATCCATTTCGGATCATCCGTTCAAAATTAAATCTAGCAGGTGCTTGTATACACAACAAACTCAATTTACGCTAAGGTTTTGAAGTCTTTCACAGCAGCATCAGTGGCCAACATCAAAGAACCGCTGTTTCGGTTTTAGTTTTAATACCACGGCAAAAAGGTTTCGCATCTTCATTTCAAGTTGAGAAATTCAACAAAACATCATCTTTTCTAATTCTCCTTCGGGACGTTTTGTTTTCATATTTATCAGTAGTGGTATGGGAATGTTTTCTGTTATTAAGTTTTATTATATTTAATGTTGTAGTAATACAGAGAGAGATTAAAGATTATTAAATCTTTATGTACACAAAGTGTGCGCAATTACACATACATACCAAAAAACAAACAAACAAGAATCCACCCGGAATTCAAAAACCAACACCATTCTATTTTAATCAATCTGAAACTGCTTCAAAAATAATTACCAAATAATAAATTAACTTGTAGAAGGCTTCACAGGTTCCTTCATCCACTTTCCAGTTTACGGAGTTCATTTCAAATCTGCTAATCATTGACCTGAACCTAGACAAACCTAGCTTTGTATCTCATTTCCCCATGGTTACGTAGTCAATGAGCCCGGAAACACAGCAACGGGAATCAAGCCCTCAGTTCCTAATGGAAAATTCTAAGTCTCACCAAAGGGGTCCTTGAGGGGAAGACTGAGACATGCCTGATTACTTATCTCTCAGATTTATTTTTGCTGCTTTAGTGTCAGAATACTACCAAAAACTGAAATTTTGAATCAGTTGGACAAGAAAATAACAAAAAGATGATGTGGCACACAAAGCGTCTTTTGAAAAATCATCCATATTACTGGCTAAATAAAATGTAATGTAATTACAATCCGGCAATTACCCAGTAAAGCCCAGACATAATCGATAGGCCATCAGACAACAGGTCACGATGTCAGAGGTCAAGTGTCATAGGTCATTGCTAGCTTGGTCAGACATAGTTGGTGTATTTGTATATGTGTGTGTGTGTTCAGTATAAGAGATGATGCTGATTGTGAGCTCAGATAAATATTGGTCTGAGCAGAGAGCCCAGCGAGATACAGCTCTGAATAGATTATCTGTGCCACATGAGGCAGGGTGTAATCTATTGATTGGGTTACTGTGCTATTTTAGCTCAGAGTAAAGGACCTTTAAATGATTTTAGGTGCAGTTGCTTCAAATGAAACGACTAAACTTGAGAGTGCAATATTAGCTCACAACAGAGGGGGCTGATAATGAAATTACAGTTTAGTTTGAGGCTTCTATTTGATATCTGTATAACGTGAGAGTTTTTTTAATCTCATTTTGACCATGTGTTGACCGAGTACAGTTGTAACACTAAGTATTTCACTTCTCATGCAAGCTCGAACTGTCATCACCCATTTGCATGGAAAATTTGAAGCGCATAGTTTTCAACTAAACAAAAAAAAAAACGTTTTATATGTTTTGGCTGTTCATTTACACGGCAACAGCATTTCGGGGGTAGTGTTTCCTTACAAAGTGACATCGCCAACTACTGGCCTGGCATGCATAATAGCGTGTTTTAGTCATTTTCACGAATTCGTGTGAACGGGGATCGGTTTGACAATCTTGTCATCTGTACACAAAAAATGCACCGTTAGTACATTGTTGTCATGTGAACGTGCCCTTAAACCATTAGTTGAGGAAAATATAACTATATATCCTATATTTGTTCTAGTCAGTATCTGTGCACTACAGCAAAAACAAAAAAACACTTCAAGACAAGTATCTTTATATTATTCTGGAATAGTCTGTTGGAAAAGAGGTGAAACTGTACATTCATTGATTGCTGATTATTTTTTTCATTTATTGTGAAGGTTGCAGTACTTTTAAATCCTGCATACTTTGGGGTGATCGTAATGAAAGGCTCTGAATCCGGTATAACTAGAGGAAGAACTCGTTTGGCTTCATGGTGAGTGAATTACCGTCATATCTCCCAGTGCTTCAATGAGCACTACGAGCAGGCTATGGCCCATCAGCACGCTCCTGCAGGCTACCAGCATGTCTTGCCATTTGTAGCCGCACTACACCTCTGCCTGCTCTGATCCGTGACCCTCTCTGGCACGTTCGGGAAGGATCATCCAAACGTCATGCAGTAGTACATCATCTGCCCCATCCTGTGTTAAAGCACCCCCTACCTCACCCCGCTCCTCAGCTCCCAGTGTTTCTGTGAAATATGTGCAACTTCCTATTTAAATTAGGAGCCCCTGAACCATGAAGAACACCACAGGTATCGGTAGAAGAGGCAGCCGGCTACGAAAGCGGCCTGTGCCAAGCAGCTCGCACGCCACAGACACACAAGCATTGGGCTGTAACATATTAAACGCAGGGAAAATAAATTACCTCCTCCCTGATGACTTATGTCCTGTGTCTTCAGACTCTGCACTGCACATTGGGGAAATCTCCCTTTTTTTTTTAAAGTGGATGAACTTTTTTTTATTTTATTTTATTATTATTTATGTATTGCATCTGCAGTTATTTTGGCACTTTCCATGAGCAAAGGTTCTAAATAGGGCCTACACCCTCCTCCTCCTCCTCCTCCTCCCCTTTATTGAAACAATTGTCAGTGTACGGAGATGGTTTACCTTCCGAAAATGTTGATTGTCAACCTCAGAAGTGAGTTTTATATAAATATTATATGAGCTGTTTTGTTTTCCATTCATTTTATATGAAGTTTGTGATTTTTGCGACCCTGTTACAAAAATTTGGGATTAACGAGAGTTTAAACCATGATTGGGCCATTTTCTTTCAAAACACACTAAATAAACATCTAAATTAAACACCATTTATAAAGTACAAAAAAAATGCTAGAAATGATAAAGGGTTGTGTGTGTCAGGGCTGCAAATTCAACGGAAATAAGGGAGGAAGAAGAAGAAGACCCACATATTACCCACATATTCTTTCGTTTAGGTCTTAATTTCTGCCAGAACAAGCTGGATCCAGATCCGACACCTCAGTTAAACGGATACAATTATAATGCATAGGGACTGGTTAAAAGTTTCTATTATCTAACACTTCATCTCAAACTTCTCACAATAAAAACATGGGATCTGTGCCTCTAATGCTTTCATAGGGCATAAATGTGTGAAATTATTCTGCATAATATCTGTTTAAGAGTTCAACTGGTGAATAAAATGGAAATGAGTGTTACCTGCTGCACTCAGTCCATCTAAAGCTACTCCTGCCATTAATCTTTCACTATATTGAGATGAATTAAAGATAAAAATACATTACATATATGTTACTGCAAAGAAAAAAAACACTTAACTATACACCGCATCTGTGTCAATTACTGAGTAATTGCGACATAATTGTTCCAGAAACAGGTGAAACCATTATTTGCTTTTTAACTATGGACATTCTGTTTACTGTTGCTCAAGTTGTTTACTCTTCTGTTTGCCTGTTTTGACATGTTTTGCGCATCAGCAGAAAGTCTCTCATTACTGTAATGAGAATCTTTCAGAGTCACATGGTGAAGCGATGACTGAGCCAGGTGCAGACAAATAACTTCTAATGTACGTATTAAGTAACACAGTAAACAAAAAAGGAAGAAAAATCCATACAAGAGTAATGAGCCAGTGCTGCCTGCACTAGAGTAAACACGGGTACTGTTGACAAACTGAATCCAGTGTCTGATTCAATAAAGAGAGCCATAATAATGCTCTGTACCCATGATTGCACAGACAATATACTATAAAAGAGGTCATACAGGACTGCTAAGGCTAATCCAGACTAATGACTTGATTACAGGCTTATCAATATTACTCAACATTAGCAAATACAAAAGCGGTTATGATGCAATACAATGTTTTTGTCCATTTTTGATTGGTTACTCTTTAGGTTGTAGGGCTATATCAGTATAATACACATTGTCAAATGGTTTGTAATAATAAAACAAGTTTAGGAATGTTTCTTATAATGGTATTTATTTTACTCTGTAACATTTTTTCCCCCAAAATTAACCAAATTTAAAAAATAAGTCAATATATTATAAATCCTTCCAAAATGTTTTTTTTTTTCTTACCTTGATTCACAATGAGAATAGAGAAAGGTTGCTCTGGGTACTTTGATACATATGGTGTGGGATTGGCATAGGTTAGTTGTCACAATGAGTAAAAAAGGTTGATGTAATGGGCTTTTGCACTGGGGGAACCTTTCATAATTCCTAGAACTAATGGCTGAAGTACCCGCTTTTTGGCATGTTTGCACTGCAGGAACTGGTAACGATTTTAGTTCAGGAATGTCTTTTGGGGGAACTAAATTAGTTCCTACATCAGAGTAGGGTATAACCCAACACAATAGGAACTACCAGTGACGTAATTATAAGCCTAAAATATCCTAAAATGGTTCAGGTCATACTTACAAGGAAAAGGTTATTATGTGATTATAGGAGACCATAAGTCTGAGTTGACATCCATGACATGCGGAGTCCCTCAAAGCTCAATTTCTTGCGCCACTATTCAACCTGTACATGCTCCCACTGAGCCAAATAATGAGAAAGAACAAAATCGCTTACCACAGCTATGCAGATGACACACATATCTACTTAGCCCTATCGCCTAATGATTACAGCCCCATTTACTCCCTGTGCCAATGCATTAATGAAGTCAACAGTTGGATGTGCCAAAACTTTCTTCAGTTAAACAAAGACAAAACTGAAGTCATTGTGTTTGGAAACAAAGACGAAGTTCTCAAGGTGAACGCATACCTTCACTTTAGGGGTCTAACAACTAAAAATCAAGTCAGGAATCTGGGTGTGTCTCTAGAGTCAGACCTTAGTTTCAGTAGTCATGTCAAAGCAATAACTAAATCAGCATACTATCACCTAAAAAATATTGCAAGAATTAGATGCTTTTTTCCAGTCAAGTCTTAGAGAAACTTGTGTATATATACTCAGATCGGTTCGTGACTCGAATTTATGCGTTTCAATGGTAACACTATCAACACCGAAATGAAATCTGCAACAGTCAGGTGGTACAGGTCAGTGCCCTTTAAGTTGTTAATGTTCATTATTACTGTAATGTTATGTTCTTTGAGACATGAGGTATTTTAACGCCGTGTCTCATGATGCTTTTGTTTGCTCCCTGCTTTTCATGGGTTTTGGAGGAGGTGTGGCCTTGGAGACACTCTGAAGGGAGGGTGGGATCTTATATTTTCAATGCTAGCTCGCTAATTACAACCGTAATGTCATGTCATTTAGTCACATCAGAATAGATGTGAACAGGCCTTTAGTCTCTGTTTCTGAATTTGAGGGAACAGTGAGGATTCAGCTTACTATCTGGATAGCAGAGGGAATATCTACAAGAGGAATGCAGGAGAAGACCGTCTCTCTCTCTCTCTCTCTCTCTCTCTCTCTCTCTCTCTCTCTCTCTCTCTCTCTCTCTCTCTCTCTCTCTCTCTCTCTCTCTCTCTCTCTCTCTCTCATTCTCTCTTCTTAAGAGGTCTAAGATGTTCAAAAGGCATAACAGAGGGAGGGCTGGCTATTCTAAGGTATCAAACAGACTCCTGGTGACTTTGATCAGTGGTATCTTATTCAATGCGAAATTACGGCACGGCGCTTCTCGACTTTAAGACATGCTGGTGAAATGGAAACATATAATAACATACACAAAACCAGGCAAAGAATGAAAGAAGCCTTTTGTCAGTACTTTGATTACGGTTAGGCATTGTGACTTCTGAACAGGCTCTTACAATTACTACAACATAAGAACAGGAGAGATGGATGGGAATAGAGAGATGAAGAAAAAAGTGTAAGAGTGGGACTGCTGTGCTGAACTCATGTCATTAGACATGCAATATTGTGGCTATTCTTGCTAGTTAGAGAATTTTTTTTTAGTACCTTCCAGATTAGTGTCACTATGTGGGTCACATGACAGCTGAACGGAGAGCTTTGTTTGAAATAAAATGTCTGTTTAGAAATCTTGGATTATTGATTCAAATAATATTCAAAAGTTGGCAGAACAATTCTGTATACCAAGACATTTGTTCAATCACTGTCATGCACTTTAAAAGTAACCCACAGCAATATCAGATAAAATGAAAAGCAAATATGAGGAAAATGATAAATATATAATGGAATAGTGAAAAGATAAATTGAAAGTAGAACATGATGTATACATATGTAAAGTTGTGTTTTCATGCTTTATGGGAACATTCCATAGACAATAATTTGTTTATACTGTACAAACTGTATATTCTAACCCCTTACACTAACCCTACCTCTAAACAGAAACCATCACAGAAAACTTTTTGCATTTTTACATTTTCAAAAAACATCACTTAGCATGATTTAGAAGTTGTTTTCACAAGGACAAGGATTTAGAATATTGCCATCTTTGTGGGGACAATTTTGCCTTTGTACAGAGAAAGGACCGCACAGAGAAATGACAAGAAGCGAAGTGGAAGAGAAAAGAACAAGGGATAGGGAGCCAGGTCTCGAACTTGGGTTCGCCCAAAATTGCAACCGTGCTATATGTCTAAGGGTGCTTTCACACCTGCCTTATTTAGTTCGGTTGAATCGCAGTAGAGCTCGTTGTCCCCCTTGGTGCGGTTCGTTTGCGCAGGTGTAAATGCAGCAATCGCACTCGGGTGTGCACCAAAAGCAGACCAAACAAACGTACCGAGACCTCCTCGAAGAGACCTCTTCAAACGAACTCTGGAGCTGTTCATTTGTGGTGAGAACATGATCTGACCTCGAACAGACCCCACTGCCAAAGAAATTAAAGCTTTAGCATAAGTTCTGCCAGGAAGACTCAATCAGCCCATCACATATTATTTTACTTCTAACCAATCAGGTGATAACACTCACAGTATTAAAGATTGGTACTTACATTTGTCTGAGTTCGCAGATACTGACACTGCAAATTACCTCCATCCTCCCCAACCACCACCAAGATGGTAACTTCCCCTTCATCCTCCCCACCACCACCAGGATGGTCCCTTCCTTTACCTCCAGGGGGGTCGGCTGCGCCCCTGCCTTCATCTTCAGGCAGGACATGCAGATTCCCCTACCCTCGCATTGCTCGCTAATGACGGGGCCTACTCCAAAGAACTTTATAAATGTATGCTTGCCGAGCTGTTAATAAATATACGCTTGTTATTCAATTTATCAATTTAGTCTTTCTGGTAGAACTGCATATTTTAGGACTAAACCAACTGCCATAGTCAGCTGCGCTGTGCATTCCCAGGTGAAAAAAAGTGTACTTAAGTGCACTAAAAAACAACACTTAAATACAAGAAAGTATATTTGTAGTACATTCTTTCTTGTTGTGCTAAAGAAAAGTGTAAAAATGATACACTATAAATACACTAATTAAAAGTATATGTTTTTACTTAAGTAGTACTTAAGTGTAATTGCGAAACTATATAAAACACCATTGATATTTTAAATGTATTTTTAGTGCAATTTTTCTGCACTTTAATATATTACTAACAAGTATACTAGAAGTACATCGGTAAGAAATACATGCTTAATAACACTTTTAAGAAATATGCTAAACTCAAGCATAATTTTAATATATTTCTAAAAAGTATACAAGAAGTACATTGGTAATAAATACATGCTTAATTACACTTTTAAGAAATATGCTAAACACAAGCATAATTTTAATATATTTCAAACAAATGCACTATAAGTACATTGGCAATAAATATATGCTTAATTATACTTTAAAAAAATATGCTAAACACAAGCATATAATTGTAATATATTTCTAAAAAGTATTGGTAATAAATATATGCTTATTTACACTTTTAAGAAATATGTATTTTAGTGTACTTTTTTGACATGAATACACCTTAAGTATAATTGATATATATTTATAATATGTTATTATTATATTTTAATTAAGTTATTAATATAATTAAAATGCATTAAAGATGGGTTTTAGTTATCCTAAAAGTGGTAACAAAAGAAAAAACATTAAAGGTTGAAATAGTATGATAAAAATATATTTAAGTTCATCTTCAGTGTGTGTCAAAATAGCAGTTGAGTACACTCAGTTGATCTTAAGTTTATCTTAGGAAGTACTAAAGTTAAGCTTTTAGTAAATTAAGTACAAAATTAGTGTGCGAAAATAGAGCACTTTAAGTACATTATGGAAGTGTACTAAGTGTACTTAAATAAAATGTATTTTAGTGAACTTTTTTTTCACCTGGGTAATGGGCTGAGGACTAATGTTTGTTGACAGTTTGCACTTTTAGCATGGCAGCTCGCAGACAAACTTTGAGTTGTGAGGAGGCGCGGAGCTTCATAGAATTTGGTCTGATGACCATATTAGGTCCCAATTTTCAAAAACTCACAAGAACAGCGAAATCTCCATAGTAAAAGGCAATGTGTTGTCTACCGGATTATCCTCCTCTTTGTTCTTACGGGAGTTCTGTTGGAGTTTTCCCGCACGTTAATTCTGACCAATCGAAGTTCAATCGAAGACACATCTGGCCAACGAGTGATGTGGATGTTGTCACATGACTGCATTTTGGTTTGCTTCATCAACTCATCAACTGATTCGGACCAGAGCAATCAGTGTGGTGAGAAAAGGAACCAAAACGCCTGCAAAATGCTACAAAGTATCATTTTTCGCCCTTGGTCCAGACCAAATGAACCATTTTTCGCCTTTGGTCCAGACTAAATGAACCGAAAGACAGATGTGAAAGCATCATAAGTGCTGCCCATGAGGCTATTGGCTCCAACTGGGAAAGTACATGTTATGTACATGGAAGTACAATAACGTGCAGTTTTTTGCTTAGCTGCATCTTTAACAAGTATTATCAAGGCCAGTTTTGCTGATATCAATACCTCTATAGGTTTTTTTTTTATAATTAAAAATAGCAATTATAGCACTATAATTATTGAAAATCATCATTATTTTAATTTAAATAAACTTATATATTAAAACTTAGATTAAATATTTGTCACATAAACCCCATTTTAACAAATGTTGCACTTAGTTTTGTCTTTAATTCCAGATGATGTTTCTCTATTTCTGCCACATCTATGTTTGAATGAGAGCTGCCTGGTCATTGTTTTCTAATTCAAAGTTTATTTTACACATTTATTTCCATGAAAAACAAATAATAAAATCATTAGTTAATATAGCATCATCAAGCACTGATACTTCGGAATCTGTCCACCCTGTTAATTTAATTTAAAGATTGGCAAAACGAGGACACAAATTAGCTTAGCAACATGTTAACATCAGACTTCAATGAAATCAATCCAATATGAGTCTGGAGTGTTTGGAATAAATATAAAGTATCACTTTTTTTTCACTTTTCACTTGTGGTCATACCATCAGTCAACAAGTTCCAGAATTGTCACTTCTGGCAGCAAGGAACATGTTGGGTGTTAATAAAAATGTTCTCAGGAAGTAAAATCCTTGCTTTCTTAAATTCACCAGGTCTGTAACCTTTACCTTGTTAACTCAAGAGACAGTGCTCTCCTCTTTTGACAGGCAACTGGTGAACAAATGTCATTTGTTAAGTGAGTTTGCAAGTGGTTGAGAGAGTGTGTGTGTGTGTGCTCATGTTTATATTACATTGTGAGGACCGAATGTCCCCACAAAGGTGGCAATATCGAAATACTTGTCCTTGTGGGGACATTTTTTTGGTCCCTGTGAGGAAAACAGCTTATAAATCCTAATGAGTGATGTTTTTTTGGAAATGTAAAAATGCAGAAAGTTTCCTGTGATGGGTAGGTTTAGGGATAGGGGCAGTGTAAGGGAATAGAATATACAGTTTGTAGAGTATAAAAATCACTACGTCAATGGAGAGTCCCCACAAAGATAGCGGACCAGACGCGTGTGTGTCTGGGAATGTGTATGTACGATAGTGGAAAGGGTCGAGTGTAGCGAAGGCTCTGAAACTTGGGGAATACCTGAGGGGGGCCGCGTTCCACGCCTGCACATCCAATAAAAGGATTTCACAATTGATAAGGCCCTGTACCTCAGTTTGGTCCCGGAGAGTCAGCCCATCTCCCTTCGCTCATCCTTACGTCCATTGGAGTCAGGAAATCCATTGTCGGAATTATGGGGAGCGGTTCAATAATTCAGATTAGCGCTCATGTTTATTAATGCTCTACATCTGTGCAAACAACGTGTCAAGCAGAGAGTTTATTGTAATTGCCAGAGCAAACAAAACCTGAAAGAAGCAATTTCCAGTTACAATGTGCCGTGCCAAGTAATGAGGCTATTGGCATTCCTGTCCAGTCATACTCACCGCAGTCTCTCCATCACTTCAACATCCAGTCTGATAGATACTTTTATAAAGAATGAAAGTGCTGGCTAACATGTTAGACCACACGAGAAAGAAGAATGATTCAAGATAATCATTACTCCCTGCCCCTACTTGAAGATCTTGCTTGTTTCCATTTAACATGACTTATTTCACCTTTTCATATGGAATGGTTCATTGTTGAGCTGTTGCAACAGCTGATTGATGTGCTGATCACCACCAGGCTGCTGCTCCGACCAAATAAATACTATGTAGAGTGGCACAGAGCGGAAAAAAGAAAGACAGTTATTAAATTGAAAATGTCACTGGACGGCAGTTTAAGTGAAAGGAGCATGTTTCAGCCTCCCTCTGAATCCATCATTATTACTTAATTGAATTCCAGTAGTAAATATTTAATTGAATAACAGCTCTGGATTTATTGAATTGGCCCCGAAACTGAGGCGAAGCGGCCCTCTTAACTGTCTTACAGAAATGCTTTGTTTAAAACATACATTTACATCATTTCAACTGTGATCACAGGCCACTTGTAACAAGTGAGCAGACTATGCATGCTTTTTCAGCAATGCATGGGATTAAAATTGGGGTTTCTGTTTTTTAATTGCTCGTTTAAATAGGCTTTTTTTCTGTAAATTGGTCTAAAGGCCTGGTGGAATAAAGCCAAGATGACTAATTCCAATTCAGATGAGAATTAGTATCTGTTGAAAGTAAGACATTATATTCTTGTTGTATTCTGAGGCATTTAATGGCATCTTTTTCAGCCTTGATTGATTCATGATCAAATCATTCCTTTGATTCTTTTAAAGGAATCAGTTGAACTGATTATTCAAACAATTGTTTGCCAGCCAGACTTATTAAGGTAACAATCTTTTTGTTTTCCTTTCTGCCCCCATTTTGGTTCTTAAATAACTAAGCATTTGGCTTTTTAACTTATGAGTGAGTTATTGGTTAATTCAGACCAAAATGCAACTTCTTAGTCACACACTGACGCTATAAGCCTTAACCTGTTTCCAAAACAATTTCTATTTGTTTTGTTTTTCTTTGTATCCCATAAGTGAACCAATCCTTGGGAAAATTACACTATATGAGACCTGCAAAATTAAGGTCCGCACTTTTTACTTTAGTAATTATTAAATTAATAATGTGAGTAGAATAAGTGTATGTGATACAAGAGTATGTGATATGACCAATATTTTATTTTACAGTATAAGTTGGCTTTATGTCAGGGTAAAAGTACATCATGTAATAGTTTTTTTTTTGTTGCTTGAAATTCAAGAATGAAATATTGCAAATTAATATCCACATAATCTTCAAAGGTTCAGGAATACTTTTTTAGACTTTTTAAAGAAGTCTCTCATGCTCACCAAGGCTACATTTTACTAAAAATACAGTGATCCCACCCTACCTCCCTCTCCCGCCTCCTCTGCCTATAGCCACTTCCTTGGCCTCTCCTCAGTTGGATCCAACCAGCAACTCAGATCCACCTTGGGTCTCCAGATCCGTCCGTCACTCCACCTCGGCCTGTCGGCTGCGCTTTGGCTCCTCCCTCCCTGTGCTACACCTGGGACCGTTGTCCTCACGGCTCTAATGGGCTCCCTCAGTTGTCGCTCTGCCTATGACATGGACTTCTTGGGCCTTCAGCTATGCTTCGTCCCTTTCGTCCCCCGTCGAGGGTCTCCTTCCAGAGTCTTGTCCCGTCGAGGGCACCCTTCCAGAGTCTCGTCTCGTCGAGAACGCCCTTCCAGAGTTTCTTCACGTCAGTCCTGCCAAGCCTGAGCTTGTTCATACCAGTTCAGCAGTGCCTGTGTCTTCGGACAAGATGGGCACTGCACCTGAGTCAGTTCAGGAAAAGACAGCAATTATTATATGTTTTGTGTGTGTGGGCAGTGTACACATTGGCTCAGGCCTGTGGGCCCTCGACCAAGAGGGTCGCCACCCTTCCAGAGTCTCGTTCCGTCGAGGGCACCTCCACGCCTGAACCCACATCTCTGGCCAAGATGGCCACCACCATGCCTGAGCCCTCGTCTCCAGCCAAGATGGCCGCCTCACTGCCCGAGCCCTCAGCCATGAAGGCCGCCGCCACGTCTGAGTTTGTCCCTGAGTCTGTCCCTGAGCCTAAGCCCATAGCTCCGCCCAAAACATTTTTGGGGGTTGGGGGGAGGGGCTATAGGTCCCCGGCCATAGTGGCCATGCCGGGCTCCCACGGAAAGGCCACGAAGGCAGATCCGCCTAGGCCGTCTGAAGGGTCGGCTCCGCCCTGGTCTCCCAAGCTGCCGGCACTGCCGTGGAGTCTGCATTCCCTGCTCACCCTTTGGATATAGACTCCAGGACGCCCCCCCCCCCCTCCTAACTTCACCATAAAACCACTCACCTTGTGTTCCCTCTTCATCTAGTCTCGTTTTACCAAAGTGTGTGAAACCTGTAGAACCTTTATCTCCCGTGTCTTCTATGTACCTCCAGCGATCATCTCGTACGTTCTTCTTCTGCGATCCTCTCCAGCATCTGTGTCCTGTGCTCTCCTCTCCCTTGTATTGGCCATTTACCTGTTTGTCTGCCCATTGCTTCAAAATAAACTCTATCACTTGTTCTTCTGTCTCCGGGTCCTCTGTTCAATAACACACACAAATTATTAATCAAAGAATAAAAAGTAATCTTGCATCAGTGCAAAAGTAAAAAATAATAATAATACACTTCTCATTATGGCACTTCTGCTTGAAGTAGAACAAAAGACTCAAAAATATATATAAAAAATGAATTAAAAAGGCTAATTGCACATTACAATTTTGGATGGAAGTATCTGCTAATATCCAAGTATGCCACATCAGAGTAACACGTATCTGTCACAAAACAACTGTAGAACAACAAATATTGCTGTATATTCGGTGTGATCAGGCCGCTGAAATCTTGTGCTCAGAATAAACCCTATTTGGATCCACATTTTTATTGTCTTTTGGGGTGGTCCTACGCTGAATGGAAGTCTATTTTCAAGTCCTCTTCCCCCTCTTATGCTGTTGATAAACGTGTTGTGGCTGCAGTTCCAGCTAAAGTGTTTTTGCCATCACTATGGCAATGCATACCTGCATTTTTCACTGCCACATGTGCACTGTCAGCTACAGTCTAGGTGTCATTAATCAAAGAAACATTCATGTTATTCACATATCAGGAGAGAGGAGGTGACAAGTGTGGATGCTGGATTGTCTAAACAAGCTGGAATCTAGCTTAGAAACAAGAGAATACAAGAGATGTTGCAGCTGACAGGCAACATTACAAATGTCATGCTTTGAGGTTGAAATGTGGCCACTGAAACTTACCTAACGGCTATCATCATGCTTGTATCTGTGTTACTATGAAGTGACAGCAGCTTGTACCTGGGTTACCATTTAAGCTCTTCTACTGTTAACCTCAAACAGACACCTACTGTTTAACTCAAGATACTGGATTAGAGCTGTCACTTTTGTGAAAAAATCCTGTTCGATTTTTGAGACATAAGTGTTCATTGAATCGATTGTAAAATCGATTTTCCATGTCTAAAGACGTTTACATTTTCAAAACCAAATATAGGCAAATCCACGGACAACTAACCGGTTTTCGGACGAACGTAAAGAGTGCGCTTGAGACGCGCACAAGTCAGCAATATTTTTGATGATGTATTGGCGTGAGGTTTCGTGCACAATGAAAAACAGGAGTGCAACATTCAGGGTTTGAAATTAACACCCGCCAATCAAGACGATGTCAAATCATGAGCCAATTTGGCTTGTTTCTGTTTACTAATTTTTCTGGAGGAGTTAGTGTAGCCAAATCTGCGTGGATTTAGCGCAAATATGCAACTCGTGTGTTATCATGATATTTTAAATACAGCGTATTGCGCAGAATCTGCGCATTTCTGGCTTACTTGAACACACACGTCACTAAGCAACAAATAATGGCGCGCTTGTTCACTTGCATTGAAGTAATAGCGAATATTAAAAAGCATTTGGTTAACAGAAAAGACATTGTTATTTTCCAACATCCTACATGGTCTGTGTACTGTATTTATCTGTCCACCTAAAACACATTTTTGGTAAAAAAAAAAAAAAACAACAACAAAAAAAAACAGGCCGTTAAAATCGATTCCCTGTTTTCGTTTTCGAAACGTGTGTTGGTTGGTCCAATCGATTGTGCAATCGATTTTTGAACGTAAAGTGACAGCCCTGTACAGGATGTTTAGGTTATTATGTTGTAGCGGAATATAACAGAGCAGAGGTGGCATTTTTCAGAATTATTCTTGAGAGAGAAACATTGTCACAAAGCATTGTCATTGTCACCTTGTGATTTTCCTCAGATTCACTCTGTTAAATGATGCAAACAACAACACTTTGGCACTCTCATTTTAGAAAAGATGATGCAGTTGATTCAGAGACAAGAGAATGATATCAAAATATGATGATTTAGAAACATGTCATTGGAGTTACAGCTTGCATTTACAGCCTTTTGCTGGTTGTAGATTGTAACTAAATCAAATGTTCTTTTGTTAGGGAGATGTTGAAGATATGTCTATGTATCACTTAATTTAGGTGTGCCATTATCTTTGCATAAATGTGCACCTTGTCATTATTTATGGATTAATAAGCATGGTGCTTAATTACATTTACATTAATCAAGGAGACAGAGGCGGTGCATGGGGGACACTTTAAACATGTTAAATACACTGTACTTTTGTTAGTCACAGAATTTGCAGACCACATACATCACTGTAATTTGTTGATTAGATATGGCTGATTAGATATGGCCACCGAAGGCACATTCCATTACAGACGAGACCTGGCTTGACACTATATCGACTTCTTTGGCACACGCATAAACCTCTGTTAGGTCTGATCTAAGAAACAGATGTCACTGTACTGTGAATGTTTAGGAATCGAATTGGACTCAAGCATAACCTTTCCCATTTTCTAATTTCAACAATAGTTTTGTATTACACAAATATAGAATGTGTGGATCTACTTGTATGTATCTGGTCCTGTTAGTGTGTAATGGAGGGCTGGCTGTGTTTGCTCCCCTGCGGGAGGCTCAGTCAGGGCTCAGTTTAATTAAACCGGTATAAATGGAGACTGCCATGTAGTGGGGAAGGTCAGTCCCCATGAAAAGGTGGCTCTAAACGCACATAACACACAAACACAGACATTGGGTTTTCATATTTTCTGGGGACATTTCATAGACATAATGATATTTATACAGTACAAACTGTATATTCTATCCCCAAAATGTAACCCTACCCCTAAACCACAGAAAATTTTGGATATAATTTGTCCCCATAACGTAGGGTATACCTGAATCGTCTCGGTTACATATGGTAACCCTCGTTCCCTGAGGGAGGGAACGGAGACGTAGGTCATGACTGACCAATAGGAATCTCGCCAGAGAGGCCAATCTACTTCGAGTGAAACTAAAACAGGCCAATGCACATTGGCGTGCAATCATTTGCATCAGCTGCGCGACCTCGTTAGCGCGGGTATTTAACAAGCAGTTGAGCGATTGCACAGTTAGTTTTTTGCTGAGGAGCCAAGCCTGAGAAGCTGGCCGCCCCGGCGGGCGGCAGCAGATGTGGCGACGGGACCTACGTCTCCGTTCCCTCCCTCAGGGAACGAGGGTTACCATATGTAACCGAGACGTTCCCTATCGGTCAGTCACTACGACGTAGGTCATGACTGACCAATAGGAATCCCTACCAAAGCGCCACAGCTGCTGCACCCCATCCAGCGCCCCCGTGCAAGCCTCTACACCTTCTTGCCTGGAAGGACGATAGGAGGAGGCCTACACAGAGAGTTTGACACTGTTGTTCTTTGTTCCGTGATAACCCACACAGTGACATATTGGTTAACACTGGGAAAGCGTGCCTTTCCTGTTTAGGAAGGAACGCTGCGGAAGCCACTTCTTCAAAGAGTTACGTGGAAATACATATGGACTAACCCGAAGGCTGTACTGCATATGAAATAATGGGTGACTTAGCCCAAGGGAAAGACACGGGCTTCCGATAGGAGCATCCGTGGAATATATACACATATGGGATCCCCGTAGGGTCACACATATGGAACCCAGCCCAGATCCGGTTCTCAAGGATTCAACGGATAAGGGCCTGGCGCCGGACGCTCCGCCAAGTCCGGGCCGAGGGGTTTTGGAGGACTCGACAGGTTTTTCACTCTGGAGCAATAGGGGTGCACAGTAGGGTGCAGCAAGCCGACAGAGCCGGACCTCTCAGTGCTTCTACCCGCTTAGGGTGAGAACACGGGAGGAGACCGGCTCTACACGTAGGCTATAGTATCTAGCGAACGTGTTAGGTGTCGCCCAGCCCGCAGCTCTACAGATATCTGTTAGCGAGGAGCCACGTGCCAGCGCCCAGGAGGATGCAACGCCTCTCGTAGAGTGTGCATGCAACCTAAGCGGGCAGGGCACGCCCTGTGCTTGGTAAGCCAAGGCGATGGCATCCACTATCCAGTGGGCCAACCTCTGCTTGGAGACAGCCTTTCCCTTCTGCTGGCCTCCGTAACAGACAAAGAGCTGATCTGAGGTCCTGATGCTTTGAGTTCCGTCCACGTACATACGCAGAGCGCGAACGGGACAGAGCAAAGCCAGGGCTGGGTCTGCCTCCTCCAAGGGCAGCGCTTGCAGGCTCACTACCTGGTCTTTGAAGGGAGTGGTAGGAACCTTGGGCACATAGCCAGGCCGGGGTCTTAGTATCACGTGGCCGTCACCCGGCCCGAACTCTAGGCACGATTCGTCGACCGAAAATGCATGCAGGTCTCCTACCCTCTTGACAGTGGCCAATGCAACCAGCAGCAAAGTCTTCATGGAAAGAAGCTTTAAGTCTACTGATTGCAGAGGCTCAAAGGGAACATCCTGAAGTGCTCGAAGCACCAGGGAAAGATCCCAAGAGGGTATGGAGGGGGGTCGAGGAGGATTTAATCGTCTCGCCCCCCTAAGAAACCTGACGACCAGGTCGTGCTTTCCAACTGTTTTGCCATCTATGTGGTCATGATAAGCAGAAATAGCGGCAGCATGTACTTTGAGGGTGGAAGGGGACAGTCTACGCTCCAACCCCTGCTGCAAGAAGGAAAGCACAGACCCTATCGAACATCTTCGGGGGTCTTCTCGGCGAGAAGAACACCACTCGACGAACAGGTTCCACTTCAGGGCGTAAACACGTCTCGTGGACGGCGCCCGTGCTGAAGTGATGGTGTTAAGTACCTCTGGGGGTAAGTCACCCAGAACCTCCGCGTCCCGAGGGACCAGACATGGAGTTTCCAGAGGTCTGGGCGCGGGTGCCATAGGGTGCCCCATCTCTGAGTCAGGAGGTCCTTCCTCAGAGGAATGGGCCAGGGAGGGACTGTCGCGAGGAGCATGAGTTCCGGGAACCAAGTCCGGGTGGGCCAATAGGGAGCCACCATAAGGACCTGCTCCTCGTCCTCCCTGACTTTGCACAGTGACTGTGCAAGTAGGCTCACTGGGGGAAACGCATATTTGCGGAGGCCCCGGGGCCAGCTGTGTGCCAGTGCGTCCGTGCCGAGTGTTCCCTCGGTCAGGGAGTAAAACAGCTGGCAATGGGAGGTCTCTGAGGAGGCAAAACAGGTCTACCTGAGCCTCTCCGAACTCTCTCCAGATCAGCTGAACCACCTGGGGGTGGAGTCGCCACTCTCCCGGAAGCACAGCTCGTGATAGCTCGTCGGCCACACGGTTGAGCACGCCGGGGACATACATGGCTCGAAGCGACCTCAGATGCTTCTGACTCCAGAGGAGGAGATGGCGGGCGAGTTGCGACATGCGACGGGAGCGTAGACCACCTTGTCGGTTGATGTACGCAACGGTCGCAGTGTTGTCCGTGCGGACCAGTACGTCCCTGCCCCGTAGCGGCCTTTTCAAGCGGCTGAGAGCGAGATGTACTGCTAGCAACTCGAGGCAATTGATGTGCCAATGCAGTTGGGGAGCCGTCCACACCCCTGACACTGCATGCCCGTTGTACGTGGCACCCCAGCCGGTGGCAGAGGCATCTGTGAATACCACAGCATGCCTGGAGACCTGTTCCAAGGGGACTCCTGCCCGAAGGAACGAAAGGTCTGACCACGGGCTGAAGGTCTGACGGCAGGCCGGTGTGATTGCTACCCGGTGAGTGCCGTGATGCCACGCCCATCTCGGGACTCGGCCGTGAAGCCAGTGCTGAAGCGGTCTCATATGAAGCAAGCCGAGCGGGGTTACCGCTGCTGCCGCTGCCATATGCCCCAGGAGCCTCTGAAAAAATTTCAGTGGGACCGCCGTCCTGCCTTTGAAGGTGTTCAAGCAGTACAGCACCGACTGAGCACGCTGCTCTGTGAGGCGCGCTGTCTGAGTGACCGAATCCAACTCCATACCGAGAAAAGAGATCCTCTGCACAGGGGAGAGTTTGCTCTTTTCCCAGTTGACCTGAAGACCCAACTGGCTGAGGTGCCTGAGCACGAGGTCCCTGTGTTCGCATAGCTGATCTCGAGAGTGTGCTAGTATGAGCCAGTCGTCGAGATAGTTGAGGATGCGAACGCCCTGTTCTCTCATGGGAACAAGGGCCCCCTCCGTGACTATCGTGAAGACACGGGGGGACAGGGACAGCCCGAAGGGTAGGACTTTGTACTGATATGCTCGACCCTCGAACGCAAAGCGCCGGAACGGCCTGTGTCGAGGAAGAATCGGGACATGAAAGTACGCGTCTTTCAGGTCGATCGCTGCAAACCAATCTTGGGGACGGATGCATTCGAAAATGCGTTTCTGCGTGAGCATTTTGAACGGTAGCTTGTGGAGGCTCCGATTCAAAACTCGCAGATCCAAGATCGGTCGTAACCCACCACCTTTCTTGGGTACAATGAAGTAGGGACTGTAGTGCCCTGACCTCATATCGGCTGGAGGGACCGGCTCTATCGCGTCCTTCGCCAGTAGGACTGCGATCTCCGCACGCAAGACATGGGCATCGGCTGCTCTCACTGTAGTGGAGTGGATGGCCCGAAACTTGGGGGGACGCCGGGCGAACTGAATCGCATAGCCGAGCCTGATGGTCCGAATGAGCCAGCGAGACGGACTGGGGAGCGCTAACCAGGCTCTCAGAGACCGTGCAAGCGGGACCAAAGGGACCGCAGGCGTACCCGGAGTGGGGCAGCGAGGTGGAACACAGGGACGCGGCTCGGGGGGCTCTCTCTGGGAGGCGGCCCGTAGCGGGGTCTGTGCGTGCTGTGCAGCACTTACCTGGTTCCACAGGGCAGGAGGTGCAGGAGGCGGCTCGGTGGCGTTCTCGAACTGCACACTGCTGCTCACTGGCGAAAGAGGAGGCGGATGAGAGTGGTGAGGATTCTGACCCCCCACTGCTCTCCGGGTCCCCTTCGGACCCAGAGATGGTAGAAACTGCTCTTTTATTGAAAATGTGGGTACCGCTGGTTTTAAGGCCAGCGGCGGAACAAAAGGAAACAAAAGATTCTCCACCCGGCCCTCCTCCGGGGGAAGGAGCGATGCGGTCATCGTCTCCTGAAGAGCAGTTCCCTCCATCTCCGGGTCGCCCGTCCTAGGGCCGCTTACTCTTGGCTTTGCCGCCCTTCTTGGCGGGGGGCCCGGACGGGCGGGGCGCCCTGCCTGCGACTGGCTCCACGGCGCCGCTTAGGTGGAGGCTGCTGCTGCGGCGCGGGAGCAGGGGCAGACGCAGGAGGACGCCCTCGGCGACGAGCAGACTGAGGAGCCGCAGGCGGTGGAGTGGAGGCAGCAGCTGACCGCCGCGGCAGGATGTGACTGATCGCCTCAGTCTGCTTCTGTACAGCCGAGAACTGCTGGGCAAAGTTCTCGACCGCGTCGCCGAAGAGGCCGGTCTGGGACACGGGGGAATTAAGGAACCTGAGCTTGTCGGTTTCCCTCATGTCGGCTAGACACAGCCAGAGATGGCGTTCCTGGACCACCAAAGTGGACATCGCACGACCCACAGACCGCGCGGTAACCTTCGTCGCACGAAGCGCGAGTTCCGTCGCGGTACGAAGTTCTTGGAGAACTTGTGGGTCATGACCACCCTCGTGCAGGTCCTTCAGTGCCTTAGCCTGATGAACCTGCAACAACGCCATAGCGTGTATGGCAGAGGCAGCTTCCCCGCAGGCCTTGTAAGCCTTGTCGGTTAAGTCCGACGAGTACCTACAGGCGCGCGAAGGAAGACACGGCGGGACACGCGTGTATCCCTTAGCTGCCCCGCCATCAAGGGTGGTGAGGGAGGAGGAGCCACCGGGACGGTTTCTGGCAGTGAAAGGTGCCGTCCACGTCCTTGTGAGCTCCTCATGCACCTCCGGGAAGAAAGGCACTGGAGTGGGTTGCTGAGAACCAGCGCGCGCCACCCCGAGATACCAATCATCCAGCCTCGAGGGCTCGGGACACGGTGGAGGGTTCCACACGAGCCCGACCCTGTTGGCGGCCCGGGAAAGCATGGCCATCATCTCCGGGTCCGACTCGGGCACCGCTGGCACACCCGAAGGAGGCAGCGGCTCCGAGCCGTCGTCCGCGGAGCGGTCTGACCCACCCTCCGATGCAGCGATCGACATCTGGTCGTCGCGGGGAGCGCCGAGCGAAACGACCGGTACGCATCTCGAGGATGGTCCGGCGCGTTCCGTTGGCAGCTGAACTGGTTGCAGAGCATGAGAGGAGTGGGGGTTCCTAGGGGGTTGGTTCCCCGAAGGAAGCGCGCTCACTGTAATCCTCAAGTCACCCATGTCACTGCCGGAAGCAACCCGCGAAGGGGGGTTGGACCGAGGTGCAGGCACGGGGACTCCGCCCCTTTGCAGGAACGAGAGTCTCGACCTCAGCTCTGAGATGGTCATCTTCCCACAATGGGTACATGACTCATCCACGAACGCTGCCTGTGCGTGTTCGAGGCCCAGACACACAAGGCAGCGATCGTGACCATCCCGCGATCCCAGGTAACGATCTTGAAAAAGACGCGAACTATCTGTGTTTGCTCTTTTAGGAACTACTCTCACTGGTGCTGAAGCACGCAGGGGAGCAGCCTCAGCGATCACAGGGGATGTGCACCCGACTGTGCGCTGGGAGATCTTACCAGCCGTTAAAACAGCTTTTTTGTTTTGCTCTTTAGAGAGGCTGCTCACGCTGCCGTGCTGTCGCGCCCAGCACCAGAAGAAAGAGAGAGAGTTCAAAAAAAGAAAGGCCAGTAGAGTTCTTCCACTGTAGTAGAGGCATCGAAGTGCTTGGCTCCGAAGCAAAAAGCTAACTGTGCAATCGCTCAGCTGCTTGTTAAATACCCGCGCTAACGAGGTCGCGCAGCTGATGCAAATGATTGCACGCCAATGTGCATTGGCCTGTTTTAGTTTCACTCGAAGTAGATTGGCCTCTCTGGCGAGATTCCTATTGGTCAGTCATGTCCTACGTCGTAGTGACTGACCGATAGGGAACAGAATAATTAATAATAATAATAGTTTCAAAACAATTAAGATACTTTAAATGTTTCTGAGGCTGCATTTATTTGATAACAAATTACTCCAGTTTTCTAATATGCTGATTTGGTGCTCAGTTATTATCAGTTATTTTTGGTACTCATTAATTAATGATTCATATTATTATCAATGTTGATAACAGTATATATTATGTCACTTATTTTCCCCAAATAATGACATCCCCGTATGGCCACATTTAAAAATGTATGAATTTAATTGCATTAGATGATTAATACTGAAACAATGCCAGAGGTTTTCTCAGGACTAATTTCTAAGCCATTTTTGTAATAATTTTTAACCAGCTGGTCCCAAAGTAATTTTAATGAATGTATGTAATTTCATTCAAGTTCACATTTACCGTAGACATTTTAAGCATGATAAAGTGTTCACATAGTTAGTACTTTTTTAGGTGTTCAAATACATTTTAGATCCATTTTGTATAATTCATATTCTTTCTCTCCCACACACACACACATATAAGAATGAGAGTATAGAAAAAGTGGGCTTCCACTAAGAGGATTCCTGCACTCGCCTTGCTAGAGCTCAGGCATTTGAGAAAAAAGACACTGCATATGCGGTGTGGAAAATCCATGATTAGGTGCACTAGCTAAACGAGCCATGCAAATGAACTGAGCCCCCCCCCCCCCCCCCTTTTTTTTTTTTTTACTTTGGCTCTCTGTTCCTTAAAAGCACACAGACAAAATCCGTCTGTATTTCCCCCCTCTGTCAATAAGAGATGATCTTTTGGACACAAGTATTACGTCTTGACAGGAGAGCTTTGTTACTCTATAATGTGTATGCCATACGTGCGGTTTCAGACTGAGCATAAGTGGTTTTAGGATTATTGACAGCAGACTGTCTCCTCTCAGTAAAAGGTGATAAGTGTTCTACTCAAATCCTTTTTATGTTGCCGTAAAATACACTTATTCAAAGAGAAAAGCCACCGTCATGATGAATACATCAAAAGCCTTACTGTGGGCAGTGCTATCTTACATCTCTGTAAGGTTTTCAGTGTCAGCTTACTATAATTAAGGACAGTAAACCTACTGCTGTTGTTATAAAACCAATAATTTACTACCTTGTTAACAAATGCTCTGCACAATTGCACCTAATTTTCTCCAGAATGAGGCTTGAGCTATATACCTGGCAGAAAAAAATAAAAATAAAATGAAAAAAGAATAATAATAAAAAAAAAAACGTGAAAAATGGAGGTCTGAATTGAAGTAAAGCCCAAATGAATGTTTTTCTACCTTATTCGTTTTTTTTCACAAAGAGAAAATGACGGTAATGACTGAATGACATCTTTTCTATTCACTGTATTTGCTTGTCGTTCATGCCGTTGACCCCCTCCCCTCACCCCCCATCACAATGCAGGAGATGAGTGGTGGCAGACAAGCTGCGTCATGTTATCAATTCATGCAACATGACAAACTAATAACAACAGGAAATAAACATGTATTTGGGAAGGCAGTGCAGCAAATCGAAATGCACAATCTATGGATTGTATCTTGCGAATGAGATGGAGGGGTGCGAACAGTGGCGGTGTTATCGCTTAATAATGTAGTCTGTCACATGAGTATGGAGAATCTTGATGAGCCTAACCTGTGTTCATATTTTAACTGTACTTTCATTTATTGTTTTATTTAGCTGTTTACAGGTATAGGGTAAACTGAAATGTACTGTAATGCTAAAAAAAAAAGTCAGTAATAACTTGTCAGATCTGTGCAACTGCAAATCATTCCCCAGTTTCAGTAATTATCTACACACATAATTCTAAGAATATATGGCCTGGTTTCACAGACAGGGCTTAGACTAAGCCAGGATTAGGCCTTAGTTCAATTAAGGCATTTAAGAGGCTTTTATAAACGTGCCTTTTTCAAAACATCAAAACATAATTTGAGATATGGCAAGTTGGTTTCAGTTAAAACAGCTTAAACATGCATTTTATTCCGGGAAACTGAGGTATAGGCAAGTTAGGTAATACAGTATCTTCCTTAAAGATGAAGCATGTGACTTTTTATTGTATCCCAGCATAATATGCAGAGACAACTATAAGAAAGACACTTTTAAGGTTGATTTCCCCCCCCCAAAAAAAAATGTAAACACTGTGGTGCTATCAAAGCACTTCACTGTTTGTTTGAGAACCCTGGCATGCCCAAAGGCCCCGATCTATACACACCAAAGTGTCTGCTCTTCACTTAGGGGCAAAAAGAAGAATTTCCTCTCAACAACAGACACACAACAAAAATGACAGCGGTGAGAAAAAAAAGGAGTTAAGAAAGCATCTGATTATAGCGATGTGCATGTTCGCTTGAGTTCTGCAATTCACCAGCCCAGTCAAGTCACGCTCATTTATATGAGACTTATTACAAGATATTGCAAAATCAATTGATATAAAGCACGCAGCTTTAGGGCTGGTTTACACAAAGCCTTTTTGCTTTGAACAACGTGAGATGAGAGTAGTGGAATGAGGAAAAACCACAAGGTCTCGAGACGTATTTTAAATTGAGCGCCACACTAAGACACAAGATGCAAGCGCAACGGTTAATGTTAATCTAGTGTGTGTTTACATAGAAATATAATGGAAAAGTTGAGCAGTGGAATGGCCCCTTACAGTATTAAACATGAACAATAAATAGTTTCGCTTTCAGTTAGAATTACAACCCCAAATGGTCACACTTTAGATTAGGGTCGAATTCTCACTATTAACTAACTATTAACTAGCTATAACTTTTGCCTCAATAAACTCTTTATTACTGCTTATTAATAGTTAGTAAAGTAGTTGTTAAGTTTAGGTATTAGGTAGGATTAAGGGATGTAGAATATGGTCCTGCAGAATAATGCATTAATATATGCTTTAAAAGTACTAATAAACGTACTCGGTTACTAACGTAACCTCAGTTCTCTCTAGAGAGGGAACGAGTACTGCGTAATATCTTGCGCTATGGGGAAACCTCTTTTCCACGAGATATTGAAGCCAAAAATTATCCTTAATTTTGAATCAATGTAAAACGCTTTGCGGCAGCATGCAGACATAGGCGAGACGGCTCGCACGCCTATTGGCTGCCCTGCGGCAACAACAGCAGCCTATCGAGAGAGGACCTGCGTGACACCATATCCAATGGGAACGCTTTGCGCCCATTTCGTCACGTCCCGCTAGAAAGGGCGTGGCCTCACCCTTTAAATATAGCTTGACAGGCTGATACAAACTGGTTTTCATCGCTAGAAGCATCATTCCTTATAAAGTAGCATCCCACAGGAGCTAATCATATTAATAGTGTACCACGCAGCCAGGGTGAAAGCTTTCAGCCTAAACTGGGTGGCCCTACGTGTTTCAACACTCATGGAGCTGTTCTATCGGTCAGTGAGCGATGCACAGGCAAAACTCATCTGGGCCGGCGCAGCGGGGCAGATAGCACTGAATTCTAGACCGACAGAAGCTTAGCTTGTAAGGCGGAACCTCCAGGTTATAATACCTTCTAAATGTAGACGGCGAGGCCCAGCCCGCCGCCGTACAGATATCTTGCAGGGTAATCCCACAAGACCACGCCCACGCCTCTCGTCGAGTGCGCTCTGACACCTAAAGGACACTGCAGGCCCTTAGAAGTGTAAGCCAGCGCCATCTGGATAGGCTCTGTTTTGATGCGGCTAGTCCCTTAGAACGTCCGCCGAATAAAACAAAGGGCTGCTCAGTCTGTCTAAAAGCAGATGAGCGGGACACATAAGCTCTTAGTGCCCTAACGGGGCAAAGGAGACTCGCGTCCTCCTCCTCATTGTGAACCGGAAGGGCGGACAGGGAAATAACCTGGGCCCTGAACGGTGTGCTGAGGGATCTTGGCACATACCCGTTCTGATACCCCAGGAAGCTTCGCCCACGCATCTGCGTGAATAGCTAGAGGTAGAATGAAATCTGGGCTCTTGCCGCGGCATAATGGCGGCCGGAGAGCTCCGGTGTGCTGAGAAATCAACGCTGTGTTTACAGGGTACGAGGCGGGCAGCCTGGCCACGCTCAGCTTCTCTATGACAGGTTGTGGAGAGAAGGCGAGCGGGGCGAACCCCATGGGGTTCGGCATGTCTGTGAGAGAATGTGGGCGTGGGACAGCGGGCACACTCACTGCACTGAGAACACTGTCGGCTCGCGCCGACTGAATGTGTGTTGATTTCGTTTTTAAAGAAACCGTGGGACATGCATTGTGTAGTGTTAGTGGGCACTGAGTTGTGGGCACATTCACTACATGTAATGCACAATCGACATGCATCGATTTTATTTGTGCGAGCCCTGCACTGTGGCGGGTTGTGTTTGTGTGTAGAAATGAACACTGGGCTGTGGGCATTTTTATTACACTCACAACACCATCGGCTGTGGCTGGAATACCAGAAAATACACTGCGTATATGATTTTTCTGGGTCGCCATGGAAACGGCATTTGTGTGCAGGCAAGCGGGCCATGGTACCGGCTTGTTTACTGCAAAATACTCGGGAACAGTCACATTTCCTGGAACTGAACGAGCAAAAAGTTTAGGTGGAAGTCTGGCCGCGGCGAGACTAAATTGTATCTGCTGCGAGAGCTGGGATCGAACACGGGTCTCTCGTGCAAAGGCTCGAGCAGATAAGAGAGCGTCATCACAGTTTGTGTGTGTCTGCGTTTGTTTGCAGGTGTTTGTGTTATACAACAGGCTCATTGCTGCAATATTGACATTGACATCGACATTTTTTGATGCTGGCCCGTTTCCCTGACGACTCGCGGGCAGAAGGGGGGAGGTCCACAGAGCTCGCCCAATCCTCACTGTCCGATGCCAGGATAGATCAGCTGGCCTTCTCTAAAGATGCAGCTATCTCGGAGGCGGCGGCGGCGGCGCGCAGCGGCCATTGTCCTTCAGTGAGCGACTCGATTGAAGCTGGTGAAGCTGGCGGGCGAACCGGCGAGCTTTCACGGGCTGGAGAAGGCTCGGGGACCCGCTGAGTACGGCGCTTTACGGCGCGGCACTACAGCGGGCGGGAAAAAAAAAATTATAATATATGATAATATAATATAATAATAAATAGTAAACACATTTTTTATCTTTGTTTTAATAATTGGCAAAAAAAAAAAAATCTTTCGCAGCAGTACAAGAAATTATTGCAGGTAATAAAGAAGTTTCCTCATTGTGTGTAGCTTGTTACCACCTCAAGACTTTGGCGAATGCCACGCGGACTTCACAAACCTTCCCGACGTACATAATCCAAACACCCAGTGGACACCCCCGTACTGTCCCAACAAATGCGTTATGGTGAGAAGTTAGAGTGTGGGCATCTGTGGAAGTTTGACAGCATTAGGCAAGCGTTCATTTCTCCGTTCGCTTGCACTGACCTTGTGCGAGATATGGTGTCAGCCTGTTAAACACATCTGTGGTTGGAACACAGAGAGAGAAACATGCAGCAGCCACACCATCAATACCGGGTCAAACGTCAGACGCAATAATTATAATCATCCAGCGGCCTCACAGAGCCGTGAGCATGTATGGCTGTCATTGTCATAGTACCTCTCCTCTTAGCTCTGTTTTGAGGAGGGGGGTCAAATCCCAGTGTAAATGTGATCTGATGTTCAAAGTATATCCTGTCATCGTCTGTCTTCAATATGTAATTGCTCCAGTACTATTGCTAGCCCATTTTCAGAGCCCGTGGCAATTACAGAAATACAATGAGTCCTCTCTCTCTCTCCTTTTCTCTCTGCTGAACGTATGTACTAATTCGCAATAAAGTGCTACAGCTGTCACTGCATTTTCTGCTCTGTTACTTCAATAAATTGGAACTGCAAAAAAATAGGAAAAAATTGGTGTATTGCATTATGGGCCGCCTCCAGTGTGTGAGCCTTCTCTCAAACACAATTTGTACAATTGTATTTCCCCTAGATGAGAAAGTGTAGCTTGTCATTGCTGGACTGGACAAATATTCATGAATCAGTTGATAATGGATTCCATTTGTCAAGAAATAATAATTTTAGATTAGGGAACTTTTTTTTTCTACTTTCAAACCAAACATTTGGATTGGTTGATATTGGATGTATTGGTGCTGTGGGAGAAGAAGTCAACATATAATATTATGTATTAAACTATGAATTACTGTCACTAGAAATTAATGGTTAATGGAATCATTAACTGTGAAGCAATACTCGAAAACTGGGACAGTGGTGTGTGTCTGCGTGGTAGACGTGTGTGGGTCAGGTTTAGTCTGCATTGTGGGGACCAAATGTTTCTAAAAGCAATGGTTAACAGAAACAAAATATTCTTCTCTTTTCGCCAATACTGAATATTTTCACTTTTGGAAACTTTATTACGTAAAATCATAGTTTTTACTCCAATACATTTTCAGAAAAAAACAAAAAAACAAAAACATGTCTCTATGTTATTTTGAAGTGATGTCAGATTTATGATGAATCATTATTTTGAGCCAAATCTTTTCAACCAACATGTTGAGATGCAATGGTGATGTGCTAAACCATTAAATATGATTCTTTTTAATGAATCTGTCTAATGAACTGACTCACAAATCACATGAAATAATTCATTCACCAAAGAACTCACTGACTTGATAATCCACTCAGAACGAGTCTCGAGTTAACAACTCACAATTTGGCCATGTATGACTTAGAGAATCGGGACGAACATGATGCTTAGAGATCTTTAGACGATTTGACTGATTGGGCTAGTTTAGCCTCCCACTGTAATGATGAATTTTGATGTTGTCCATTGTTTATAGTAATAATACTAATTTATAATCAACTATGAGCTAAATAAAAAAAAATGTTAAAAAAAAGATACTGGGGCTTATTTGTAGATCACGCATAATGCATTTAATAAAAATAATGTCTGAACCAAGTAATCTTTCTTATTGATTACTGCTTATAGTTGATATCTCATAATAATTCATGATTATGTCAGACTGAGCTCTAACCCATTTAAGATGAATCCAGTAAGATAAACTCTTTACAAATGAACAAATTATTAATACTTATTATTGTTGTTAAAAGTTTAAAATGTTAAAAAGTTTAGCAAAACTATAAAGTGTACTTTTGTACGTTTTCTGAAGTAGAAACTTAAATGGAATATGTATACTTACAGGAGAAATATTAAAATATTTGTGTGATTTATGTACTTTGGCCACCACTGCCTCCTTAAAAATATATAAATAAATGAATAAATAAATACAAAATGAATATTAATAATAATGTAAAATATCATCAGCTCAATATCCTTGCAGTAGGCTCCAGCATCTCTGTGACCCTAGGACAAGTGGTCTGGACAATGGATGGATGAATAATTAGCTCAGTTTAATCAAGTATAAGTCAAAGAAAAGTTTTTGTGCTTTGGCCGGTATGACAGAAAGAAAGATCCTCTCTGTGTGTTTGACCTGTAACTAACTACAGCTCTTTTTGTTGAGTAACAGAGATAAGAGGGTAACAGGGAGCAGCTGTAAGACCACTAAAGCTTTTCTCACAATGCACTGTGTGTGTGTGTGTGTGTGTGTGTGTGTGTGTGTGTGTGTGTGTGTGTGTGTGTGTGTGTGTGTGTGTGTGTGTGTGTCTCACAGTGTATGTGTTTGTGGAAGGGTGCAGGACTGAATATCTGACAGTATAGCATCTCTGTGCAGTGAGCTTCTCACAGCAGGCGAAGAAGGAAAACAGAGAGAGCGAGAAAGAGAGAAAGCCAGAGAGAGAGAGAGAGAGAGAGAGAGAGAAAGAGGAACGCTTCTTGTTAGGGATCATTTATTAACTGAGATCATCTCTTCGTTGGCCTCAGGGTAATAACTAATGTCAATGGCAAATTTCACAGTTGTCTAGAGAAATGAATTAAATTTGCAATAAAAGGCCCTTTGGCTTGTTGTACATGCTCATTTATTGGAGTTGGTGAACTAGGACTGTAAAGCAACTGCGAACACTGCCTTCATTTCCCCTCTTGTGAAAACGTGACCTTTTTCTCTCATTATTGTGAGGAAAGGATGGAGAGTTGCGTGGAAAGAAAGGGGGCCTGGTTGTTCTGGGGGCCGGTCGAGCACGTTACCTCACACTCGCAGCCGCTAATGAGTCTTATGGATGGTATTCCAGCGTTTAACCATGGCTGCATTTACATCTAACCTCGCTCCACTCTTAGTCCACTATTCATCGCCTTCCCTTCACACTTTGTCTGTGATTCAATGGGTGTGATTTTGTGTGTGTGGGTGTGTGTGTGTTTGTGTGAGCGAAGGAGAAGGGAAGAGAAAATGTGTGTGAGACGTGAATTAGAGATTAAAACTCTAAAGTATTCTCTAATCCAGGCATTGAGGGTTAGCAGTGTGAGGAGTGAGAATGGAGTGAGCACAAAGGCTCCCTGCGGTCCCAGACTCACGCCATCACCGCTGCTCCTGACGGCCACACAAAAAAGCCCTGTACACCCCCCACCCCCCCCCTGGCCCCACCCCGGCCCGCGAAAAAAGCCTGTCAGCTCTCTTCCATGCCCCCGCTAACGCTCTGCCCCCCAGCAGTCGGGACGGTAGGGGTGGGGAACAGGCTTTAAGAATAGACCCAAAAATTAGGCGAGTTCTCTCCTCTCGCGCTCCTTTTTCGTTCCCTTTCTCTAAGGACAGATGACAAATAATAGCGTGATTGAGCCTGTGTTTCAGTCACACATGTCCCCCCGTAGCCAGCTGCCAGTGGGGAGCAGTAGGAGAGGTTAATTGAGGAAAGGGTTATGAAAATAAAGCGCAAGAATCACTCGGATTCTGCTCAAAGAAGAGGAAAAACGGCATCCTGTCAAATAATGCTCGGCACAAAAGAGGAGAAATCAGGAGCACAACACGGCAAACAGCCGCAGAAAACAAGTTACTGTCTCCGCTGGGATCACGGAGTCACATGGCGCATGTTAAAATCAGAAATTCGACAAAAGCGGCGGAGGCAATCTGAAAAGAAAGAGGAAATTCTCAGGCAGAGAATTATTCAATAATAAATTATTTCATTCCACAGAATTGGAAAATCAGCCAACATTCTATGGCCACCATTTTATTCCCCTCCGTCACATTTTGAGAGATAAATGTAACATTTAGCTGTTAATTCCAGCATCTGAAGTGTTCGTCTTCAGATGATTTAATTGCCCTGCAATTTTCTCCTGTCAAAAAAGCATCGTGCACCTCTGATGAGAGAGAGCGAACAGGAGTGTGAGAGTTAATTAGCGACCTCGTTAGAGACCTGGAAGTGTCTGGTGCGTCTCTGTCCCTTCTCACTCTTTCTGTCCCTCTCGTTCCCACACGTAACAATAAATCCTTTCTTTCTTTTTGTACTGTAATCAATGCTGCCATCAAGTGCACCTGGGAAACTCCTATTCGGGCATTTGTTACTAAAACATGTCATGCATTCAAGTTGGACAAAATAAGGCAGGATATGTTTCTATCATTTTTATAATCTTTTGCATTTATTTTTATATAATTCTCATTTCTATTACTTATGCACAGTATCCGATATAAAAAAAACATTTGCTTTTATTAAAGCAAAGCATGAAAAGACATTACTGTCTATACACTTTCGTTCACGCTTTATTATTTTATAATGTATAAACATGTTACATATACTTACTATAGTAATAACAGTAAATTACTCATAATTGCAGTGAGTGAGTACGTTAATTCATCTTACTTAGTACTTAGCTGTATTATTACACTAACGAGGACACCTTAAAATAAAGTCTAACCACTCTTATTTTTTATAGCGCCTTAATATTATTCAATTACAACCTGAAAATTAAAGAAATTTTGCAAAAACATTCATGACCATTAACAATAGACCGATTTGCTGCCATGTTTCACATCAACACATCACTTCCTATGTCACAACTTGCAATGCAAACTTTTGAAAAAGGTTTCAAAGTGTAAATTGTTGAAAATACTATTATCGTCTCTGTGTTAATTACAAAAACGGGAATTGGTAAAACTATGACGTCATGCACATGCGTATTAACTTGTTCAGTCTATAGGCTTCGTAGTGGGTTTTTATTTACACAGTGACAGCGTCAACTACTGGCCTGGCAGCATAATACAGTTTTGTGCTACAGTTTTATGAAGACTTGTGTATATGGACAATATATAATGGCAGAAAAGGTATCCAGTCTGAATGCAGGGACTGTCTAGTTGGCATCCCAGAACAGAGTGGGAGTTGTACTGACCTGTCTGCAGCGGGCTGTTGCAGGGAGACGTCTAGCCCACTCTACAGAGGTAATAAAATGATTAGGAGGCGATGACGGATCTTGCTGCTAGTTGATTACAGCTGAACTGTCTCATGAGTAGGGGCTAATTAACTGAATGAAGTGAATGGAAAGACGCAGTGTGACTCTGCAGTGATGCTTGGAGTTCTGAACCACCTCACAGATCCAACTCTCTACTATTACCCATCAGCTGCCTTTCAGAGTCGCCTTTCAAAGACTAGGGTTCAGACTCAAGATTACACCTAGGTACAGGTTTAGGCCCAGACTCTGGATTAATCTAAAGCTCGGGCTCAGCCTCTGGATAAGATTTAAGCAATGGCTCAGAGTTATGTGCAGATACACGTCTCGAGCTCAGACACATACATTCAGATATAAGGAACGAGTCTCGGGATATTGCGTGATCCATGTTTGGTTGCCTTCAAAAATAACAAATATGTTTCTCTGACAGGTCATATTATATATCAGGCTGAAAGAACATGAAATCTCTGCATAGAAAACAGAGAAGGAAAGACAGTTCATTGACACCTGATATCTCACTGTCATAACACTAGCTAAAATTAAAAGATTTATTATGCAAATTAAAAGGTAGATAATGAGGACACCAATATCCAAAGAAACTAAAACTGGAATATTATGAATAAGAACTTTATTCCCTTTATTATCAAGGCCGCTTTTATCGTGGGCTTGAATCCCACGGCACTCTGCTCTCTCAAACGGCTCTCATATGTCCAGTGGCAAAGTGAATAACATGAGAAAAAGCTTCAAACAGGCGGAAAACATGCAAATACTGCAGGGAGACAAATGTCCAACCTTGTGTTTAGTGAGGAGGTAAGGTCATCCCTGACTCCATCTATCACAGCTGTAATCAGGCGGACGCAGGCTAACTCCGAGCTCGGCTTCAGCTGCATAGATAACAGCACACAAGCAGGGAGAGTCAGCCCAGATAAAAACAGGGAAAACTGATAAAAGATTCAACAAGTAAACACTCTCTCGCAGCTGCGGAGTTCCCCTTTGTAGTCGCTAACTGCGGGGCTGGCATAAGGTTACACGTCTCTCGTTCTCTTTTTCATGCACAGAAATCTGTCTTTGAATTCATCTGCAACTATAGTTTACAGCCGGATAATAGTTCAGTTTTATGGACTTTTATCAAGCCATTTAGTAAAACACATGCAGATCTTAAAGGCAAAAAACATGAGAACTTGTTAGACTGACTAGCTCAGATGTGAGCTAAACAAATACGCCTCTCCGAAATTTGTAAAAAGGCATTCTACTTCAATAATATTATAAAAATATGCTCTTTTCTAAAGGCATTAATCTAAAATGTGCCAGCTGAGAATGAAGTAAAACTGTTTATACACTTTCCAAATGTGCCACATTTTGCAGTTATTTTGTGAATGTAATATCCCGATCTGATAATGTACGTATGTAGAGTCAGCACAGAAAAAGCTAAGGGGTAATCTAATATTTACTTGTCTCACCTGAGATTGTGTTAACTTCTTTCTCCTCATCAGGTGTCAATGAATTCAGCCCTTTCTGATGAACAGGTGTGTCATGAGCACAAAGAAGGTTGGATCTCAACATATAATGAATCATTTTTTTAAATGACTTTTTAAGTTTAAGTTTAATACAAAATAATAATAATAATCATAATAATACTACATTTGATTATATTCTTTCACCTCTGTTTAATCATTTATAACTGCTTTATCAAATTCTACAGTATATTGGTTTAAAAAAATGGTTTGAAAAGGTAGAGAAATATAGTTACATAAACTACTCAATATTGACTAAAATAATATGGAATGTTCTTCTGTTGAAGGGATACAATCTCTTTTTTAATTGCTTGTGGATGCATTACGGGTGGTACTTTGTTGACAATACAGTGATGATAGATTGGTCCTCAACAATGCAGATTCAATAGTAAAAACATTCATACTTTTTTGTAACAAAGCCTCTGTTCAAATGTATATAACCTGTATATTTCTTTACAAATTATTTCAAAACTTTGTTTTTGATGGCTGCCATGGTAGAGGTTCACAGAGGGATGTTTAAAACTAGATACCAATAATTGATCTATATTGTTTTACTGATTTTCTCACTTTTGTATAATGGGTTTTTCGGCCCACTGATGAATGACATCACCTCGTCAATTAATTTAATTTACATAACATAAATATCATTTTAAGGTTCGTAAAACAAAAATGATAAAAAAAAAAATATATATATATATATATATATATATTAGAAATTGTGCCCAAATAGCCTATAATACAATAATCAATACATTTAAATTTGCATTTAATTAAACAAATTGTTGTTATTAAAATGATTATGAATTATGTTAATTTAAGATATCAAACAGGAAATCAACAACAACTGTTCTGAGTACACTTCTCTGTTGGAAG
This sequence comes from Meda fulgida, assembly GCA_030578275.1. Classification (NCBI taxonomy): domain Eukaryota; kingdom Metazoa; phylum Chordata; class Actinopteri; order Cypriniformes; family Leuciscidae; genus Meda; species Meda fulgida. The sequence goes on from CM060621.1 coordinate 9,435,036, forward strand.
CCCTTTTTAACACTGTGCATGTCAATTATTTGTCATATAGATATACTCACCCTATACAGTCCTCTATTAAAAAAACAACAACAACAACAACAACAAAAACATTTATTTTTAAGCAGCGAGTGTGTGCGTCTATCCGTGCACTTGTGTGTGTCTACTCCATTACGTTATACCAACTCCAATAATTACATTAATCAAGTTCCTGCCTATTATTATTGCCAAAACTCCCATCATTCGTCACTGTGGATTTTGCCTTTTTGACATTGGCTGGGCTGTTTGTGATGAGCTATTTGTCCTGGGTGGGGTGGGACCGCTCGCTGGCTGGCTGACGGGCCAGGCTAGAGCATCGTGTGGGGAGAAAGTGTCATGTTTTACAGCGGCTGGTGCTAAATAGGCCCTATGCCATTAATCTAGCCTCCTCCATTGGAGAGAGAGAGCGTGGGCCAAGCTGGTGAATGTCTAAACAGACTTGCGGTCATGATTTATAAAGCCTATCCTCCATTAAAGATGCACCGCAGCCTTTACACGCTGGACAGTTAAGGACACTCGGTACTGATCGCTAACACACAGACACGGGGGTGAAAAGATATGAACTGAAAACACACGTTCGCACACAAGCATAGTTTATTCAAATGTTAGAGAATCTATTTACTTGCAAGTATGAGTTTGATTAGTATTGAAAAGCCATGTTGGCAGAGTCACCTTTGTGTGTGATGTATTAATGTATATGTGCATGCCTGAGTGTATGTGTGTACATGTGTGAGGGAGGGAGATGCTCTATTCTGGCAGTGGTAATCCATCCATTGTGCTAAAATTCTCCATCTGTATCAGTTCATTGAGAGCACATTGGCCCTGGGGTCTGTAACTGAGCTGGACCTTGTCTGACAGGCCGGTCTGTGTGTGTGTGTGTGTGTTGGGGGGCAGGGGCAGTGGACCATGGGAAAAACACCGCCCTGCACCTCTCTGTAGCACTTGTTCCACCCCGCTTCACACGCACACACACACCAAACATGGGCCACTTGTCACTGACCCCCTCCGCTCTCCCTATGCCCACTAAGTCTCACCCGTCATGGCCTCCTCCCGCACATGTGTTCTTAACACTAATGCACCCGAGTCCCGGGGTCCACACCCCGCACCCCTGACCGGCCCACTTACACCGTGCCCTGGGCTTTTCCTTTAGCTGTACCCTAGATCTTTCATCACGGATGTGCCATTTTTGATTAGATCCTTTTTTTTAATAAGTAAGAAATGTGTTATTAGAAATGACAAACTCTGTACAAAGCAGGCCCTGGGACACATAGGGTTAATGGATGTGGTATGCGAGTGTGTTTGTGTATGCGTGCACACCTTGGTTGTGTCTAGACCCCTGTAACCAATATTAAAGTGAGCCCTGATTAGAAATTTACAGAAGAAGAAGAAAAAAACATAATATTATGTATGAAATGAATCATTAACATGGACCATTAAGTTCTCTATTTTCATTTAATTAAATTTGTCAGCAGTATCCTCTTTAACTGAAAACCACTCATAACTGCTAAATTAAATAATAATTAAAGATACAACTATCAGAGGATTTGAGGGGAAGTCAGGGAGCATTTATTTCCGATCCAAGGCGTAATTTATTCAAATTATATAGAAGAGCGATTGAGAAAATTAGATGCATATTCCTTTCAGGCCTTTAAAGGAGAAAAATGCAACAAGTTTTCTATTAGAATTGCCCATGGTTGTATCAGCGCAGGGTGCTTACCATTCTAATGAGACATACATACATATATGAACTGAAAACACTATATATAAATAAAATTCTTGTTATTTTTTTTTTTTTTACATTTGTTGTGATTTTTTTAAGAATATAATATTATTGCAAACTGCCTTTCTTCAAACAGATACATTTCAGATCAAATAAAAGGAGAGCTATATTTTATGAGGACAAATTGAAATTTTCAGAATAAAATAAACTAGGTGGAAAAGATACGTCGATATATTTGTGCGAGAGGGGCAGCGGGTTGTGTAACCCCTGTCGCTGCTCTGAGAGAACTCTGCGGTGAAGACGGGAAGGAAACGAGGTAGGAATTTGATAGGAAAGAAAAGGGCTATGGGGTGAAAGAAAGAAGATAAACAATAGTAGTTGCTGAGGGTGGAAGGGGGAATCAGGAAAGATGGATGAGGGAGAGAGAATTAGTGTAGCCAGTAGGGGGAGGCACGACTAAGGAAAAGTCCACTGCAGAGATAGCGAGAGAGAGAAAGTGAGAGAGAGAAGACACACATATACACATTCACACACATCTGTCTTCCCATAACCCAGATACATCCAAGGCATGCTTGTTTAAAAATCTTACGCATCCACATTGCCGGTTAGGGTAGCTTGTTGTACATTTTGTGCAGGCAACGAGTGGCACAGTGAATGAGCGTGCTAGCTGAAGTGTGATAAGATGGGCTGTTTGTTTGTGTGTGTCTGAGCGCTTTATGTACGGTACTGTGTAATCTGTGAACCTACACTGCATATTTACCACTAAACACATGAATATTGAAATTATGGGCGGTGTGTCACCGTCTTACTTATTCAACGTGCCACTCCATGACACCTGCACCTGTTGCCTGCCCTCTGGGATTCTCTCTGCTATTTTGTTAACTCCACCCCCACTTCTCTATCTATCTGTCTCGTATTCTCTCTCACCCTTAATGTATATGTTTATGCATGTCTGTAGGTGAGTTTTTATAATGCTGCTTGATCAAAATACAATCTGACTCATCAGGTTGTTCAGGTAGGCAGTGAGAAAAGTGACAGCTTTAACCCACTCATTCAGCTGCTGGGCCTTCTGTCTGTGTGTGTGAGTGTTAGTTTGGGAGTGACAGAGGGCAAAAAAAGGAATGGACAGAGAAAAAAAGTGATAGATGGCAAATCACACAAATCACACATAAACAGGATCGGCAAGGATACCCGAACATCCATAAATGTTAAAGTGACTTCCGCTGTCCTTGGCTGGAGCAGTTCTTGGAAATTTCATCATTTATTTTTATTATTTAATTGTGCAATAATACCTAATGTGGTTGATATTGCACATGCTTGTTTTAAAAAAAGAGATAATACAAATTGATTACCTTTTTTTTATATATAAATATATTTCTTTGCACAGAGTTTTGTAATTACAGTTTTATTTTTTTCATTTACACTGGAAGGCCAGTTTAAACTAAGAATGATAACTATAATGTTAACTACTGTATGTGAGCTTTCACATCAACGGTCAATAACGTTCTGTTTATTATAAGCATATGCTGCAGTTATGTTGTCTGCCATTTTAAATGCTCAATCTCTTTTAAAGTTGGGTGGATTCTGATTGGTTGTCAATGTTTTTATCGTTCAACATGTTCAATATATAGATTGTGGTGTCGACTCCACTATTCTCTTAGATTTCAAACAATTCTTAAAACTTTATATTTAAATCTTTGGTGTGAATGGGCCTAAAGAAACATAAATCATGAAAGATTATGAAGACAAAATATAAATCATACATTGTAAATTCATACAATAATTATTTACATATTAATGCGTTACATATTAATGTGAGATTTCTAAATTACATAGCAATTCATTTAAGTAACTGTTATCGCTCACGTATTGTTTTGATGTTGACGTCATTGTCAATCGACAAACTTTAATTTGAGGGGACCAATTGTGCCACGAGATATTCTGAGCCATCTTTACAGCTCATAATGAAATGTTATTTAGAGAATAAAGGCATAATACAATAGTCTATCAAAATACTACATTTATAATGGTCAAAATACACAAACCTGCAAACACCACCCTTAGTTCTGATAGTATAACACTGGAAATAAATTTTTGCCGAACTAGAAATGTCTCAAGTTAGTTTCAGAAATCTGGTCACCTTTAGTGAATCTGGCTTGTTGCCCTATACTCTGTGTGTTTGTGTATGTGTGTGTGTATATATATATATATATATATATATGTGTGTGTGTGTGTGTGTGTGTGTGTGTTTGTGTGTGTGTGTGTGTGTATTAGATGTTTCTCCGTGTTGAATGTTGCTCCCTCCTCCCCTCATACCTCCTGAATAAAAGGCTGCGTTCGCTAAGTGCAGACGGATCCATTTCACTGTGGAACTGCGCACACAAAGCCTGGGAGTGTAGCTCTCATGCCACTGCTGGGTATCTCTTACGCCCTCTTACATTTACCATTCTCTCTCCTCACGCTGACCGAAAGGTGACACTGTGGATGGACCGGCAGATAGGCTCAACTCAATAACACGCCGCCCAAGTAAAGACCAGGCCTCCCTCCTGTTTTACACTCTCTCTGTTTCTATTGCTCTCTCTCTCTCTCTCTTCCGTTCATCCTCCCTACACCCCGTCCGGTGCCCTGCTACGGCTAATGCTCTAGAAAGTTCTTCTGACAGAGTCCTCACACTTTCTTAGTCACACTAGAGTGAGTGGGGGGGACATCTCGAGTGATGTTAATCGCTCCCCTCTCTCACTGGCAGTGGCGGGACACGTGAGCGGACAGTGTACCGCTGTGTTCAACTGGGCCGAGGATGGTGGAGTATGGCATTCAGATGAGTGAGCTGGCAGGAAACAGGCAGTGCTGTAACCAGGAACTCCATTAAAAACGACACAGCACACTTTGATTACCATGACTGGTCAGCCAAGTTTAAGCACCCCTACACACACACACACACACACACACACTGTTTCTTCAACATTTTGTCTCACTTTCACGCACAAACACCCACACGCATGCATGCACACAGTCACATCTCCGCTCTCTGTTAAACAGCCTGTGAAAGTAGTGGATATAATGGTCCTTTTGGCCTCATTTCCTCAAACACTGAAAAAACAATGCGTTAGCTTCATGTTGTAACAGAACTCAGAGAAATAATGGATGCTTCAATATGGGCATGTGGAGTTTTAGAAACTAAAGTCTCTTAAAACATTTCAGACTTTTAATAGCTGATTTAATTTGTCCGATAACAGTGTCTAACATCAGCAAATATGCATTTGAAAAAATAAAATAAAAATTAAAGTCCCTAAAAATTTTATCACTGTCATTTCCACCATATCTCAAATTGACGAAATGACGGTGGTGGAAATCACATATAACAAAAACAATAAATTAAAATAAAATAACAGTTTTATTTTATCTTGCTAAAGCTAGCTTGCATTTTTTATATCATAAATATATATAAATGAATTAATGTTTTCTAATATACATACAGGATATACACAGTATTCATGAAAAAGGCATACAATACCCAGATGACCTACATCTACATCCACTGAAATGCTGATGTGAGAAACCATATGACACTATGCTATCCCATGAGGACAGAGGAACTGAGGAGCTTTCTGTCTCCTTGGTCACCAAGTACACTAACTTTTGCATTATTAGGTGCAAAACTGACCATTTAAATCAATCAATCAACGAACTCCTGGGACATAAGCATCCAATCTAGGCTAAGAACATTCAAATTCTAAACACAGTCTTTAGACTGTGCCTTTAGAAGTAATTACTAGCACAAACTTTACAAATTGCACTTAAATATTCTTGTTTCATGCCTTACTAGAGGGACTGATGGGGCACAGATGGCCAGCAGAAGGTCCTAAAGTAAAACACTTCCTGGTTCATGAATCAGAGTTTCAATGGCGATCTAGCAGTCAATCACGTGGTTTGGAGAAGCAGCGTTTGAGAGCGTCTCTGGGGCAGCCTGCCTATTAAAACAAGGCCAAACACTTCACAGACAGCGAGTGAGCCAATTAATTCTGCTGGGGGCTATGCTCTTAGGTTAGGATTTGCTTATGGTGATAAATTGGCGCTTTGCATCCATGCTAAACTACCTCAATTTCTCTCTTTTTCTATGGGCTGCCAGGTCCGTGGATGATGTCACAGGGCATATGATGATTAGGGGATGCCTCATGTCCCGTTGTCGCAGGGTCAGCCCTGCACTGCATGTGTGAAACTAATTAAAATCTGGCTCATGTCACTGGTTGTGCTAATGCTAACACAACCAACGGTTAGTCACATAACCTGCAAACTAATAATCAAAAAACAATTGAAAATATATAAATTGAAATATTCTATATGAGGGTCAAAGACGTGACAGTTATTTTTTTGTTGTCCATCCATTAATTTAAGTACATTAAAACGTTTACTTAAAGGACATGGGTACACCTATTCTATGATTTGCATGTTCTTAATTTCTCAATTGAAATTCTCTTAGATATTTTAGGGGCAAAAAATTAAAATCGTGAGGGTAATAAAACAGTCCTGATATCATAAAAAGAAATAATGCAATTAAAAGAATAATATACTTGAAAAGAAAACGATTTTAAGTAGTTTGGCGTGAGCTGTTATTAATCATTTCTTATATTTCTTATTTATAGTTGTTAAAAATATTTGATTAAAATTGCTTTACTGCTTATTCAACATCTGATAAATCTTTCGTCCACTAAACCAAGTCATCTTTTGCTGTTAACCAGCATGCAGAAATATGTAACAAACAAACAAAAAACAAACTAGTAAATTAATAGGATACAACCTTGGATACACCTTTATGACCAAACAAGTTTAGTTCAGGTAAGAGTCTGCGCTGGATCCCGCCCCCACAAGATTCTGTACTGCTCCCGCCAAAATATTTTTACCTCGCTCCCGTACGAAACTTTCACGTTTTGTCCCATTCCCGCCCGCAAAAGCTTATAGAAAGAGGTCTAAGTGGATTTTTCAGTCCCAGTCAGGTTAGATTCTGTCTTGTTCCGGTGTCTATAGGCTATTTTTTTCAATTTCCACACACATGACAGATTTGATTTCTGAGCACTGTTATTATTATATAATTAAATTTTGCGGGATCCCACAAGTAATTTAATTCACCCGCTTCCCACGCACACCAGTATCTTCCATCCCGCATCCAGCAATTCAAAACTTGTCCCGAGCCACAGTCTGCCACTCTTTTGAGTCTCTTTTGGGCGATCATGCCAAATGCCCTTAGGTGCTAATAAAATACAATAAACAACCGAACATTTACGAATTAATAATTTATGATATTTGATCATTAATATGATAAATGGATTGTTTATTTATTTTTTTATTTTTTTTGATGGATTTTATTAGGATGTGTAAAGTAACCTCTAGGCTATTAAAAGTGTAAGGATGTGTGAGTCCTTAAGTTTTTCAAAACCAAGTAAAAACCAACATGAACACAAAGAGTGATTTAGCACATGTGCTTAGAACTAGATTTGTAAAATAATTTTCCTTTTTGTACTATTGTGAAGTGTCTTAAAGTACCAAACCTGAAGGACTGATATAGCTATCACATGCTAATTGTACCATTGTATTACTAAATGTTGCGAGTTAGATGTTAAATTCACAATGAAAGAGGCAGATTATAGTGTGAGTAAACAAGCTAATTCAAAGTTAAATGTTTTGATTTGACAAAGCTTTGGATGCAGCTCTCAGCAGAGATGGGTTAAAGCTCTGCTGTTAGCTGAAGAACTGTTGAACCCTCCAGCCACCTATTTCCTGATCTGACCTGTTCGGATGTACATTAATTTGAAAACGGCAACATAAACATCCATTTTATCCACAGCCCATGGTCATCTCTCATATGCTTTCGTCTGTAAATCTATAAAGCTCAAAGTCAGCTTTCAGATTCCAGAGCTGCATTTCTCCTAATAAAGACATGTGGTCTGCGTTTACTTTCTCTCTTTTTTTAATCTTTATCTCCCCTCTCTCCTTCCTCTCTCTCATAAGAGGGACTCTGTAGTGTATCTCTCATCTGAACTGTGGTTAGAGGGGTTGTTGTGGGGAGAAGGGGGAGGTGGTGAGGGGATTGAGGGATTGGAAGAGCATGGGCATCCTTTCTCATACAGGAAAGGTCCTTATTCACCCTGTTATTTCACTTCAAGACCATTTTTCTAAATACAACCGTGGAAGTAAGTCACAGGCAACTGGCTTTGCTTGAACCGAGGAAACAAACAACAGAAACAACCACAACCGAAAACGAATCGCCACTGATATGGTTTTCAACACAACATGATTCTGCCATGTGTTTGCATGCAGTTTGCCTTAGATTTAAAAGTTGCATTAAATCTAATTATCTGTAGCAGTTATTGATTTTAATAGAAACTAATGAACAGAAAATACAAAAAGAAAATGAGAAATTTCTACTTTATTTCCTAGCTCTTTTTTTTCTTCTTTTTCTTAAGAACTACAATTGTCCAAAAAAAAGAATATGAATGAATAACGTCTTTTGTGAACCTGACTAGCATGTTTGGGCTGAGATGGCAGGGCCATCAGACTGACAGTTTCCCCAAGTGCGGCTGACAGAGTTCCCCGCCTGGCTTTTGTCGACTTTTAACACTGTGGATTTGTCAATCGACTCAGTGGCCTGAAGAGGCCTTCGCATTGTGCGGTGCGGCTTTTGGACGCTGCCAAGCAAGCTGCACGGGCGAAGGCTTTAAGAAAGAACACAATGAGCTGGAAAAAACCTGGCTACCTGTGAAACAAAACCAGGAACAGGCGGGAAAATATCCACCCGAGAGAGCGAGAGAAAGACAAAAAAAAAGCTCTCCGTGTTTTTGCCTCAGCCAAATCTCTGAGTACTATGAGTGAATGACAGCCTGAGAGAGTGAGAGCGCGAGAGAGAGAGAGAGAGAGAGAGAGAGAGAGAGAGAGAGAGAGAGAGAGAGAGAGAGAGAGAGAGAGAGAGAGAGAGAGAGAGAGAGAGAGAGAATGGGAAGGACTGGGTAAGCCTTGAATCCTTGTCATCAGCCCCTTCAGTATGAATAGGCCTAATGAATACGGCTAAGTGGTAAGAATCCATGGTCAGCAGCATCAAGGCAGGTAATACCGCCCAGATTTAATTGGGAGCAGGTATTGGAGGCTGTATTACTTTAATTGGTTCGGGGTGCTCTAAGTGGAAAAAGACAAAGTATAATGGCCAAATTGAGGCACACAATAGCACTTAGCGCAGGATTGTATGCAATCGCTAATCTGCCGAGGAATGAGGCAATTCTGTGCCATTTTCTCAGTGAAACCAGCTGCACTGAGCTTGTCCCTTTTGTTCTCCCTTGGGAAAATGCAAGATTGAAACAGAAAATACCTTTACCCGGGCAATCATTTGCCACGTGTAGAAAGCGGATACAGCAGTGAGCGATGAAAAAAAAAGAAGGGATCTTTGTGGTGGAAGAAAGGATGGAGAGGGAGATAAAGGCTGAAAGTGGGCCCTGTCACGGTCAGCCGAGGAGGAATACAGTGATGACATTTGCAGTGACAGACGAGCCTCTCAGGAAGGCTGGCCAGAGTTTAGAGGCAGGAATCTGATCTTTAAAAGACATGAGCTGTGATAATTAAAAGAGGACAGGTATTTAAGACTTGGGTTTGTCATTAATATTGACCGAGATCTGGTTTAAATCTTAATGATGCTCAGACAGCTGGACCTACACAATAGAGTGAGGTCTGAATTAAACACCAAGGCCTCTCCATTGACCACTGCAAAATACTTGAATTAACATGCAAACAAAGACACTGAGTGGTTTATGTCACTTTGGAAAGTTTCTTCAAACATAGACAAACCAATTCTGTATCTGGACAATATATATTATGTGGCAAAAGAAAGAGTATTCAGCAAGTCCCCGGGGCAGGATAATCACAGAAACGCATCAAAGTCTAGTATGTCTTGAAAAGACATGTTTGATTCACTATATTGATGTAATTGGTCACTGTATGTGGTGAGCAACAGATAGAGTGCATTTTTTGTGTGTTTTGTGGTTCGTGGTAGTGGTTTTTAAAATGCTATAATTAGTGTGCTGTGGGGAGTGTTTTATTGCTTGTGTTTAATGCCATGTCTGGTATTCTGTGTTTATTGAATCGTGTCTAGTGTTTTGACTGTCTTTTGCAGTGCCACGTATCTGACAGCATGATGTGGGAAACCATATGGGAAACATGTAAGGTGACAGGATATTCTTATATGTCATGATTTCCATCCTTGTGCAAGGTGCTGCTGGATGGATTGCTTTCGGTTATATATATATATATATATATATATATATATATATATATATATATATATATATATATATATATATATATATATATATATATATATATATATATATATATAGGCTGGACGATAAAACGGTATTTATCGACGGTACATCTTATCGGTAGCGATATAAAAAATGTTCTTTATTTTCATTAAAATGTGCGCGCATTGCCCTCAGATCTTAGGGGCTGTTCACATATTGCATGTAAAAATGTGTGGAAAACGCGGCTGTGCCGCTGTCATGTTGACTGAAGGTAAAGGAAGCATTTGAATTCGCCACTGAAGTAATAACATCGCTGCGAGATCTAGTGAGAAGCATTCACATTTCTCCGTTATTAACGTATCAAACAGCGCTGACGTGCAAACCAGGAGAACGAACTAGGCTTTAAGTCCACAGATCAGCAACATGGATTTAATTTAGTAACACTAACAGTAACCATGGAAGTTTGGCATGAATAGTAAAATGCTTTCAAGTACGTCACACATCTTTTTCCAGCACTTCAAAACTCAAATATTATCATATTTAAATGTTATTTTTAATGTGATGACCAAAACATTATTTGTTCATCGTTCAAATATGACCCCCTATTTATAAAAGTTTAGATATAGCTCTCACACTTATTTAAATATAATGTTTCTTTTAATAATTAGGATTAAAAAAAAAAATTAAATCAAGGACATTTCTCTGGCATTTCTTTCTTTTTGCTGTATCGAAAACGTACCACACAACTGTGTCGTATCGACCCGAACTATGAATTTTGTGAATGTTACACCACTACTTATTACAGATGTTGATCTACCTCAAAGTTTGCCTTGATTGTTCTACGTTTACACTTTTACATTGCACACATTTTGTAACATTTTATTTAAGTTCAAGAGTTTCTTTAACCCTTGCTTTTTTATCTTACTTTTTATAGTTTACATTTTATGTGTACATTTTATGTACTGCTAAAACTAATACAATTAGTTGTTTGCCTTAATAATGTGGATAAATACAATAAAAAACAGTGGTTTAAATTCAAACTTTTCTCCTTTTCTACGATATGAAACATTATATTGTGATATTTTTTTTAGCTATATCGCACAGCCCTATATATATATTTATTAGCCCTATAAATATATATATTTCCCTGATTTCCAATTATAATGTTTTCAAGATTTTTTCATAAAAAAACATCCTAATTTAGAAGTAATAATCTATTTTCTATCCTGTTTTTGACCCTCTCTTTCGAAAACTCATTTTTGATGGGCATGCAGCATTCAAAACTTGGAAGTAAACACCCATTGCAATGACTGGGAAACAGTTTTGCATATTAAAATAATTTTCAACAAGGGATGGCTTACGGTATTTAGTGTAAATGGAATTATAAATGATTATACCATGGTCTGTCTGAATACTTGATTCTGATTGGCTGGAAGGTGCGCAATAAAACCAATGCATAGGTAGTTGTAAGTCAGTTTAATCGCTGTTCTAATGCGCTGTTTTTATCACAGACGTACATAAAGAGCTGACATCTGCGCAAACACATAAACATTCCAGAGCACAGAAACTTAACACTGACCCGTGACTTTTATCAATAAAATAGCTTTGATACTGAATCGCTATTCTTAATTAATTTAACTCACAGCTTCGTTGTAATAGAGAGAGACGCTGACCAGATGCTGCATCTCTCTCTCTCTCTCTCTCTCTCTCTCTCTCTCTCTCTCTCTCTCTCTCTCTCTCTCTCTCTCTCTCTCTCTCAATAATGGCTCTTTCTCTGATCTCTCACTCTCTCTTTCAAATAAATGCTATAATTTATTAATTTAAATAAATGTAATCTTACGCACTACTTTATCTCTGTGTCTAATTCAAAATGCTAGATCTAACAAGCCATAACTGAGGAAAATAACCAAAAATGTTTCCCTTCTGGTCAAACATTGCCCTGCAAACATCAATAACAGCTTTAAGTTGTCAATGTTGCCATGGTATAAGCGGGATAATCCACGGCTAGCTGTGCAGTAAACTATTATATCCCTTACATGTATCATTTGTCACACTGTCATTCTTATTGGCTACAAAAGGTATGCACGTGACGTCACCGTCGGCCCGAGTGACTGCAGTTACACCCACTGGCAAAAAAATTGTTTAATTTTGAATGATGCAAAAAACACACAAAACATATCTAAAATAGGAAAGAGCTTTGTGATTGACTGTACAACTAGATTTGACAAGAAATCTGAGGTATATTTTAACAGACTGCCGAAAGCTACAGAATAGAGAAGCAATTGAATCGCTGCAATTCATAGAAACAACTGGACTCCAGGGAACGAAAGGTGGATTTGCAGTTATCATGTCAAAATTCTGAATTTAGTGATAAAATCATACCCTATATATTGTATTGTTATTTATTGTATTTACAAGTCATCAATTCAATATTTACCATATTTCTGCACAATTGGATGTTTTTAAATAACACAGCATCATGATATATATAACATTGATATAAGTGATCACCTGGATTTAGACCTACATATATTGTATTTATAGAAGCCCTTATAGAGTCCAACCTTTAGTGTAAACTGATAACTGTTTGTTTTACTCAAGTTTTCGCAGTTTCCCCTATTAAATCAAGTCAAGCAGCAGGCTCTTTTGCCACTCAGTCTGGCAGAGGGGCGAGTTCCAACGGGAAAGTGACGTAAATGCATACCCTCTATTCGTTATTAATTTTCGATAAAGTGAAAAACCCATATATTGTCATTTGCAGTGTCCTGTTTTAATAAAATGAAACATATAATGTCTTACTGATGACAAAAAAGATGTAGCTCACTGAAGCTATTATTCAGGATTACAGCGAGCAAATGGCTGAGATAAAAATAAAAGCAGTGGTCTTTATGTATCCGAAGCAAAGGAAAGAACAGTAAATCACAACTATCACAACTATTCAGTTTGACTGCGGCGCTACATTATAAATACTCCGTACAAATGATCTGTATCAGACAAAGCAATATGTGACGCATGGTAAAAACACTATTACTCACACTTGTGTCTTGCAACTGTCGGATCCAATGTAGTTGGGACGGCATCATCTTTTATTTTCAGTCTCTCTGAAAAGCCTGCATCTAACTGCGCCTTGTTTAAAAACGATTCCGAAGTAAAATGAAACGAAATAACAAACAGCATCTTACTGACGCAATCTGACTGGAACTTAATTAAAAATAAAGTGAATCCGAGCTTTCTTAATGTTAGGATCAGAAGGATGGTATTGCAAAAACTGTTTATCCACAACTTGGCACTTCAAAACTTGTAATTCTCAGAGGCATCTCTGAGGTTTTGTTGCTAGAGTAATACTGTGTTTGCATCTCTCTCCTACTTACTTCTACATGACATGCACGAATCGGTGGGCGGGGCTAAGAGGCATTGATCTTCTTCTGCAGAGGCGGTCTTTCATCACACTATGACCTAATGGTGTGACAGAATTCTAAACGAGCCGTTTTCTAAGCTTGGTTTCAATAAAAGCTGTTTTTAGACAAATGAGGATGTTTACAGTTCTGAAACGTAAAGGATATTTTTATAGTACTATGACCTCTCGTATGACCCCTTTAACAGTCATGCAGCCTATACAATGAATATAAAAAATTGTGATTTGCTGAGACAAAGTGACCAGATATCCTTCCTTTTCTATGAGAGGTGATGGTTTAACCCTTAAATGCATAAATGTTTCGCCAATCATTATTACAGTCTTTAGCGACCCAGATCTAAATCTAACACGTATGGATCTCTGCCTGTTGCAATAATATAAAACTTTCCTGATATTAGAGTAACAATTATAGAAGAATAAAATAAAGCATATTTTGTTATCTTTTGGAGCTTGGAAGGGATCAGTTTGAGCAGATGCTTTATATCATCATCGTCTTCATCAGAGCTCATTTCCCAGTACATTCAGCATCTGGGTCATATTCGAGATCTCGAACATTCACAAAACTTTCATTTTCAACATCTTCAAAATCAATATTTTGATCCATGACAGCTTCTTCATCAGATCCACCATCAAGTGACAGTGACACTGATATTTGATTGCATTCAGTACTTGCTCTTCAATAAATCACTCTGAGCCATTTGAAGTTTTGCTGATGATACTTTATGTAGTGACATCATAGAGTGAAATGTCACTTCATCATTAGCCGCGTTTCCATTATCCTTCAAATTGCTCAAATTGAAATTACGAATTGAAAATACGCCCAATGGAAACACGTCAATTCCGCGAAAACTCCCATTTATCGCAAAAAAGTTTTTATGCTCACATGAGGGTTTTTTTGCAGGCAATTCGAAAAATAAATATTTCACAAAACTTCAATGGAAACAGTTTTTGCGCATTCACAGGTCACCTGACGTAGATGACGCGGAGTGTTTGGACCGAATACGAGACAGAGTTCTTTATTAAATTCATAAAAGACAAAAGAATTACAGGAATTACTGGACTCTAAACCTCAAAGAAATGCCACAATCAAAACCTCGAAGCAGAAATGAGGGAGAAACACCCAGAAACTCCTCATATGTGCCACTCTCAGTATTAAGGGTCTTTCCTTACATTAATGCTTGGATAACACACACACACACACTTGTCTCCTAATAATAATGGATATACATAAAACTACCAACATCCGTCGCCATGATGTTTGGAATGATTATCGCGAGAGGAAAAATTACGTTTTAGTCGCATTACATCGGTTAATGGAAACGCCGTTTCGCAATAGTTTGTTAACATTTAGAAAAAAAAAAAAAAAAACAGTGCAAAAGTTTTGCGCAAATCTGTAATGGAAATGCACCTATTGTGTATCAGACCTTGCCACCTTGAGGAATAAAGATGAATTGCACTTATTCAGTCATCAAAGATTCAATTATTTGCTGTGCAGAAAAATATACTTACACGGTTGAACACCTGGGGTAATTTTTAACAAAAAAAAATTAATGGGAAACAGGCATTCCCTTTCGTTGTCACTCCGAGTTACGTCGGATGACGACGAATGGGGTTTCGCTTAGAAAGCCTATCAGCTTCGAGTATTTAAAAACGAGCCAATGGCAAAGAAATGCCATGGGTCTGCGGAATTTGCATGACGTAACTCCGCCCCACCTCGTGGGTGTAAAAGGAGGACGCTGGCAACATGCAGTTATGTTTTCGCTTCGGAGCCAAGAGTCTCTCTTCACTCCACAAAGCCATCTCTGAATTTGTCAGCTTCACGTACGAGTTCCTCTGGTGTTGGTGTTTGTGGCGATATCCAGCGAGCGCGCGCTTCCTGCTTATCTGTGCAGTGGTTTGCCAGAGAGTGCGTGTCTCCCCGGGCGCTTCGACACTAGAGTGTTTCTCTCTTAAAAGAGCTTGCACGCGGCACGTCTTTTTAAAGATGCCTCGCCCGTGCACTTCTGGTTGCGGCAGATATGTGTCTGACTCTGAAGGGCACGAGCATTGCCTAGTGTGTTTGGGCATGGATCACGCTAGAGCAGCGCTCGTGGATGAGTCATGTTCTCTCTGCGGGAACATGACCATCGCGTCACTAAGGTCGAGACTCAATGAACTCGCAAGAGTGAGAGTCCTCTCATCCACACCCCGATCTAACGCTCCCTCGAGGAGTGCTACTTCGGCTGGTGGCCAGGGTGACCTGAGGGTTATGGTCTGGAACCAGGCGCCGACTATGTGTCCGCGACCCCAGCCCCCCTCTTCAGTGACGGTGCCCGCTAGTGAACCTCCGATTCCCGCGGGTCTACCTTCGGGTGGCCCGCGAGTTTCGGTTGAAGCTACAGAGGAAGATGCCATGTCTGTAGCAGCATCACAAGGTGGGCTTGATTCTTCCGGAAGTAAAGATTCAGCGCAAGCTGCCACCTTCCGGTGTGCATACGGCTGTGCCTGAATCGGATCCGGAAATGACGGCCATGCTTTCCCGGGCAGCCGCGAGCATCGGTTTAGAGTGGAGGCCTCCACCCTGTCCTGAGCGCTCGCGGCTGGACGATTGGTTTTTGGGTAAGGCTGCCGACCCCCGTGGTCCACGGCAAACCCCAATACCTTTCTTCCCGGATGTGCATGATGAGATCTCGGAGTCCTGGAAGACCCCCCTGTCTTCCCGGGACCGCTCGCTGATCCCATCTGCCTTTCCTCCCCTCGATGAGGCGGCCACCCGTGGGTACACTGGGCTTCCCTCGGTTGAACGCTCTGTTGCGATGCAACTGTGTCCTCAGAGTGCTTCTTCTCGGGGCGAGCCTAAGCACCCATCCAAGGCCTGTAGATTTTCGTCGTCTATGGCGGCAGGTCTGCAGGTTCAACCACGGGGTGAAGGTCTACCAGGCCCAGATGCTCAGAAACATGCACGAGGGCAGGACAGACCCAGGGCTCTTCAATGAGCTGCGTGCCGCAACCGACCTCGCTCTCCGGGCGACGAAGGTAGCCGCGCGCTCCCTGGGTTTGGTGATGTCCACTACGGTGGTCCAGGAGAGACACCTTTGGCTGAACCTGGCTGACATGCGGGATTCCGAGCGGACTCGTCTGCTCGATGCGCCCCTGTCCCAGGCCGGCCTCTTCGGCGGCGCAGTTGAGGACTTTGCCCAACAGTTCTCAACTGCACAGAAACAGTCTGAGGCCATAAAACATATTCTGCCCCGCCGACCCGCTGCTGCCTCGTCGTCGGTCGGGCAGACGCCTCAGCCTGTTTCCCGCCGAGGGCGCCCTCCTAAAGCTCCCGCCCCTCCCGCTCGGCCAAAGCAGCAGCCTTCACCCAGGCCGACGCGAGGAGGAAGCCGCAGGAAGGCGCCACAGCCCGCTCCTGCCCCGCCCCCGCCAAGCGCCGGGCGGGCTGCTCAGGGATGACGTTTGTTTCCCAGGAGATGGTAGCAGGGCCACTCCTTCCCCCGGTGGAGGGCCGGGGGAGAATCTTTTGTTCTCCACTCCCCGCTGCTCACCCACGGGTGGGCAGCACCCCAATGTGGTTAAAGAAAGAAACAAACCTCTCACCCCTGAGCACACAGAGTTCTCGGACGACACAGAGCGCCGCCCACCAGCCGTGCTCTCCTCGTCCCCCTCTGTCCCAGAGTCGGTTGACACGGCGTGCCGTCCACGGGCCGTTTCGTCCCTGTCCCACTCTGTCGCCAGACCCCTGGCAGAGCAGGCCCCCGTGGAACGCTGGTCCTTCCCTGGCCTCCTCTGTCAGGGCGCGGATGTTAACTGCGCCCCCACACCGGATCGCTATGCCGTCCACGTCCGGGCCAGTTACTCCGCT
This sequence comes from Meda fulgida, assembly GCA_030578275.1. NCBI lineage: Eukaryota > Metazoa > Chordata > Actinopteri > Cypriniformes > Leuciscidae > Meda > Meda fulgida. The sequence goes on from CM060621.1 coordinate 9,452,327, forward strand.
TTGCTGCCCCTCCGGGGGGACGCCGGTGGTCCGCATGACCCCGCTGGTTCAGTTCCTGGGAGCCTGGCTAGAGCTTCCCCAACTGTCCCGCTGGGTCGCCCGCACCATAAGGTTCGGCTATGCGATTCAGTTCGCATGGTCTCCTCCCCGATACAGGGGAGTCCGCTCCACTTTGGTCGGTGGCAACGCCCCAATCATGCGAGCAGAGATTGCCACTCTGCTGGCGAAGGGTGCAATGGAGACTGTCCCTCCAGCCGAGATGAGGTCCGGCTTCTACAGCCCTTACTTCATTGTCCCCAAGAAAACCGGTGGGTTACGACCAATCCTGGACCTGCGAGTATTGAATCGCTCCCTTCTCAGGAGGCCGTTCAAAATGCTCACCGCCAAACGCATTTTCGAGTGTGTGCGGCCCCAGGATTGGTTTGCAGCGATCGGCCTGAAGGACGCCTACTTTCATGTCTCCATTCTCCCTCGACACAGACCGTTCCTCCGGTTTGCTTTCGAGGGGCAGGCATATCAGTACGCGGTTCTCCCGTTCGGGCTAGCCCTGTCTCCTCGCGTCTTCACGAAGGTCGTCGAGGCAGCCCTTGTTCCCCTTCGGGTTCACGGGGTTCGCATCCTGAACTATCTCGACGACTGGCTGATCCTAGCTCACTCTCGAGACCAGGTTTGCGAACACAGGGACCTTGTGCTCCGGCACCTAGCCCGTCTGGGCCTTCGGGTCAACTTGGAGAAGAGCAAACTTTGCCCCGTGCAGAGGATCTCTTTTCTCGGTATGGACATCGACTCGGTCGCCATGTCCGCGCAGCTTACGAGCGAGCGCGCGCGGTCACTGCTGACTTGTCTGAGACAAATACAGGGTAAGAGTGCGGTTCCACTGAAACTTTTTCAGAGGCTCCTGGGGCATATGGCATCTGCAGCCGCGGTGACGCCACTCGGATTGCTTCATATGAGACCGCTTCAGCTTTGGCTTCGCGACCGAGTCCCGAGGTGGGAATGGCAACAAGGCAAGCTCCGAGTTCCAGTGACTTCGAGCTGCCGTCAGACCTTCACCCCGTGGTTGAACCTCAGTTTTCTCAGGGCTGGTGTCCCCCTGGAACGAGTGTCGCGGCATGTTGTTGTCTCAACAGATGCCTCCACCACGGGCTGGGGCGCCATGTGCAATGGTCATGCTGCCGGGGGCTCCTGGACAGGACCCCAGCGCCTATGGCATGTCAATTGCCTCGAGTTGCTGGCAGTACGCCTTGCTCTGCACCGCTTCCGAGCGCTGCTCATGGGTCAACACGTACTAGCCCGATCAGACAATACCGCCACAGTAGCGTACATCAACCATCAAGGTGGTCTACGCTCCCGCCGTATGTCGCAACTCGCCCGCCACCTCCTCCTATGGAGTCAGAAGCATCTGAGGTCCCTTCGTGCTATTTACATTCCCGGAGCCCTGAACCGTGCTGCCGACGAGCTGTCACGGCTTCAGCCCCTCCCTGGAGAATGGCAACTCCATCCCCAGTCGGTCCAGCTGATTTGGGACCAGTTTGGCGACGCACAGATAGATCTGTTTGCCTCCCGCGACTCATCCCATTGCGCCCAGTATTATTCTCTGACCGAGGGCACGCTCGGCACGGATGCACTGGCGCACAGCTGGCCGCGGGGCCGCAAGTATGCGTTTCCCCCAGTGAGCCTTCTTGCGCAGCTCTTGCACAAGGTCAGGGAGGACGAGGAGCAAGTCCTTCTGGTTGCGCCGTACTGGCCCACCCGGACTTGGTTCTCCGAACTAGTGCTCCTCGCGACAGCACCTCCTTGGCCAATTCCTCTGAGGAAGGACCTCCTTTCTCAGGGACGGGGCACCCTGTGGCACCCTCGTCCCGATCTTTGGAACCTCCACGTGTGGCTCCTCGACAGGACGAGGCAGGTTTGAGTACCCTACCACCTGCGGTGGTGGCTACCATCACTTCCGCTAGAGCGTCGTCCACGAGACATGCCTACGCGTTGAAGTTGAACCTCTTCGTCAATTGGTGCTCTTCTCGCCGTGAAGACCCCCGGAGATGTTCGATCAGTTTCGTGCTTTCCTTCCTTCAAGATGGGTTGGAGCGAAGGCTGTCTCCCTCCACCCTCAAAGTTTATGTTGCCGCTATTGCCGCTCACCACGACTTAGTGGAAGGTAAGTCCATAGGGAAGCACGACCTGATCGTCAGGTTCCTGAGGGGGGCGAGGAGACTGAATCCTCCTCGCTCTCCTCTTGTTCCCTCTTGGGACCTCTCAGTGGTCTTAAGTGCCCTGCAGAGTGCTCCCTTTGAGCCTTTGCAATCAGTGGAGCTTAAGTTCCTGTCAATGAAGACAGCGCTCCTGATTGCATTGGCCTCTCTCAAGAGGGTCGGGGACCTGCACGCATTCTCCGTTGACGAAGCGTGCCTGGAATTCGGGCCGGCCGGTTCTCACGTGATCCTGAGACCCCGGCTTGGATATGTGCCCAAGGTTCCTACCACTCCCTTCCGGGACCAGGTGGTGAACCTGCAAGCGCTGCCCTCGGAGGAGGCAGACCCAGCCTTGGCACTGCTCTGTCCAGTACGCGCTCTCCGCGCTTATGTAGACAGGACGCAGTGTTTCAGGACCTCAGACCAGCTCTTTGTCTGTTATGGTGGGAAGCTGAAGGGAAAGGCTCTCTCAAAGCAGAGGTTGTCTCACTGGATTGTGGACACCATTGCTTTGGCTTACCAGCAGCAAGGTCGACCGTGCCCCCTTGGTGTGACCGCCCACTCCACCCGGAGTGTGGCATCCTCCTGGGCGCTGGCGCATGGCGCCTCGCTAGCAGACATCTGCAGAGCTGCAGGCTGGGCGACACCTAACACATTCGCCAGATTTTATAATCTCCGAGTGGAGCCAGTGTCCTCTCGTGTTCTCGCTTCAAACAGCTAGTTCCGGACCCGCTCAGGTGTCTTCGCTTGCTCGCCATTCCACTCCGCGGACTGGATACGTGCGATATTCTGCTCAGGTGAGCTTCTCCGAAAGCCCTGAGTTCCTCCAGCACCCCTGATGCTAGCGCCAGTGTCCATTGCCTGTGCGTCGGCTAGGTGCCTCCGTGTGCATGGTCCCTCCCATGAGCTACCCCCACACGTGTATTTCCACTGTAAGCCTCTCTGAGCATGTGTCTTTCCCTTGGCAAGCCACCTTGCCACCCCTGAAGTTGAAATATTCCACCTGCCGCTGGACACCTCAGAGTTTCTCCATATGTTTCCTTCGGGTCATATGTGTATTTTCAAATGCCCCCCCACTGGGTTGGTGATATTTGCATATTTCCCTTAAAGGCTTGGGATATGCTTCCCAGTGTACCTTGGTATTCCTGTGCTAAGTAGGAGTCCTTCGTCCTAAATATCTCGAGGGCTCAGATTTTCGCAGGGCGCTGGAAGACAGCTGTGAAGGTGGCGTGATTAGACTGGTAACCCCATTCGTCGTCATCCGACGTAACTCGGAGTGACAACGAAAGGGAACGTCTCGGTTACGTATGTAACCCTCGTTCCCTGAGTAGGGAACGGAGACGTTACGTCTTCCTGTCACTTCCGCTGTACCGCGGGGATCGCCTGAGTTCAGTCTTGGCTCCTCAGCGAAGAAACATAACTGCATGTTGCCAGCGTCCTCCTTTTATACCCACGAGGTGGGGCGGAGTTACGTCATGCAAATTCCGCAGACCCATGGCATTTCTTTGCCATTGGCTCGTTTTTAAATACTTGAAGCTGATAGGCTTTCTAAGCGAAACCCCATTCGTCGTCATCCGACGTAACGTCTCCGCTCCCTACTCAGGGAACGAGGGTTACATACGTAACCGAGACGTTCTTTTATATATATAAAAAAAATCTTGTTGTATTGTTTATAATGAATTTATTGAGGAATACTTAGAAGTTTGATGTCTAATTTAAAAAAAAAATGAATGAGGAAGAGGGTAGTGAATGACGTCCCAGGTCACTAAAGACCTGAGGTATGCGTTTAAGGTTTAAATCACCGTTAAGCAAACAGGTAGCACAGTGATGTTGTGACCACAAATGGGAATGAAAGTGATCTGCCCCCTGATGCAATTGGATACTGCAGCAAAGTAGGACTGGCTACTAAAAAGCTTTAGTGATCTTTAGTGATTTAACTGTCAATGTGAACACAGCTTTAAGTCTTGACACTTTTGATTTGAAATAAACTTTAATGTGCTTTATTGGCATTTAATTTAATGCTAGTAGTAAATATGTTAATGATTCAAGACTGTATTACTGCCCAATCCATAGCTTTCTTTTGTGTGCTATGGTGAGCAGATGGATGTTACATTGAAGGTCAATATATTGAGTGTTAGCTGGGTGATTCCAGCTTCAAAGTAGCGAGTCATCATGCAAGGAGGGAAGTCAATCTACATACAAATTGAATGCATGGCCAAATACTGTATGACAAATATTTTTGTGTACACTTAGTTAGTCTTCATATCTAAATCCTAGTCTTTATCTCTAAAGTGGGTTTTATGGCTATGGGTTTTATAGAGTCAAATTATCCAAGTAAGGTAACATAAATGATTTAAAATCATGCATTTCTGTTCAACAAATTCATTCTTATTAATGGGCTAATTGTTAATATTAGTATTACACAGTAAGAGTGATGTGCTGGTTACTGAGAAACACTGCACCATTTGTAATAGTTTTCTTAAATATTATGTTACAGTGCTGCCTAGGTTAGAATACATGAACAGTGTAATTCTTATTTTGAAATAATACATCACAATAACATAGTTAATTTAATAACCTTTTTTATCTGGAGTGAATGCAATGGAAGGAAGGATATTTTCTGCGGATAACCTGACTGCAGCCATAGATAATTTACAAGATCTTGCATCCCATAATCGAATATGTAAACTTAAACATATTGTTTCTATCCAAACCACTATTAATAGGCTCTATGCACGATCGCTTCTGCGTTTTGTCTCAGCCCGCCCAGTTATATCCGGTGCTGCGTTGGAAGCTGTTTTTGTGCATTAGGTGAAGATAATGGTAAATGACACACGCTGTTTACAAGGACTTCCCGCGGTTAACGTGAATGATGTTAACAATATTGTGAGGCAGTTAACTGTCAGACATAAGAGTAAGAAAGAGAAGGGCTTTAAATTATATATTTCGAGCTACATCAACAACTTTGAGGGTGACTATTCTCTCATATCATGCGAAATCCAACTAGCAAATCAGTTTCTAAAATCGTTGTCTCCGTTTCTGAGAAAATTAATTTTATTAAAGTTTTGCCGCTAGTACACTTCGCTATAGAACGCGCTATGCGGACGTAAATACGCTGGCTGAGATTCTACCGGAAATACGTCAGCAGCGTTTGTGCATAGATTCATGCCTATTCAATTCCCTACCTTAAAGATGATGTTTTACCAAAGTGACAAACCTCTAAATGAATGCCTGGCTGTTTTATATTTAAAGTGAACCAACCACTTTGAAGTGGAAAAAAATGTGACCCTTTGGCCCTGTTTACACCTGGTATGAAGATTCATTTTGGTCGATCGGATCACAAGTAGATGAGGGAGACATACCAGTTTACACCAAATATTTGTATCTGTCTTTTTTATTTTTAATCCACTTTCGGCCAATTCTGTCCTAATTTCTTTGAGGAGAGGGTCTAAGGGTGGATAAATGTATGGATTTTTTTCAGATCTTTCAATCTAATTGATAAAAAAGCTTTTTTACTTATGAACTCGCCCGGAGATGGCAGAAAAACATATGGAGAGCAGCAGCTTTCGTTTCTGCTCTGATAGCCGCAAGAACACGCAAGTGTGCGTGTTAGAAATCAGGAATGGTGAGAGAACATCGTGCTCGTTACGTTTTTCGTCTTCAAACCAAACTTGGGTCTTCAGCCAAATTTAAATCCCGTCTGGCAAGTGAGCTTCCCATAATGTTCACGCATCAGGTCAGTAGGTGGAGAGTAGGCGGTCTTTTGTGGCTGTTCGAACACCTTCGACCACATAAGTGTTTACACTACGAAATCAATCCGGTCGAATGTTGCTCAAAACAATTTAGAGCACGTTTACACCTGTATTTAGCGTCGACCACTTTTGATCCGATCGACCAAAATGCATCTTAATACCCGATGTAAACAGGACCTGAGAGAGAGAGAGAGAGGGAGAGAGAGAGAGAGAGAGAGAGAGAGAGAGAGAGAGAGAGAGAGAGAGAGAGAGAGAGAGAGAGCTATTTTGTCTGACATGCGAGACCCTTTCAAACTATTAACTTCAAATAAATATAACTATTCTGACAGACAAAATACTCCAAAAGAAATGGGGGAAAAAGCAACTGATGAAATTCAATACTGTTCAGAGCTCAAAACTGATGTCAAAGCATTTTACTTACATTAGAAGCACTTTAGGAAACACCTATTAAAACTAGTTCGGCCTCTTTACTGTGGAGATAAAAACAGATCTACATGGACAAATGCGTTTCCATCTAAACATCTATAATTGCAGATTATATCAGGAACTCTAAAATGGGATTATATCATGAAGTCTAAGACAGTGGAAATAAAACTAAGCATTAGGGTGATGTGTGTGTGTGTTTGTGCGTGATATTTCTCTCGTCTCATCTGTGGTGTCAAAACAAAGTGTTACGCTCAGGTACTGAGGAAGAGCGATCTGCCACCTCCCTCCCGTACCTCACCCTGCTGCCTTAAAGCAGCTCTTTAGAAATCAGGTATTTGTCACTTTAAATGAACATTATTTCACACCAGGCCTGAAAAAAAACATATACACATTCTAAAATAACCATCCAGAGTCCTGGTTTGTATGATTGTGTGAGGTGTGACAGAAGGTGTCATTTCATTAGGAAGGACCATATTAGTGGTGTAGTGATATCCAAAATAAAAATAGCAGGGTTCTGTTAACATCATCTCGTAATGGTACTGCTATTTTATGCCTTTTAAAAATCTCATATTCCAGCCAGGCAAGTACATTAGGCTTTCGCTTCAAAAGATTAAATCTTGATAGTTTTTGTTGTCACAAAATAAAATCTTTGTGTGATTATTCAGAAACAAATAACTACACTGAAAAAAATGGCGTAGGATTTCATTTGAAACAATTCACTTAATAAATGAATTAGCAATTAGCATTGCACACCTGCAGGTAATAGATAGGTGGGTAGGAGAGAAGACCAAAAAAAGTCAAAAGTAAAAAAAAAAACGAAAGGAAATCCCGCACCCTATCAATACTTGTAAAAATAATCAAAACATATGTATTAGCAATGATTCAGGCATATACCTGATGAAGGTCATGAGAACGGAATGTCCGGGTATTTATGTAACCGAGACATTACGTCGACGTCACGGACATGTTGGGATCACAATACGTCTGTGACGTCGACGCAACGTTGAACGTCTGAAAGGGAACGTTGATAATAAATATTTTTTTATACTTTTTGCAAATATTAAGAGTGTGTGGTTTACTTTTTTTATTCTTTTTATTTTACTTAATAAATTAATCAAATAATAAATTTCACAAAAGAATTGCAAAGAAACAGAAAGTAGCACATTGAATAAAATGTGTGAAATTTTGTAGAAAGACTAAAATTTTATTTTTTTGTAAAACAAAATATTTGTTTTATATCATTTTTTTCAAGTAACATTCTTACAACAAGTTAAATACAACATGCACTCATATGTTTAAAATACATTCCTTAACATCTAATGCACATACATTTATGTTAATCTACCCTATTTTTTTAAGGTTGTTTTTAATCGTTTTTCTGGAAAACAAGAAAAAGACACTTATTTAGTTGTTTTTTTTTTTCTCGCCTGTTCCGTGGATTACTCTTTTGCCTCTGACCCCTGCCTGTTTTGTTTTGTTTGTTTATTTGTTTGGACTGCCTACCTGTGTTTTGACCTATTGCCTGTATATTGGATTACGTGTCTGGATTGCCCTTAAATTAAAGCTGCATTTGGATATCAACCTTCGTGTCTCGGAGCAGTTCGTGACAGAAAACTTCACCGACACAGATCCAGTAGCCGAGTAAGACCCAGACCCATCGATGAATCCAGCAGCACAACTTATACGTCTCCGTCAAGATGCCATGCCGAGCCTGCACTTCACGTCAGTCCTGCCGAGCCTGCACTTCACGTCAGTCCTGCCAAGCCTGAGCTGCTTCACGTCAGTCTTGACGAACCTGCACTTCACGCCAGTCCTGCCAAGCCTGAGCTGCTTCACGTCAGTCTTGACGAACCTGCACTTCACGTCAATCCTGTCAAGCCTGAGCTGCTTCACGTCAGTCCTGCCGAGCCTACACTTCACGTCAGTTCTGCCGAGCCTGCACTTCACGTCAGTCCTGCCGAGCCTGCACTTCACGTCAGTCCTACCAAGCCTACGCATCACGTTATGGCCACCGAACCAGAGACTTTACACGTCATGCCTGCCGCACAAGAGACTGTTCACGTCACGTCTGCCGATCCAGAGACTGTTCACGTCACGTCTGCCGAACCAGAGACTGTTCACTTCACGTCTGCTGAGCCAGTGTCTCTGGACAAGTTGGCCGCCACCAAGCCAGTGTCCCTGGACAAGATGGCCACCGCCACGCCTGAACCTGAGCCCTCAGCAAAGATGGCCGCCGCCATGCTGTCTGTTCCTGTCTGTCCTGGCCGCCCCAAGGGTCGTCTCCGTCCTGGCCGCCCGAAGGGTCGTCTCCGTCCTGGCCGCCCGAAGGGTCGTCTCCGTCCTGGCCGCCCGAAGGGTCGTCTCCCTCCTGGCCGCCCGAAGGGTCGCCTCCGCCCTGGCCGCCCGAAGGGTCGCTTTCGCCCTGGCCGCCCGAAGGGTCGTCTCCGCCCTGGCCGCCCGAAGGGTCGTCTCCGCCCTGGCCGCCCGAAGGGTTGTCTCCGCTCTGGCCCCCTGAACTGCCTGGTCCTCCCTGGCCACCTGAACTGCCGGGTCCACCCTGGCCACCTGAACTGCCTGGTCCACCCTGGGTCCCTGCACAGCCTGCTCCACCCTGGTCGCCTGCACTGCCTGATGCACACTGCTCACCTACACAGCCTGCTCCGTCCATCTGTCCAGCCTCAGTCTCCAGGCCTTCTTCCGCTCCATGGGCCTGGGCCTCCATCCCACCCCCGAGTCCGCCTCCACTCCACCTCCCTCCTAGAGAATTATAGGAGAGTCTGGAAGCCGCTCCTTTGAGGGGGGGTATGTAACGGGCACCAGATGGAGTGCCCTTGAGAGCCACTAGAAGGCACTCCACACCAGACTATTATCAATCCCTCACAAACTACATTTCCCATAACTCACTGCCCGGACTCATCATCACTGATTGCATTCACCTGTGTCTCATTACCCTGTTTAGCCTCAGCCTATTTAAACCATGTTCACTCATTCACTCACAGCGAAGTTTTGTATGTTGTTTCACTGCATTTCCGAGCATTTTCCCTGGTTTCATGTCTCTTGGTTTTTGGATTTCTCGCCTGTTCCGTGGATTACTATTTTGCCTATGACCCCTGCCTGTTTTGTTTGTTTGGACTGCCTAACTGTATTTTGACCTATTGCCTGTATATTGGATTATGTGTCTGAATTGCCCCTCAATTAAAGCTGCATTTGGATCTCAACCTTTGTGTCTCGGAGCAGTTCGTGACATTAGTGTGCATTCTTTTCTTTTTCTTTTTTGCAGTGTTGTAGGGGGAATGTGGCTTTAATGGGCATGTGTGTGTTCCAGGACATATATGCTTCAAACAGAGAGGTTTTGTACAGTTTTGTTCTTATGGGATACAAGTAATGAGGTGATGGAATGGGATAACTTCCCAAAAAAAGCTGAAAGCTCATCATTTGTTTGGGGCCCCTGGGTGGACCTGTTCAACCACATGACTTTTGTTTTTCCAATGTATTACGAAATAGAGGTCTACGAAATGGAAATGGCCTATCTATTAGTGCTATAGAAATAAACTTGACATTTACATATTAACAATATATATTTGATTATTTATTAACAATTAATTTATGTGATAATTATGATTAAGGGAAATCATTATTGTATTATCTATAGGTCATGTTTTAATTCTGCCTATGTACTGTATTATTATGGCTACAATTAACAGATGTTTAAAGTTTTGGAAACACTTTACATTAAGGTTTCATTTGTTTAGTTAATGCATGAACACAAACTAACAATGAGCAATATATGTTTACAGCATTTATTAACCTTTTTTTCACAGTTATTTAATAAAAAAAATGTCCACATTCATGTTGGTTCACTAACAGATAAAACATTTAATCTTTAATGTTTTTAGTAAATGTTTAAATTAAGATTAACAAATGCTGAAGGCAATTGTTCATTGTGAGTTCATGTTAATGATAATGTTATGCTTATTGTAAAGTGTTACCAAAGTTTCTAAACCAAATTTGAGTGATGAGCCAGAGTTGATTGCTATAGGGGGTTTTGGCTGTTTTTGACTGGCTTACATCACACAAGCCCAACCGTCACTATGGCATTCTGGTTTCTACAGTAGTTACATACGACCATTTTATCATCTGCCAAGCGAAAATCGTATCACTTAGAAAGAAAGTAGATTCTAGATTCTGCTGCCCTCTTAAAGCACAAGATGTGTTTGTGTGTGTGTAAAAAGAGAGAGAGAGAGAGAGAGAGAGAGAGAGAGAGAGAGAGAGAGAGAGAGAGAGAGAGAGAGAGAGAGAGAGAGAGAGAGAGAGAGAGAGAGAGAGAGAGAGAGAGAGAGAGAGAGATGTCACCAAAAAGGCAGCATATAGCACTGTGGAGTGATGTACAGTGAAGCAGAAAGAGCATCATTTGTAATGGAGTTCACATCTCTAATGTCACTCTCTGAAAGACCTTTAATTTCCACAATAAAGACACACAAATTACCAAATTACACCTCTGTGTGACACAGAGAGGAAAATCCCAGCTTCTTTGACTCTGTGTCTCACGGCTATGGATCTCTAATGAACGAGAGGGTGAATATGATCCAAAGTGCTCAGATAGGCTATACCGAGGACTTCCTCTCTGTATGAAAAACAGAAGCCTGGGAGATGACAAGAAGCAATTCATCACAATCCAGCGGATGAATGGGGCTGATTCTCAGACAAGCAAACTCTATGATGATTTGATAAAGTATAATGAGGAGAACTTTATATTATTTAAATTTATTTATTTGAATTTATTCACCTGAAAGCCAAAATCTGATTTGGGCTGATCGTTTGGTTAGTTTTAGCACATTCCTAATATCATAAGTTCACTATAAATCAAAGTGAACTCATTCACTGAATGAGTGAAAACAATATTATTTCCACCACATCTGAAATTATACATTGTGTTTAAAGGCTTTCCGCAATGAAAAAAAAACATTTTAAAAGATTTTTGGATAAAGGATCCATGATCCTTTTACAAAGTATTGCTACTGACTTATAAGGCCACAAGATCACAAAACCCTTGTCTTTGGGTAGCACCTAGGGGGTTTAAGGGTACGTTTACACAACAATGTACTAAAAACTGAAAAAAATTTCCTTTGTGCTTTTCGTGTACAGATGACAACAATGTAAGAAGTATCCCTATTCACACAGATTTGCAAAAACGACTAAAACGCTACATTATGCAAGCCAGGCCAGTAGTTGGAGATGTAATTTGTAAAGAAACACTACGCACCTATAGACTGAAAACGTAATATGCATATGCATGACGTCACCGATTTCACAAATTCTTGTTTTTGTAGTTCGGAGATGATAACGGTATCATTTAAAAAAACTTGCACTTTGTTTTCAAAAGTTCACATTCTGAATCGAGATCTGCTCCCAAGAAGGCAATTCGTTGGCTAGAATTAGCTAAGCTGATCCTGAGTCCCGGGCATTTTTAATGGCTGAGGATCAAGGATCTGTGAATGTCTAACTCGGCCTCTGACTGGGCCAATATGAGCCAGGCGTCGAGGTAATTCAGGATGTGTATTTCCTTCTGTCTCAGAGGGGAGAGGGCCGCATCCATGCACTTTGTGAAAGTGTGCGGTGCCAGAGACAGTCCGAATGGAAGGACAGTATACTGGGAAGAGAAAAAGTGCTCTCTTTTTGAAGGTTTTTTTTTAATTTTGTTCGCTATAGCAGCAGTCAGTTGCATGGGTGAGTGAACATTGAAATGAAAGGCCCAATGCTATATATATCTATAGAGACTGCACCAGCTATCTCACAAACAATTCGTACGAATTCGTACGAGTGAGTAAAAAGTGGCTAATTCATACAAATTCGCATGACCTCTTTTGTAAGAATTCATGCGATTTGTCTAAACCCCAGTGATGGGTAGGTTTAGGGGCGGGGTCAGGGGCAAGTCATTCGTACAAATTCATACGAATTAGCCACCTCATAAAATTCATACAAATTGCCATGAGATCAGGTTGAGATTTCAGATGACCCGACATCTGTGAAGAGATAATGCCTACCTCTGCAAGAACTTCAGATGATGCGAACTCTGAATCAACATGCACCACTGCCAAATTTTCTATGTATTGTAATCATTATGATTACAACTTGTGATGATTGCTTTAATGAGATCATTTCTGCCTAGATGAATACATGATGTTAGCTAACTGCATGATTTGTATTGCCTTAGAACTGTACATTTCTGACATGGACATAACTTGGACAGTCACCTCTTATCACAGATCACTAAATTGTTTTGTAGAAACATGCATTTTCTGTAAAGCTGCTTTGAAATTATATGAATTGTTTTTTTTTTTTGTTTAAAAAAAAAAAGTATGCAATCTCCTGGAACAGACCAAAATATTCCCTTTCAGTCTCTTCAAACTCAATTTTTTTTTTCACAAATTGCACCCCCCTTAAGGCTAAACAATGCAGCAGTTGCCTCACAACCGTGTTTGGAAAGCTTCATGGCTTGTGTACGGACACAACGTCTACAGCTTCTTTTGTTTACAATCTCTTGTCTCCACTGAGTTCCTGATGAAGCGGTGATGTCATGTGCATAGCATGGCGCGTCTGTGTAGCCAACCACAGAGGATAATCAGACACATGTTTGTGTATTTTAGGGAGGCTGGGCCTCAATCTTCATATTTCATACTTCACTGGCTTCCACTGATGGGTTATTGTGATTCGCTCGTGTAGGGTGCCAGTGAGGGGTCCCGGAGCGTGTGTGTGTGCAAAAGAAAGAGGAAACCTGGGGTGTGCTTTGAAGTGTATTGTGTGTGATCTGTTTTGCAGATCCTAGTTGGAATGAAGGTTAAGTGTAGCTGATGTATATATACACACACACAAATGCAGACACACACACAGCAAGAGTCAAGCAGGGCAATGCCTCAGTGCGTTAGATGAGGTAGTGTCAGGGCAGGGTGGTCTGTAGCCAACAGCAAGGTTACTGCAGTGCTCTCTCTCCCTTTCTTTTTCCTTCTGTTTCTCTATCATATCCAACTCAAGTCACCTTTATTTTTATAGTGCATTATACAATACAGATTGCTTCAAAGCAGCTTTACAGTGATCAACAGGAAAATAATGATTCAATGATGCAAACTGAGTTCAATCAGTTGTAAAGCAGCTCTAAAAATAAATAAAAAAATGTCTTTGGCTGAACAAAGTCAGTTCAGCATTGATTCAGTTCCGTTGTAAAGATAATCAATTATTTAATTAGATCAATTTTCAGTTGTGCAAAAACAACTTTCACACAGAAATGTTACAATTAATTACAAAGGAAAGCTAAAAAGCCGATCACATGTAAATTAACTACATTTTGAAGCACTGAAATAGTATTTTCCTAAACATACTCCAATATACTTTGTTTTATTTACAACTTCACAAAATCATTGTTTACTGTTAAAAAAAAGTATTTTAGTTTGGGAATTGAACCTTTATTCCTTTTTTAAGCTAAACAACATACATCTATCTACTATCCGAACTGACATTTATATAATACAGAACTACTATAAAATGGATTTATTCTTATTTGGTCCCCCTATGTCACTTCGTGTTCATTTATTAAAGTAAATATTGTAAATTCGCCTATTTTCAACCTGATTTGTATTATTACAATCTCTGTAGTACACAGAGAAATTCACATTTATTTGTCAGAAAAAGTCCACCAGATGACACGTTTTTTACAGCTTCATGGCTTTCATGAAAACTACAGATTGTATTTCTGCATTGTTGTATCCACGTCCAGTCGGATAAAGAGCAGATTAGATCTACAGAAAAGTTACTGTAAGGTTTTTGCTTCGGGGATATGGGCAGAACAGAAGTTTCTTTCAGTTTCTGTTCCGTTTGCCCTAAAACACTGTGTTAGTGGTCATCCAGATTGAAATGTTAACTATACACTGAGGTTTGAAGATGTTTCGCTCTCTCCATATTCAGCCTCTGCCTACAACGCACTGGATTCTTCACTGGAAACCAAAAGTCACTAACTCCTGCTAAATGTTTACTCTTTGAATTATTGCACCCGGGAACAATACAAGTTGACAGCATTACGAACATTTTGCTAAGTATTTCCTACTAAAGCAATACTTCCTATATCCGGTAAGGGAAGCGGTGTATCACTAAACTTTCAGTATCATCACAACACAATCTAAACTAACTCGCGGTGTTACTGCAGCGTATCCAGCTGCTTTAATTTTAAACAACGACACCTTTCCCTACATTTTTTACGATCTCCCGACAAAAAGTAAGCATGGATGAGACTGATACTGCAGGTGAAGGTCCTTCAAAAATAATACGTGAGATTACTAGCATTTGGAAACTGGATGTTTACATCTTATATGTTCAACCTGCTGAACTGTTCCTATAAATATATTTCCCTCCCAAATGTGTATTCTGAATAGCCTAATAAATAAATGTACAAACTAACAAGTCACAGTCCAGTGCTCGACTTCTCATTAGTTTTCTCTTACTGACAATATTTCAAATTTACATTTTTAAATTAATTTGAGTGATAAACACCCTCACGAAAATGAACCATGGTTTTGGCTGTAAGCAGCTCTTGAAGAAAGTCATTGTCCAATTAGTTATTATAGTTACTATAAAAGTTCTTCATCAGGACTCACACACTTCAGCATCGCTGTCTCTAGTCTAGACGAGTACTGACATTGTGTGGTAAAATAATCATGTATGTTGGGGGGAAATCACATGAAATAAGTGTTTTTCTCCAAAACACATTGACCAAAATTATTGACACCCCTAAAAAAAATTGATTAAAATATCTCTGAAGTATATTCACATTCATTTTTTTTTTTTAAATAGCACACCAGGTTGACCAGGAACATGAAATTGTCAAGCCATGACTTCCTGTTCCAATGGAGTATAAATTTGAGGACACACAAAGGACAAATTCCCATAGTCATCCATCACACGGGGTAAAACCAAAGAATATAGTTCTGATTTGCAGAAAAAGATGGTTGAGCTTCACAAGATAGAAAATGGCTGTAGGAAAAAAAGCTAAAGCATTAAAAATTCCCATTTCCACCATCAGGGCAATAATTAAGAAGTTCTAATCAACTAAAGATGTTACAAATCTGAAGGAAAGTTTGAGTGCCCAAATACTCTCCAAGGATCACAGATGGAGAAATGCAGAGATTAGTTGAGTCTAGGGGTCAGAAAGCCTTAAAAAAAAAAAAAATAATGTGTCACTGAGTACAAAATGAAGCATCTGCCTTGATCATTCCAGTCCCCCCTATAGAAGATGAGTGGGGTGAACTGAGGAGAAGCAGCACCAACATGGATCTGGGAATCTGAAGGATCTGGAGAGATTCTGTATGGAGGAATGCTGATCTCTTGTCAGGTGTTCTCCAAACTCATCAAGCATTATAGGAGAAACCTCAGAGCTGTTATCTTGGCAAAAGGAGGCTACAAAAAGGATTTAATAAAAGGGTGCCAATTATTATGGCCAAATAAAAACATTTCATAATGGGATTTTTCCCCCACTTTCAATTCTTATATTCAACCTTCAATGAAAGGTTTTGCATATTTTTTTAATGAAAGATCAAAAGGATAAATGTATTTTTAAAGTTTGATCATATTTAGCAGGGGTGCCAATAATTCTGACCACTGTACATCTTCTAAAACCAACTTCACCTTAAACAAAATGTCATTCCTCATGATTCCATTCCTTAAGATTTCAAATTAATCACTGCATATAGTCTCAGAAACCAACATTATTTACATTATACTGTCAGACTTGATATGACACATCACAGAGTGCAACAGCTTTCCACTCCTCTTTGCGCTTTGGAAATCAGTGCGTGTTATTTCCAGGCTGTTTCAAGTGAGGACCCTGATTTTGACACTTGTGAGAAATGACAAGTTTTGTGATTAGCGGGGCTCTTTTTCATCTGGTTGGTGATTGGAGTGTTTGATGTCCTCAGAGTCGCTCTGAAGGCAGTGAAGAGGTGATTCCCCCAGAGGTCTGTACTGAGGTTGACACACATGCATGGGTTTGATGTTTTCTCTCTGTTTTCTCCCTTTCACACTTTTTTTTTAATTTTTTAATTTTTTTTAATGAATGAATCAGATGGGGTGTGAAAGAGAGACTTTGAGGATTGTGTGTCTAGAAGCTGATTTCTCACTCTGGAAACGGTCATCATGTGTACGACATCAAATTGATATGGTTGGCGTGTGAGAGAAAGAGTTCAAATAATATTCTTAAGACTTAAGAGTATAATATTCATGACAAGCCTTTTACAACTTGCCACCACCAACAACAAATAAATAATATTACCATTAGCTTTAACATCACCACTAAACAATAGCATTGTAAAAAACAAGCTGATGTCCTGAAAACGAACTGGTATATTATAAAAGCCCTTATTATATTTCCTATAGAGAAGTATTTGCGTTTTTTATTTATTTTATGAAAACAGTGTTCAGTGTTGTTACGAACTAAATCTATTAAAGATAATTATGGCTAATTAAAAGCTGAAATTAGATAAAATATAAACATTTGTTGAAAAATTTAAACTAAGCAAAAAAAAAAAAAAAAAAAAAAGGCTTGGCACGACTAACTGAAATAAAATAAGTTTAAATTGAAATACTAAAATTTGTAAAAGGAGCACATGTGGTATGTGGCCAATACCGATAACGAAAACTGATACCTGTATTGGCACTGCATTTCTAATTTTTAAATGTATTATAAGATTAGCCAAAAGAATATAAATCATATTAGTTGGCTTAATTTGTTCATCAAATTATATTTCCTTCAGTTATTTTGATGCTTAATTAAGCCTGCTAAAATACATTGAATGAGCTTCTGTTACTTTCACTGTTCATTCTATTGCTCTATCATATTTTATCTTTCATTTAATAGCACATCACATATTTAGAGCAGCTCCAAAGAGGCTCAGTGCTGAGGATTGGGTCAGTGGTACAAATGGTTAGACACCAGTGAAATATAAATTCTTTATTTAAATTTTGATACTTCAAAAACTACCAGCCTAATTAATGTGAATTTAAAACTTTATTAAAGACAAGTAAGCAGTCAGTAATAAATTAAGAACAAATAATTGAATTACACATATATAGCACATAAATTTGAATAAAGTAATCAAATGTGAAAAAAACAATGCATATTCTTTACTGTCGGCTATACATTAAATACAGATTAATCTTTTTGTAAAATTGAAAAGGGTAGCCTATTTAGTCAAGAGCAGTAAGTAATTTATTTGTCCATTGTTTGATTAACATTAAAACACAGCAGCAGTTTTTTTTTTTAAACTGCTGCCCCTTTAGACCGAATGCACGGACCCCATTTGAATACTGTCTATGTTCACTTGAGATATAACCGACTTTGTTTACTGGGATACCCACCAAAACAGGCGTTCTCTTACGAGAGGTTCTCTTGTATTGTGTAAGTTTAGCTTACGCTACGGGAAAGATTCGTCTTCTCGAGATATTGAAGCCAAAAATTATCCTTAATTTTGTATCTTTTGTCAACGCAGTGCAGCAGCTAGCAGACCTAGAGCAGGCTGTCTAGCGTGCTCATTGGCTGCCCTGCGGCAAATGCAGCAGCCTACCAGTGAGCCCGACGTGACATCACGTCCAATGAAGGGCGCTCGTATTCAAGCACAGAGATTCAAGCACTCATTCCTCCGGTTCAGTTTCTCGAGCCCGCACAGTGCGGCGTTCAGAACCCGGAGACCATTCTGCCCCTAGCTGCACATATAAAAGCATGGGAAGCGATTCCAGGGATATCAGAATGCGTGCTCAGCAAAATAAAGCAGGGCTATGCGTTACAGTTCGCTCACCATCCCCCAAGCTTTCGAGCGCGGACCACAACGACAGTGAATGCGGAAGTAGCACATCTACTCCGCTCAGAAATAGCAAAGCTGCTGTGCAAAGGGGCCATAGAACCGGTACCGCCTTCTCTGAGCGAGTCAGGCTTTTACAGCCGTTATTTTCTCGTACCCAAGAAGGACGGGGCTCTCAGACCTATATTGGATCTGAGGAATTTGAACAAAGCTCTCATGAAAAGACCGTTCAAAATGCTTACAGCCAGACAACTCCTTGCGCACGTTCGCCCGAGGGACTGGTTTATCTCTCTTGATCTGAAAGATGCCTATTTTCAGATTCAGATAATACCCCGTCACAGGCCATTCTTGAGATTCGCCTTCAACGGTCAGGTTTATCAATACACCGCCCTGCCGTTCGGCCTGTCCTTAGCACCCCGTACATTCACAAAGTGCATGGACGCGGCTCTCGCCCCCTTGAGAACTCGAGGCATGCGAATTTTTAACTATATGGACGATTGGCTGATTCTGGCGCAGTCAGAGACAGAAATATTAGCTCACAGAGCTGCGCTCCTCAGTCACCTGGAAAGCCTGGGTCTCGCGGTCAACTGGACCAAGAGCTCATTACTGCCCAGTCAGTCAATTTCCTTTCTAGGAATAGAATTGGACTCCATGGCTATGACGGCTCGCTTATCAACACGAGGCGTGCACAGTGTTCAGCGACTGGCCGCATCTTTCCAGAAGGGCAGCACCGCTCCTCTGAAGACATTCCAGAGGATACTGGGCTACATGGCTTCAGCTGCTGTGGTACTTCAGCTGGGTTTGCTGCGCATGCGCCCCCTACAACGCTGGCTGGCCGCTCGTGTGTCTCACCAAGCTTGGCAGTCCAGCTGCGAGCGAATCAGAGTGACTCAGAGCTGCATCACAGCTCTGCAGCCCTGGTCAGCGGCCAACTGGTACCAACAGGGAGTGATTATGGGAACTGTCTCATACAGAAAGGTCACCTCGACAGACACGTCCAACTCGGGTTGGGGCGCTCTCTTCGAGGGCAGACCGGTCTTTGGTCTGTGGTCAGACCAGGAGGAACTCCTCCATATAAACTGTCTGGAAATGATAGCGGTCGAGAATGCACTGAAGCGCTTCCTTCTGTTCATACAGGACCACCACGTTCTAGTCCGTTCGGACAACATGTCTGTACTGTCCTACATGAACTGCCAGGGCGGTGTCAGATCCAGAAACCTCTGCAACCTGACAGAACGGCTCCTCGTTTGGTCCCAGCACCATCTGCGCTCGCTGAGAGCTGTGCATGTGCCAGGTCACCTGAACGACGGCCCAGACAAACTGTCCAGAGACAATGTTCCCCCGGGAGAATGGTCCCTGCACCCCCAAAGAGTCCAGAGGCTATGGCGCCTTTTTGGCAAAGCGGAAGTCGACCTCTTTGCGTCACAGGACAACGCTCACTGCCCGAAGCTCTTTTCGAAGAACGAGGACGTGCTGGCCCAAACCTGGCCCAGGCGCCCGCTATATTCTTTCCCTCCGGTCTCTCTGTTGCCACAGGTAATCAAGAGAATCAGGGAAACACGCCACTCAGTGCTCCTCATAGCCCCGCGATGGGAGAACCAGACTTGGTTCCCGGAGCTGACGAGGCTGTAACAGACAGCACCGTGGCCAATTCCGGTGAGGGCAGATCTCCTCTCTCAAGCTTGCGGCTCGATCTGGCATCCCCATCCAGAGCGCTGGTCTCTGCATGTATGGTTGACCAAGGATATCCGTTGACCTGCCAGACGCAGTAGTGAACACAATCATGCAGTCCAGAGCTCCTTCTACCAGAAGGCTCTACGCGTCTAAATGGTCTGTGTTCTCCAAGTGGTGCGCTGACAAAAACCTGGACCCACGAAGGTGTGGGGTTTTGTGGTTGCTTAGTTTCCTTCAAGAGCTGCTGGATGAGGGAAGATCCCCTTCCACGCTTAAAGTCTATGTGGCAGCCATTGCAGCGTTCTCAGAATATCGACACACGGCAAGTCAATAGGAAGGAATGAGCTTGTCATCCGCTTCCTTAGAGGAGCCAGGAGGATGAATCCCCCGCGCCCCCCTTCAGTTCCTATGTGTGATCTTTCTTTGGTTCTAGAAGCCCTAAAAGCACACCCCTTTGAACGTTTAGACTCTGCGGATCTAAAATACTTATCACTCAAAACCGTTTTTCTGATCGCACTGTTATCAGTCAAACGACTGGGGGACTTACACGCGCTGTCTGTCAGCGCTGCATGTCTTGAGTTCGGACCGAATGACTCAAAAGTCATCCTCGAACCTAGATATGGTTATGTTCTTAAAGTGATTGGCACTCCGTTCAGAGCACAGGTCATTTCCTTATCGGCTCTGCCAGCATCAGTCTCGGCCTACTAAGCTCCTCGCAGCACAGAGTGCAGCAAAACAGAGCGTCGCCATTCGGGCTCCTCCACAATCGAGGGGGACCTGGGTGGCCGCCGCAGTCTAGCTGGTTAGAAATATGCAAGATCTGAGGACTGTTTATCTCTAAAATAGCTTGGACAAAGAAGAAGCCCTGAGGCCGAGGCTATCAGGCTTCTAAGGGTGGTCCCCTCCGGGGTAGGGGCGGTTTTGAGAAATAGTTTCTCCTCGACGCCCTCTGGGGTGCGACTCTCTGAGGAGGGTTGCAGCGCTGCCAGTTCGGTTTTCCTGCCGGTTTGCCGTTTCAGGGCACCGAGGTGTCAGCGTCCCCAAACGATCCTCCGAGGAGGGTCGTAGAGCAGTCAGTTCGGTTGTTCCCTGCCGGTTCGCCACTTCAGGGCACCGAAGTGACTGATCAACCAAATCCAGAGGCCAGTCTTGAGAGACTGATTCCCCTAGTAGAATTTCTGGCAGCATGGAAACTACTGCCACATATTTCTCAGTGGGTCCTGCACACTATAGAAAAGGGTTTCAGAATTCAGTTCGGTTCTCGTCCGCCCAGATTCTAGGGGTCCTCCCCACGGTGGTGGACACAGAGCAGGCTCTGGTTATGGAGCAGGAAGAACTGACACTTCTGCAAAAGGAGCTGTAGAAGGGGTTCCTCCTCCCAGCAGACAGTCAGGGTTTTACAGCCGTTACTTCATTGTTCCGAAAGAGGATGAGGGGTTGCGTCCTATTCTAGACCTGCGTCAATTAAACAGCAGGTTTCAGAATCTCAAGTTCAAAGTATGCTTACGCTAAATATGATTGTGTCACAGATTCAGTCCGAGGACTGGTTTGTCACAATAGACTTGAAGGATGCTTGCTTATCTATCCATCCTCAGAGGAGGTTCCTGAGATTTGCTTTTGGGGGCAAAGCATACCAGTATCGGGTTCTTCCATTAGGCCTAGGTTTATCACCCCACACCTTTATAATATGCGTGGATGCAGCTCTGGCTCCTCTGAGACTCCAGGGTATTCGAGTATTATATTTTATCGACGATTGTTTGATCCTAGATCAATCTGAGAACATGGCAGTTCGGCATCGAGATGTCATTCTGTCTCATTTAAAGATGTTGGGGTTGCGACTCAACGCCAAGAAGAGTGTGCTCCTCCCAGCTCTGAGGACCACTTTTCTAGGTGTAATATGGGATTCGACAACGATGCGGGTACGATTGTCTCCAGGTCAAGTCAAGTGTATTTATATAGCGCTTTTCACCAATTATGTGCGCTTTTTGCATCAAAGCAGCTTCACAGTATCAATCAAATAACAATGTTTGTTTCTTAGTGGAAAAAACATCCACGTTTGGTAGGGCTGATCAATGGTATTAATGCTTGGTTAATTAATTTGAATATCCCCAACTGAGCAAGCCAAAGGCAACAGTGGCAAGGAACTGAAAAACTCCATCAAGTGACCTACTGGTGACCTAAAACTCCATCAGGTGACAATGGAGAGGGAAAAAAAAAAAAAAAAAAAAAAAAAAAAACTTGGGGTGGGGCTGGATGGGGGCCAGTTCTCCTCTGGCGTTTATGAACTAGAGGCCGGATTTACAGTAACTGTAATTTGATACAGAATTTTGTTTTATTTTATCACTTCGGGGTGGGTACGCGAACCGGAATCACAACGTTTTATCTGTAGAGTGGGAAAGGGATCCTCCATAGGGAGAGGCTAGTTGGCACTTCAGCACTGCGTTGTCATCGGGTCCAGGCAAAGCTCCTAGTCAGATCTGGATACGGCCTGGATCCGGTAGGCTGCGGGAAAACCTAGGGATAAACAAAGACACTAAAATTAGCGTAGATGCCATTCTTCTTATGATGTAACGAGTACATCAGGATTTAAGGGAACTGTTCCTAGTTCCGGCTGACCTAATCTATGCAGCCTAACATTGAATTATAGAAGTCTATAATGTATTATGTGTATGCTAGGTCAAAGAGATGTGTTTTTAGTCTAGCTTTAAACTGACAGAGTGTGTCTGCTTCCCGGACAATGGTATGAAGATTGTTCCAAAGTTTTGGTGCTAAATAGAAAAGGATCTACCGCCACCAGTCGATTTTGATATTCTAGGTATTATCAACTGGCCCGAATTTTGAGATCGCAATAGACGTGAAGGACTATAATGCGTTAAGAGCTCGCTCAAGTACTGCGGAGATAAACCATTTAGTGCTTTGTAAGTAATCAACAATATTTTTAAATTTATACAATGTTTAATAGGCAGCCAATGCAGTGTTGACAGAACCGGGCTAATATGGTCATATTTCCTGGTTCTAGTAAGAACTCGAGCTGCAGCGTTTTGGACCAGCTCTAGTTTATTTATTAAGCGTGCAGGGAAACCACCCAGTAGAGCATTACAATAATCTAGTCTTGATGTCAGGAAAACATGAACTAATTGTTCCGCATTTGTTAATGAGAGCATATGTCGTAATTTAGATATATTTTTAAGATGGAAAAATGCGGTTTTACAGATACTAGACACGTGACTTTCAAATGAAAGATTGCTATCGAAGAGCACACCCAGGTTCCTAACCGACGACGAAGACTTAATAGAGCAGCCATCAAGTGTTAGACAGTATTCTAGGTTATTACGTGTGGAAGTTTTTTGTCCAATAATTAGAATCTCTGTTTTTTCAGAGTTTAGTAGTAGGAAATTACTAGTCATCCAATTTTTTATATCAGCTATACATTCCATTAATTTTGTGAATTGGTAAGTTTCGTTAGGTTTTGAAGAAATATACAGCTGAGTATCATCGACATAACAGTGAAAGCTAATTCCATGTTTCCTAATGATATCTCCTAATGGTAGCATGTACAGAGTGAACAGCAGCGGTCCTAGTACTGAGCCTTGTGGTACGCCATACTGAACTTGTGATCGATAAGACATCTCTTCATTTACTGCTACAAACTGATAACGGTCAGATAAGTATGATTTAAACCATACTAGTGCAATTCCACTAATGCCAACATAGTTTTCTAGTCTATTTAAAAGAATGTTGTGGTCAATTGTGTCAAATGCAGCACTTAGGTCAAGTAACACTAATAGAGAGCTACAACCACGATCGGATGATAAAAGTAAATCATTTGTAACTCTAATGAGAGCGGTCTCAGTACTATGGTGCGGTCTAAATCCTGACTGAAAATCCTCGCAGATATAATTTCTTTCAAGAAAGGAACACAGTTGTGAGGATATTGCTTTTTCTAATATCTTTGACAGAAAAGGCAGATTTGAGATCGGCCTGTAATTGACTAATTCTGAAGGATCAAGTAGCGTTTTTTTAACAAACGGTTTTATCATAGCCAGCTTAAAGGTTTTTGGTACATATCCTAGAGACAAAGACGAATTAATGATATTAAGAAGAGGATCTATGATCTCTGGAAGCATCTCTTTCAATAAGTTAGTCGGTATAAGGTCTAACATACAAGTTGTCGATTTAGATTAATTAACGAAATTAAATTCTTCCTCTCCTATAGCAACAAATGAATACAATTTTTCCTCAGGGAGACTACAATGCACTCCCTGATGCGATACTGTAGTAGACGGTTGCATAGTTATAATTTTGTCCCTGATATTATCAATCTTATAAGTGAAGAAGTTCATAAAGTCTTTACTGTGTTGCCCGGAAACTTCTGTGCTTGAAGCTTTCTTTTTCGTTAGTTTAGCCACTGTTTCAAATAAATACCTAGGATTATGTTTATTTTCTTCTAATAGGGTTGAAAAATAAGCAGATCTAGCAGCTTTTAAAGCCTCTCTGTAAGCAATCGAGCTCTCTTTCCATGATATCCGAAATACCTCTAGTTTTGTTTTCTTCCAGTTGCACTCCATTTTTCTGGCTGCTCTCTTAAGGGCCTGAGTGTGCTCGTTGTACCACGGCGTTGGACTATTTTCTTTAATCTTCTTTAAGCGCAACGGAGCAACTGTGTCTAAAGTGCTGGAAAAGAGAGAGTAAAAAGTTTCTGTTGCAATATCAAGTTCTTCTAAGCTATCCGGGATGCTGAGATGATGAAACTGATTAGGAAGATTATTGATAAAGCAATCTTTAGTGGCAGAAGTTTTAGGTCTAACATATTTATAACACGGAGTCAGCTTTGCAGCCTTGGCTAAATGAATTTTACATGAGACTAGATAATGGTCTGAGATGTCATCGCTCTGCTGCAGAATTTCAACGGCATCAACATCTATTCCATGTGATAATATTAGATCTAGAGTATGATTACGACAATGAGTGGGTCCTGACACGTGTTGTCTAACTCCAATTGAGTTTACAATGTCTTTAAGTGCCAATCCCAATGCATCTTTTTCATTATCTACATGTATATTAAAATCACCAACAATTAGTGCTTTATCGTTAGCCAATACTAATTCTGATAGAAAGTCCGCAAATTCTTTGATAAAATCTTTATGGTGCCCTGGTGGCCTGTATACAGTAGCCAGCAGAAATCTCAAACGTGATTTATCGTTTAACTATATATTTTTACATTAAGCACCAACCCTTTAAAATAAGTATATTTAAAAATAGATTTCTTAGTGGTTTTGAAAATATTACTATAAATTACAGCAACACCTCCCCCTTTGCATTTTAGACGAGGTTCATGTTTATAACAGTAATCTCGTGGGGTGGACTCATTTATAGTAATGTAATCGTTTGGTTTTAGCCAGGTTTCTGTCAAACACAGCACATCTAGATTATAATCTGAAATCATATCATTAACTATGAGCGATTTTGAAGTAAGGGATCGAATATTCAGCAACCCAAGCTTTATCATTTGCTCATCTGTATTATATGTTTTTTATTTGTTGAACATCACTTAAATTTTTTACCTGACGTTTTTTGGATTTCCAAATTCGGGGAACAGACACAGTCTCTATATGATGATATCTAGGTGAAAGAGGCTCTATGTGATGGGATATATCTGACCTTGGTGACGCAAAGCCGCTAGCAGACGGTCAGTTTAGCCAGTCTGTCTGCTTCCTGACCTGAACCCCAGATTGTCATGTTTTAGCTCTAAGACTATGTGCCATATTACTAGAGAGAAGAGCAGCACCATCCCAGGAGGGATGAACATCATCTCTTTTCAACAGGTCAGGCTTGCCCCAAAAACTTTTCCAATTGTCTATGAATTCTATATTATTCAACGGACACCACTTAGACAACCAACCATTGAGTGAGGCCAATCGGCTAACTATCTCATCACTCCTGCGAAAAGGAAGTGGGCCAGAGCAAATTACAGTGCCTGACATTGTACTTGCGAGTTTACACACCTCTTTAATATTAATTTTGGTGATCTCCGACTGGCGGAGTCGAACATCATTAGTGCCGACATGAATAATGATCTTAGAGAATTTACGATTAGCATTAGCCAGCACTTTTAAATTTGCTTTGATGTCAGGCGCTCTGGCTCCCGGCAAACATGTTACTATGGTGGCTGAAGTCTCTATTTTCACGTTCCGTGTGATCGAATCACCAATTACCAGGGCACAATCAACAGAATTCTCAGTGGGTGTTTCACTGAGTGGGGCAAATCGATTTGTTATGGTAATCGGAACGGAAGAGTGTTTTTTTAATCCGCGACTAGAGCGATCTCTCACGGTCACCCATCTGCCCTGCTGCGTGGGCTCTACTTCAGCCGGAACCGAATCATGTACAGAGTTCACTATGCTAGGCACATCCAAAATAGTATCTAAAGCTCTAGTACTAGCCTTACTATCCTCAATTAAAGTTTGGATGCATGTCTCTAGCTCTGAAATCTTCTCTGTCAGCCTGACTTTCTACTTGCATTATTCACAAATAAATCCTATATTGCCATCAGAGAAGGCTATACTAAACATATGACATGTGACACAGGTGACAATAACAGGACAAGACATTACTCACCGTTTGTGTTGACTGATTCTTACTTACCTGGGCTTTTATGAACTCAAAAGCGCGGGCGCGCGAGAGAAAATAAATAATAAATAAATGAGCGCGGGTGGCGCGTAAACGCTAGCGTGCTGTGCTAACAATAACGGAAGCTAGCGATGTAAGGTTAATCTGAGATGGTGGGTAAACTGTATTTAGTAATATAAATAACTAGAAATGATAGTAAATGATGGTTCAAAACAGAAAGAAATACGAAGCTAATACGAGGCGTAGAGCTTACAGCCTCGACGCAAACAAACTCACAGCAGGCAGGAAGGCAGACAGGAGCAATCGATCAGTGAACAGCAGATCCCAGTACGTATTTCTGCGATTCTCACAGACGTAAATGGGGTAAATCTAGGCCAGTCACTCACTGTGAAGCGGTTTCAGAGTGGTTGGTCTCATGGCAGCTGCATCCAACGTAATTACATTTGGCCTTCTGTACATGAGACCCCTGCAGTGGTGGCTCTGGACCAAGGGGTTTTCTCCGAGGGGAAATCCGTTTTCACATGATCAAGGTCACGCGGCTATGCCTACGTGCCTCGGTCATGTGGAAGAACCTTGGTTCCTCGCCCAGGCCCAGTGTTGGGGGCTTCTTGTCAAGGCATAATGCTATTGACGGATGCTTCCCTCACAAGTCGGGGTTATCATGAGTGGTTGCTCGGCGAAGGGTGTTTGGCAGGACCATCAACCTTTTAGCACATAATTGGCTAAAAGTGATGGCGGTATTCCTGAGAACACACCTTCCGGACAACATACTGATGGTCTCGTATATCAGCGCAAATATCCTGTTGAGGCAGGGGCTGAGCTCCGGGGAATGGAGACTTCACCCCGAGGTGGTGGAGATTCTTTGGAAGGACTTCGGTCAACTCAGTCGACCTTTCGCATCGTTTGTACAAACGCATTGTCCTATGTGCTTCTCCCTCACGCATCCAGCTCCGCTTGGACTGGATGTGATGCATTAGGTTTATTTGTTTATTTATTTGGATCCCAATTAGCTGATGCCATCAAGATGCATCCGCTACTCTTCCTGGGGTCCGCACAAAAATACATAACACAAATAAAACGCACAACACAATCAATGCACAGATTAGCATATTACAAAAATACACACAACCAATGCACAATCATACACTAAAAGAACAAATTCTCACTGAATACAAATAAACATGTATACACCTATATATATTTACGTTCACACGCACATATACATACAGATACATATACATTCACACATGCACACGATATGCTCTATGTATTAATATAAGCTAATACAAAAAATCCTTTGTTTTTTAAAACCAATATTATTTTGAGTTTTAACAATATGAACTGGAAGAGAGTTCCATTCAACCATAGCTCTTTACAGCACTGTAGGTTGTTTTGAGTTTGTTCTGGATTTTGGAATATATTTACCGATGGCGGCATGCCTCGTGAGATATGTAAGTACATTACAACTCAGAGTAAGTTGCCTATACAGACAGTCAGGAGTTTTCCATACATTAATTTTGTTAATAAAGCCAAGAAGTGATGCTTTTAGCCTCCCATCAACCAGATGAGTTTGCCGCGCATTTTGTTAACATTAGCCCTTACTGTACAGCAAAGGGCTAAACGAACAGCTCTATTCTGAACCATCTGTAGTTTCCCTAAATAATTCTTTGTAGTTCCTGACCAAACCACAGAGCAATAATCTAAGTGTGATAACACTAGGGTCTGCAGAACATGTTTAGTTAAATATGGAGTTAGAAATATATCTGTAGTTAAAAGGTGTTATTCGTTTTTATCTTTTTCACCACTTCTATATGTGGTTGACACTACACCTGTACGCATTTCCCGATATCTTTGCTCTGAGGAGTTCTAAAAAAAAAAAAGAAAAAAGGAGAGGGTTTGCCGGGTAGGGGCTCGTCTAGAAAAAAGATTATTTGTAGCCCCATTCTGGCCGGGCCGAGTGTGTTTCTCGGACCTACTGTCCCTTCTGACGGTTCTCCCATGGAGATTCCGATCAGGAGGGACTTGCTGTCCCAATCATGGGATACAATATTTCACCCTCATCTGGAGTTATGGATACTGTGGGCTCAGCCTCTGAGGGGGCCCAGCTCATAGATTCAGGTCTCTCGACCGAGGTCATGGAGTCTACTCCAGTCTAGAGCTCCCTCCATGAGAAGACAAAATATGCATTGAAATGAAAACTGTTCTCTGCCTGGTGCGGAGAAAGCCTTTCTGAATCTTGTTTCTGCCCTGTTGGTACAGTACTTGATTTCTGTAATGAATGTTTCTTTGCTGGGTTATCTCTGAGGAGAGATCCTTAATTTCGTCTTCTCCGTGGTACATGAGGCTGAGGCCAAGGTTTTATGACCTTGACCTTAGCTCCCCTCCTGTGGCTAGGTTGCTTGCTTCTTAGTGTGCGCTTGTACTTCACACAGAACGGGCACTTGTCATTATGGCGTAGTGGGTATGGGGTTCCCACAGCGTAGTAACGCAGCGGGAGTTCCCTTGACAGGGAACGTCTCAGGTTACGCATGTAGCCATAGTTCCCTGAGAGGGAACTAAACGCTGCGTTCACCTGCCATACATACTGCTTGCCCTGATCGACTTGCTTCAGGCTTATCAGAAGCTGACGCGGTCTGCTTTCAGGGGTGCTTTATAGCTTCCTGGTCGATGACGTCACCCGTCTATGACATCTCGTCTTTCCATTGGACTGATTATATACGCACGTGCTTCACGACGCAATCACGCAGGGCGTTCACACAGCATATTAACGCAGCGTTTCGTTCCCTTTTAGGGAACTATGGTTAGACGTTTCTCGGCTGGCCAATCGATGTTTAATTTAGCTACGGCGCGAGTCACAAAATCTACAAGCTCCTCAAATGGAGGAGTATGAAGTGGCAAGTCTTCAATATCTCCTGTTTTGGTACTAGGCTTTATTAAGCCTAAATTCAGAGGATGAAATCCAGCGGGAACTGGAAAGTAGCACGCAGTCCTACGTCACCGGACTAATTTGCCTTATCTTCACAGTACTTTAGACCGCGTTGAAAACGCAGACAGCAACAGGTCTAGGGGGA
This sequence comes from Meda fulgida, assembly GCA_030578275.1. NCBI lineage: Eukaryota > Metazoa > Chordata > Actinopteri > Cypriniformes > Leuciscidae > Meda > Meda fulgida. The sequence continues at coordinate 9,481,912 of CM060621.1, forward strand.
AAAAGTTCCTGGGACAGATTGTTCCGGGTAATTTTGGTGGAAACGCAGCTTTACAGTGTTACACAGTTTGTCATTTTTGCAAAACATGAATGAGAAAACAGGCATTCTTTTATAACTTTTTTTTTCTTGTTATATTGTTTATAATGAATTGATTGAGGAATACCTAGAAGGATGATGTCCAACTTTAAAAAATAATGATGAGGAGGGTAGTGATTGAGGTCCCAGGTCACTCAAGACCCAAATTATTCATTTAAGTGTTACTTTTTAGGGAAAAAATGCTTGAAGTCAGTCAAATAGGAAAGTTTTGCAGAGGCTAATAAAAGGCGAGCAGCGAACTGCTTCAAAATTGATTGATTTGTGCTGTATGTATGTAGACTTTGACTGACAGGAGGAGTACAACCCATGCTGATAGGCTAATAAACAACCTTATAAAGAGAGAGATTACTGCTGCTAGAGAGAATAGTCTCTGCCATCACTAAATGACTTCCCACAACTCCTTTTGATTGACAAGTCTGACATATGAAATACTACATTTATTCCCAGGTGATTGGTAGATAGAGAGAGAGAAACAGAAAGAGAGGGAGAGAGAGAGAGAGATAAAGAGAAACAGATAGAGGGGCTGCTAGATTTTCCTGGCAGGCAGGGTATGTTTTTAAGATTTTTACTCCCCCAATCAAAAGGATTCCTCGTCGCATGGGCTAAATTTAGCACAGATGCAATTAGCAGAAGAGTCACACAGTCACTCCTGGAGCAGCTGAACAGCCAGAGATGAGCAGAGGCTGGTTTTCAGCAGTGATTCTGCACTTCTCTCTGCTCACACCAGGAAGACTGTAGGCTGATCCATTTTATTCACCATGTTTTCCTCACCACATTTTTATTGAAATGATTCATTCAAGAGAGGGAAAAAGAGAGTGAGACAGAGAGCTTTGAGACATGACCTCATGGCTAGTCTGTGTGATTTGCACATGGTCATTATAATGCCTGGGTTACGTCATGCCGATTGGTTGTTGAAGCTCCATACAGAGCAGCTTTGCACAGCTGTGGCCACACAGCCTGTACCACTAGACACGAGATCAGACACAATAACATACACATAATATAGTCCAACTGTATGTTCCCCAGAGGCTAATGATTTCTCCTCAAAAACTGCCCTGGCTGAGGGTAAAATCTATGGCTAAGAGTGTCCTAAAGTTTAAAATTGTTTTTGTAATGTAACCAAAAGAATATTTTTTTAATGAGTCTAAGGTTGTAACGTAGTTTACGTTTTAAAGAATATATGGTCAATTTCTACTAGACTTAACCTCAGTTCATTCCTTCACTCATCTTTCCTCTTTCTAAAGACCCACTCTCCAAAAACATGTCAACAAACCCCATGTATATTGATTGACAAAAAAAAAAAAAAAAAAAAAAACTAGATTTGGTGATAGAACCTAGGGCTGTCACAGAGACAAATGTGATACTTCAAGATAACAATTTTTGTGATGTTGTATGCGTAATTATTTTATTTATATGCCTATATATATAAAAAAAAGCTTACCATGAGTCAGGGTTTGCTGCCTTCAAGTGCAACTGGGAAGCTCATTCCTCGGAGTCAGGCATTCGTCATTACGACGTCACACGTTCGAGTCGGAATAACAACTGAGAAGTATCATAAACAGAACAGAAACAAAACATAAGGTGGGATCTAACAAAAAACAACAACAACAACAGTTTTCCCGTGCACATAAATAAATAGATCTGGATTTAGGCTATAAATATAATTATGAAAATCATTTTTTCTAAATGTTATCTAACAAAAAAAAAAGTTTTCATAAAGCAAACAATGAAAGTCGAATGGTTGAAATACACCTTGAATATTTTTCTAAATACATGTTATAGATCTTGTTGTGGCAAATTTATCTGTGCATAATTTTTGTTTTATTTTATCTCATGTTTAGTGAAAATGTCATAACTGGATCTTCCAGTGATGAAAAAAGTCAGCATGGAATGGAAGTTTAGTCTTTCCTTGCATATTTTAATACAAATAAAAAAAAAGAAGAATGGTAAATTTTCTTCAATAACATACTACAAATGTAATTTATGTTGTGGAGACTCACCTCATTTCACCTCAGCATGGTGGCCAACTCTGAGGAAAAAAGGAGGGTCTTTTGGGGATTGTGGACCCCCCCCCCCCCCCCTTAGGTTCCTGACGGACATTGAACACCTTTTCTGATGAGGAGATGTGGTGGCTTTTGTGATGGGAGTGCAGCTGTCTCTGTCTGGACTCTTATCATTCTTCTGAATCGCATCTTTTTGAAACAGAACCTCTAACCACTGACATTGTTTTTTAGGCACTCCTCAATCTGGCGCTGGTAGGTCACATGATAATGAAGTCCGAATTACATTAATACTACAGACCATAGACTGTAAAAAAATAAAAATAAATAGTCTAGCCTGTTTTTCAAACTGTTTAAAAACTGAATGTGGGTCAATTTGATTGAACGCGATAGAGGTTTAATTTGTAGGGGTAAAAATGCTTGAAGTCAGTCAAAATAAAACAAAATTATAACAAAATAGTTGAGAGTTGTGAGGGGGGTCAATAGATTAACAAGACCTGTTAAAGCTCCCTGCCCAATCAAAAAAAAAAAAAATTACTTCACAATCATGACCACATTACAGCAACATAAGAATATCCATGTGTGCATGTTAAAGGGGTTCTATTATGCTTTTTCACTTTTTCAACTTTTGGTATTGTTGCTGTTTGAGCATAAAAATATATGCAAGGGGTTGTATTATGCTTTTTCACTTTTTAAACTTTTGTTAGTCTATTTTGCTGCTGTTTGAGCATAAAAAATATCTGCAAGGTTACAAAGTCCAAAGTCCACTCCAAAGGGAGATATTTTATTTAACAGAATCCACTTTTTATGGACTACAATGAACGGCTCGATTGGACTACAACACACTATATCCGGATCTTATGAAGCAATAATGTTCCTCATTTAAATAACCCCCGCCCACGGAATAAGCAAAAAAGTTGGCAAGGCCTGGTTGAGTGCTAGAGAATATTAACAATGTTGTCGCTGTTTTTTTTTTGTTTTGTTTTTTTTCCAAAGTTTGTCTAAAGGCTGACGAACTTAGGTTACAATTTATTTTTAACACTGTTCCTGTAGATTATAACCTCAACATGTAACTTACACTAACACATTTTACAGAGAACAGCAAACAAAGTGTACAATGCAGACTATAACGTTAACTTACATGCACAAAAGCTTCTCCTGAAAGATAACATTCCCATTTTGTCGGGCTCGGGACAATATGTTGTTTATGGATCAACTTGTAAGTATTTCTTATTATTTGTAGTTGTGTTTTCTATTAACAGTTCCGATTATAAGTTTTATATAGCTTAGTTGCTATGATAGCTATGATGATGTAGCCTAATTGAAGAGTGCTTTGCCTCAGCTAGCCTGCTAACTAACATTACAGTATTGATGTAGTGTTTACTTTAGCTTTTGAGCTCTTGCTTTTTGACAGACTTTTCACCACCCCTTAGGAAAATTATCAATGATTTTGTGATTGATAACTGTTTGTATTACCATAATCTTCCGATAATGATTAAATGGTGGATAACATTGTATCTATAATAAAATGACAACAAAAAAAAAAAAACATACCACTCTGAAACGTCCTGTGAAATCCGTGCGTGCAAAGTCCATGCTTGAAATCCATTCTGCACGATCCTCTTGTTCGTTTACATTGTCAGCGTCTGAATCGGACTCGAAATGGTTTGAAATTGATGCCGTCGTAATATTTAGCTTACACCTGAGTACTAGTAGGCCTAGCTCGTGCCTCGCGGTTATGAAGGGGCGTGACATTTCCCAAACACATGCTAGGCGCTGCCAATCACAGCACACTTGGCCAGCTAACCAATCACAGGACATTGTGTATTTCGGAAGGAGGGGCTTCATCGAGAGGAGCTATATTGTAAAATATGTGAAAATAATGCGGTTTTTGAACAATCAAGCATGAAAACATATTCTAGTACACCCCAAAAACAAAATCAAGACTTCGTAAAAGGGCATAATAGGACCCCTTTAATGCCTGTTTGTGTATTCAGCAACATGCCCAGTCACAGTAAAGTAATAATTAAGAAGATAATATTATTCCTAAACTCCAGGAAATTAGGCATGTAGGGAAAGTCTGCCAAACATTACCTTTTCTGGCTTTAGATAGCTTTTCCATTGATACCTGTAGCCTGTTCCGCAAAGCTGGTTTCAGTTGCTATAGGTAGGCTAAGTAAGTTCGATATTAGTTTGAGTAAACTGTTTTTTCGGGCTCAAAAAGGTGGATAGGTTTTCCGCAGTGTTCATCGCCATGGTAACTTATGCATGTTTTATTCTGCATTCGAGATCCCAAACCCAAACTGGACCAATCAGCTGTGAGTAAATGACTGATGCAATAAAGCCACACCCCCTGCATCTCTGCTCCAGCACTTTATTGTGAAAAAAACAAAATTACTCAACATTTGCTGCTAATTATTTATTAAATTGTATATTATGGGAATTGTAATTACTTTTAATTCATAGTCTTATTATAATAATTGACAGGTAAAAATTTAAATTAATATAAATATAGGCTAATATATGCTCTCATATATTACTGTTAAACCATGTGTATTCATTTAAACTAGTTGTAAACCTATAATTATTAGGCAAATTTATTTGATTCACATCATGCATTGATGTAGTCAGATATTTTCTTTCAGCTGCCTAAACTTTCGCTGCAGCAGCAGTTTATTACTGCCTTGTAAACGCTTTTAATTTCATGATAATTTTCAAAATGATCTCTAAATCTTCAGAGGAGAATTGAATTGTGCCGTCTCTCGCGCGAAAAGTGAATCAAACTGACGCTCTGTGTTCCGTGTGATTGGCTGTTTGTAGCACGTGTCACATTTTGACACATGCTTCATAAAATCGAAGTTAAACCAGTCACATGGATGATGTCTTTACAACCTTTCTGGGGCTTGAAAGTGGTAGTTGCGTAGGCTGTCAATGGAGGGACAGAAAGCTCTCAGATTTCTTGAAAAAGAACTTAATTTGTGTTTCGAAGATGAACAAATGTCTTACGAGTTTGGAACAACATGGGTGAGTAATTAATGACAGCATTTTAATTTTTTGGGTGAAATAATCATTAACATCCAGGTGAATTGTTTTGTGAACTTGTCAAAATAAGCCTGACATTTCAAAGAGGCTGTTATTTAAGAATGGAGCAGCGGCAACTAAAACATATTTTTAAAAAAAAAAAAACGTTGACTAATATTATAAATTATCTTCAGAGACAAGAAATTACAACAAATTTGATTTGTTGTTTTTAAATGTTTTACAAAACCTTGCTTTATTTTCTTTCATGTTTTCTTTCACCTCTCTAGCTTCCACTCTACAGTATATAATGCACACTACAGTAAATACTATTTATTTCGACTCACTAGAGAACATTGCATGCATATCAGGATTCATAACAAAGTTCCCTTTAAAACATTCCAGCAGTATTGCAGTCATCTTCAAACTTAAAGAAACACACACAAACACACACACACACACACACACAAACATCCACCTTCAACTCAGGCGAATGATGAATACACGGCAGCTTGCTGTCTCTCTTTCCCTTTCCCCGCTCATCCCTCCTGACATTTCTCCGCTCTCCCCCCGTCTCCCCCTCTCTCAGGAGCGGAGTGTGTTTGACCTTAAACCGTTCCTCTGCCTTTACACTGTCAGCTCCAGTCTGTGTTTTCAGGGCCTGAGAGATTCCCGCCTGCAATATGTCTGCCGACAACCTATAAGAAATGACTTGCTCTGTGTTTATCTATTAATAATTGAGCAGTTCTGAAGATGGGAGGGGGGCAGTTTGTCACAAGGGGAATGTATACCTTTCACTAAGGTTTGGGCTAAACGGCACTTTCTTCCAAGCTGAGAGACAGAGAGAGGGAGAGAAAGGAGAGCTTAGTGTGTTGTTGTTATCCATAGCTTAAGGGTGTGTTTATGTATGAGTCTTAGGAGAATGAAATGCCATAACCTTGTGTCTCCTCTTCGTAGTCCTGGACAGATGTGTATGTTTATTTATATGTGTGTACATATCAGGGTGAAAAAATCTACAAGTTTAGATATAAATGTTAATAATGCAATCCACTGATTGTGTTCATTTATATGGGCCTGTTTACACCTGGTCACTTCTTGTTTTCTACTGATCGGATAGCTATGAGAAAGCTAACAGTTCCATTTACTCGTGGCCACATACATGTGTCTCCGTAAAATGAATATAAATTTTATTGATTATGAGCTAATTTCAAGATCAAAGACCACAATAGTGTTGCAGTAGTACTGCATATCAGACTATAGCATGTCATACAGCCTATAATGCACTCTGACAATTTAATTCTTTTTACAATTTTGGGAGGCGTAAAATTTACAAATGTAATTTCAAAAACTAGATGCGTTTACACTGGTTACACCAGTTTCGTCTGGAATGCGTGTCAGACCACCTCCTGACGTGGTTTGAATGATCGGATTTAAATCCATCTTGAAAGCGTTTCGGAGAGTGTGGAATTTGTGGAAGAGCGTGGAAGTGACCAGGTGTAAATAGGCCCTATATTGTCAAAGAGGTTACCTAGAGAAAGATATTAGCTATCCTATTCATTTTAATGTCAGTGCATATTGGACATCATAATGCCATAAATGCCATGTAAATAAATACTCTGGTCCCAGAGGAAAATTGCATCATGACAATACTTAAAATCTGATGGCACCACATGGCACCACAATCCAATAAGGATTTTATTCTGCTTATTCTCACTTACTCTCTCACTCACTTGTTTGTTTGTGAGTCCTATGTCCTATGTAGGGTTGCAAAGATGCTGGAATCTATCCCAGCAATGAATATAAATGGATAATTTTATATTTAAATTGAATAATTAATTTGAAATTGAATAAGTGAATTATACATTTTTTGTAATTTTTCACATTTTTAAAATGTTTTTATATTTAGAAATGTGCGATTAATTTTTCAACAGAATACCATATGTTCAAGATTGAAAGGCATAAAAATACATGTCAATAATGTCAATAAGGAAATATGCTTTGTACCAGCAGAATGCTCACAAAAAAATCCATGACCCAATGTAATCAATGTGCAAAGTACTCATCATAGTATTGCAGAACCTTCTGACAAGTCAATAGGGAGACATTTCGTGTATCTTATTCATCTTTAATGCTATTTCGCCATATATATATAGTAGGAAGTGCATTTATATTGTATAAATAACCCCTGAGAAAAAAAGAGGTGCTTAAGAGTGCATTTAAACAGGTAACGATCAGTCGAGTTCCTTTTATTCCCTTTGTTTGTGCTGTATTCACATCTGAGGATAGCCTTACCTCTCACTTTCTCCCTAATTAAGTAGCCTTTAAACATTTTCCCTGCTGAGAGCTCGCTGTCAGAACAAAGTAGACATTGTTTTTCCCTTTGAGGCTCTCAGTGAGCAGGAGCCTCCTAACGTTACTGCGGGCCGATAGGGCGGCGGTCCTCAGAGGCCTATGATGGAGTAAGACGTGGAATCGGCCCTATCTCCTGTCTGGGAGGACGATTGTTTAATGGGAAAAAGATTGCTGTGTTCACTGCTGATTGCATTTGGACAGGGCAGCTGATGACGGTGGGAGGTTCCTCGGCCCTGGAGGACAATGATTAGTGGAAACTGGAGACGAGGAAATCCAACTTCCCATGGAGTTGAAGGGCAGCGGGTAATGACCCGGTATGGGCTTCCCCTCGGTTAGTTGAGACAACCTCTGTTTACACACAATGAGCTCTAATTGGAATGGTACTGGTTTTTATTATCTGTTATTTCTTTAATATAAGACATGTCATGGGCTCTGAGGTTGAAATAGATACTCTCCCGTCCGTGTGTCAAGAATTTCACGCCAGTTTTTACAGCAGTCACTAGATGCCTAGTCGCCTTAAAATACCTCAGATGTCTCTGTCGAATTGATGCTTTTCACAACTCAGGGCTTAAGCAAAATGAAGATGCTTCGATTCAAAACAGCGTAGTCATGAAGATGGATGTGGGCGGCGCAAAAAACTGCGCTTCGTTCAGATCCCAGAATCAGTCTAGCTATGTGCATGCCCCCACAAGGTTCATTCTCTCTGATATGGAAAAAAGCACCATATCATGCTGATATATTTACATTCATATATCATTAACTGACTATCAAACCGCTAGAAACAGAGATGATTCTCTGAAGGGTGGCCACTGTCTTTTTGCATGGCTCATTAGTGCACTGCCCTTGCACAAACGTATCAACAATGTTCTAAAGCTAATACACTCTTAGATTTCCTCTCCTCATGATATAGGCAGAGAGGAATGGGGGTCAGATGTGCGTTTGAGTGCAGGCGATTGCCTCTGCACAGAAATGATTTATCAGGCATCGCCGTTCCGCTCTGCTCTGTAGAGTTTCCTATTGATGTGACGAGTTGAAATGGTTTCTTCAAGAAAACGACAACGTCAGTAGCCACATGAGACGCGTCTGCGCGAGCACACACACACAGTTCCTCTCATCAGATGCCTGTGTGATTTTAATTTGATGCAGACTCCTTGTTTGAGTACAGAGAGAAGCAGGGATGAAAAATAGGGCTGTACCTTCCAAGTGCATCCCACTTTCGTGTTTTTGTTTTATAGCTTTTACGATCACCATTATGTAGGATTGAACAAAGAAGAATGATTGTTTGCATTACAGTTTAAGTTATCTGAAGTGGTTTTGAAGTGGTCATCTGTGTGTTAATTTTACAGATTATCTGTGATTTGCAGGTGGTGGTTCTAGATTAGCAAAGGCATCTTGTTTTGCCTAAAACTTCAGCTAAAAGAACATTCTCTTATTCTAAGGCAGAATTACTCAGACATGCAAAGTAATAATGCATTGGAAGCCTATTAAGATTGATTCTCTTGCTTTGTTAGTACAAATCATTGTCAGTGTAGAGTAAAAGATTCTTACTATATGATATGGAGGATGGAAATCATTTAATATAGCTCAGATTCTTCTTTTAACACACACACAGCTTGCAGAGCCAGCCTAGTGTTAGCTGCACATATCAAAAAAGTGCTCAAGGTGAGAACATGAGCTTGTGAATGAGATATTAGCAGCATGCCACAATGCAGTCAAGCTAAGATTCTGCACAGCAGCAAATTGCACTGTTGTGACCATTGGCTCATCAGGTACAATAAGATGAGTATTTATCGTAGACTAGAGAGACTTAAAATGGAAAGAAATATACTTGTGTGATGGGCTAATGGAATGCAGACCTCCATTAGAGATAATTTATAGCAGACTTGAAAGCTTTGTTGTGAAAAAAGTGGTTAGCAATTATGTAGCAGTAGTTCTTTCCTGAAGTTATCAATATACATTTCTGCAATTGGACCTGTGGCCTAGCAGTAAGCAGTGTGCTTCAGGTGCATTCAGCTGTGGTGCTTATGCGAGAGACGCAAGTTCAATTCTTGCCTGCATTTTGTTCTGGCATTTCATGCCAAAAAAATATTATGTTCAGAAAATTGTAAGAAAAAATATTTAAAAAAACATTTAAAAAAAGAAAGAAATAATAATCAAACCATTTCAATATTTACCTAATAATTATTTATATAATGTATATACATTTTTACTAAAATTATGACTGTCCCATAGGTGTCCTTTCAATCAAAGTCAGTAATTTTGCCTTTTAAAAAATAATGTATGTATGACTTCTGATAAATACCGCATTTCCAAGACTTTTTCGAGTCTTTTTTGTTACATGCAGGTAAAACTCATGGCAGTTATAAGTCACAGATTTAAAAAAAAAAATCCTTAATTTTAATGTAATGGTAACTGCAAACAGTGATTGACTGTCGTAAAGCTGAAAGCAATACAATGTTTTAGAATCAGATTTAATAATAAATGTATTTTTATTGTTTTATTTGGCTAGTAGAAGTTCAGAACGGTTGGTAACTTAATTTAGCAGCCAAATTGACCGGTGAGTGAAAAAGTTGATTTCAAACCCTGGTGTAAACTGAATTAAAATCCACATATTAAATAATTTAAAATACCAATTAATTAATGAATGCCCATTTGTAATGTATGGTACACCAACCAATTGTGATGTGGTACAAGCTCACATTTCATTGGGAAGTGTGAAATGGAGTGGTTATTTCCCGGTCTTATTCATAAATTCAGTCTGGCCAGAAAAATCATCAATTCTCTTGCATGCACTGTTGGACATTCTTAGAGGAAAAATTATATGACATAGTGAAAAATGTTTGAAGAGATTTTTTTTCCCTAAAAGTTATTGGGCCCAAAAGTGCCCACAAAGTTGAAGAAACACCCAAACATGCTTGTACTGTAGCATTTTTGGGGGACAATGTTACCAGTAGATTCAGATACACTAGGTTTAGAATATAAGGTAATTCTAAGCAGTTACACATTAACATTTTTTCTGTACCAATTGCTTGGTATGATGCATATACAGTAAAATTACTGTAGCTGCCTAATGTAATGTCAGCAACAATATGTAATAAGTATGCTATATCAGAGTCTTGATGTACTGTATTAAAAGCTGTACCAACAGTACTGTTGGCTCTGAGAGTGTCTCTGCAGGTTCTCACCTTGGTGAAAGGAACTTTGAAGAAAAACTCTGATCTGCTCTCCCAGTTCTCCAGGTGCTTTGTTCTGGTTAAGCAGGCGAAGCAAACACAAAACCCATCTCTGCACACTTTTAAAATAATCATCACAAGGAAGGCGAGAGACAAAGAGAAGAGGCGAAGATACAGAGAGAGAGAGGCGAAAGGCTCAGAGAACAAGGTGAGAATGTGTACATTTTTCATCCCGGCATCAGGATCAGGATGGCAGAGGATTGTAGTGCTGGATTAACGGTTCTAAGCCCTAACAAGGGCTGCTGAGAACGTGGCCACGGAGCAGAGATACTGCAGGAGACACATGGATCAAAAGCAGCTGGTTTCCATGACATTCAGAGTCTTCGCAGCTAATTACCCCGGCCAGGGATCTCCCCCTTCTAAAAGTCAGTATCAAACCAAGTTCAGAACAATGCACGCAGCTGCTCACTTCACAAATCGTATGTATCCCTCCATGTAAAAATATAGAATAGACTTGAAAATACAAAGCTGTAAGTATGTGAAAATTACAATCTACTGGTCCCTTTTAATGTCCATGAGATAAATTCACATCGACTTTACTTCAATAAGGTATCGAAGTAAAGTCGATGTGACCTAATTTACCCTATTTACAATATTTGCTTAATGCACATTCCTGGTCTAACAGTGAACAATTAATAGGTGCATGCAAAGAAAGCAGTTCTTAATGAAATGAAATTCCATAATGTTAATAGATAGTCAAATAGCCTTTTGCTTCACTAAATTTACATTCAGTCTGACTCCATTGTTGTGTGAAATGTTACATTTTAGGATCCAGGTGGATAAAATCTACATTTTGTTCATCTTTGAATATCCTTTTATATTCAGAAATGTATCAGATTATGAATGTTAAATGGTTTGCAAACATAAATTCTTTTAACTTTACATATAGACAAATTAGAGTCAACAAAAATCTGTACCACCCCAAGTAAAGCTTTAACAATAAGACACCAGTAGCTTCTAGAACTCCTCTAATTTGAAGATTAGTTAATCAGGTGTTAAGTCTGTTGCAATGTTTCTCTCCTGCATTTACATGCTTGTCTGGCATGCATGCAGCTGCTTGCTGTTGACGTTAATGTTCTTCAGTGGGCGGATTCGGCTTGAGTGGCAGAAACACTTGAAATGCTATTACGCCTCTAGTGGGCTCGCTTGCACTGGTGGCACGGCACGTTCCGTCAACACGGCTGCTTGTTTCATATGAGAGCCCGCTCAGGAGACAGATTGCTTGTCACTACATGGCTTTGCATCTCCAGTGATGATGATAATCACAACGATTCCTCCAAGTGGCCATAAACACGGAGAGTAAGACAGAGAGAGAAAGAGAGGGAGATGGAAATCTCTTAAGAAGAGTATGTATTGTCACATTCTGCAATCAAAACAGATATTTGGACTTGAGAGAGTTAAAGATGAATGTTCCCATGTATGGGTTTTCAGCTCTGAGGTGGCTTGTTTTGGGATTGTTTTCTCAACAGACTTTAGATTTGGGCATTGAGAGAGATGTATCCTTGTGATGGAATCTTTTTCCCAACAAGGTGAAATTAGAGGCCTTTGTGATTGGTTTGCAATCAGAAATAAGGGGGACTGAGTTGTCATACTGGGGAAAAGTATTGAGTTGACATATTGGGAAAAGTATTGCTTTTTGGATTTTGTAATCAGTTCCATCTATCTTTGATGACATCAGTAGCCACTTATGACAAGACTAATGTTTTCTTAAGACCCATTGATGCCAAGAAAGATAACTATGATGATAACTGTATTAGCGTCCCCACCAACGCATGATAACATTCTATTTTTTTATAAGTGCGGACTGCAGTTTTGTCGTTTGCCTCTTTAATGCTTAAGCTCCTAAAATTGTCCGTTAAAGCTCAGTTATCATTATAGTTATGATTATTCTATTCTTTCAAATTTAGAAAAAAACATTTTTTATATAGTTTTCGTTAAAGTTATTGTCCTTGGTAAGAATGGACCTTAAGAGTTAGCCTACAGTACATCACACTCACATAGATACATAAAAACTACTTGTCGTATTTGGTCAACGAATATGGATCATTTTTAAGTGCCTAGAGACTTCAGTTTACACTGTAAAAACATTGTAGATCCATTGATTTCATTGTAATTGTGGTTATACACTATTCTGGTTTGATTTTACATTCAATTCAGTTCTACCAGAAAGACTGGGATGGCAAGAGAACATATGAATAAGATTTATTTAACAGTAGTATGCAAAATGAAATTTTAAAGTCCGAAATCCAAATCGGGAGGGTAGCAGATTCTTGCAGTTCCTGCCTAATGAAGGCAGGGCCGGAGCCTTGCCCCCATCACCCCCCCCCCCCCCCCCCCCCCCCCAAATGGATGAACAGGGACCAACCTGGTGGTAGTGGGGAGGATGGGTGTGAACACCGGCGTCAGAATCTGCGAACGTAGTAATGGGTGTTCTGTTTTCCGGTAGAACTTGTGCTAGAGCTCCCATTTCTTGAATTTGAGTTGATTTTCAGTTGCAGCAACTTCGAGTGAAATTTGACATTCAAATAATTTGCAATTTAAAGAATTTTGCATAATTTTGATAATTAATTACGAAGAATCACTATTATTTTTAAGAAGAAAATATAAAGTTTGTCAAGACAAACTTTGCAAATTACAGGCTTTTACAAGCTTGACAGTCTGGTTTGAAAGTTTAAAAAACAATATTGATATTCAAGTGAAATGGCTTCTTGAACGAAACAAAATGAAGGCCGGGACTTGAGTCCATGAGGAATTGATTGGGTGGTTTGCTGTTGCTGTGATCTCATTTGAGTGACAGGTTGTCCCGCCCTCACGCCAGTAAACACATCATCAGAGAAGAGACGTTGTTTCGAGAAGGAGGGTAAGTTATTTTGATTTAATAATGAGGGCACATGAATAAAAAAAAATAAAAACTGATATACTCTATAAAAAAAAGTCCATAAAAAAATAAGATTTGTCCATTTTAAATTTATGATGACTTCCCAGAATGCCATTAGCTATTGAACTTCTTTGAATTGCAGTTCAGTAAGTTCTATTACTGGCATTCCAAATAATCTTCCTGTAGGGTGTGGCCAAATCAAATTTCAACTCATGAATGGAAAGAGAACCAATTCTTAATTTCTAAATTCTGGTCATCCTGAAGGGGATGGTGTGTCACAAGTACATAAAGAGGAAAACACAAAGTTTACTATTGCTGCTACATACTGTACATGGAAGAAAAATTCCAGCATAGACCACATCACTGATTATAATGGGTTATTTGCTTTTGTTGCGTTGCCGGGCTTGCGTCTAGTGTATACATGTTTTGGTAGCTGCAATGTTTGAAGTAGATTTATTGTCTGCTTTACATTTACCTAGCAGTCCTTTTACAAACTTGTCCATGCTTAGTGCAGAGCCACACTATCACATAACCAGTCACCACACCAGCTATTTCACCTCTACTGCACTACACTTCCCAGCATCCCTCATGTTTCCCACCTGCACACCATCAGCCATCACCTAATTACATCAGCACCTGCACCTCATTATCAGCACTCCCTATAAAGAGAAACTTCTCCAAGGCCGTTTCTCAATACCGAGTACGCAAACTTCGGACTTGCGTCCTTGGTAGTTTGGACTTGGCAAGTTCGACTCAGGAGAACGAACTCCCATGGACGAGAGGAGTCCGCAAGTCTGCAAATGGAACAGTGGCGTTCTTGATCACGTCACTCAGCACGCTCTGGCTACTACAGTTATCTCTTTATGTATATTTTAGGCAAGAATAAAACGAAATATGGTATAAAATAATACTCTTGTCTCTTTTCGTCAACAATAAAATGAAATAGGCTATGTTATAAAACACCACTCTGCCACTTTTCCTTTAAAAAAAATCTTTAACATATTAATGGGCACACAGATGTCGTTCAGGCAACGCATACATTGATTATCTTCAATGCATATATTTATAACAACATGAAATATAAAACAAAACCCTGCTTCTTTTTGTTTTCATTTTAAAACTATGAAACATTATTGATCATTAAAACAAACAGAGAGAGGGTTGTGTCATTTTATTTTATTATACCTGTACATACAGTGAAGAGAATGTAACCTATAATAAAATAAATATAAAAATATTCTTTATATTTTAAAATATATAAAATAAAATGACACAACCCTCTCTCTTTTTGTTAAATGTCAGTTTTAATGATCAATAATATTCAGTATAAAAGTGTAAGTAGCCTAAAAGTTATAAGAAGATACAATGAGAAATAAAGCAAAGAATCCAAAACGACTTGCCATGGAACAAACTAAAGATTAATGAGACCAAAGATCAACTTATACACAAGACGAATTATATCAGCAATAGACATGTTTAAGCACTAGACGAGACATCAGAGCCAGCGGAAAACATCAGAAGCACTAGCCGAGGAAAAGCTGTTCCAGTCGAGGTTAATCAGCGTTGAACACCCGGTGATCGCCTGGATCTCACAACTCCGAAAACGTCAGATACATTTCTCAAATAGGCGCTATCTTTATGAATAAACCACATATTTGAGCTTTAAACAACTACATTCTCCTGAAACACTCTTAAAATTACATTTCGTGACACAATAACAGTAGTATTTTGATATTACGCGGGTTTTCTCCTCTGCTATTGACACTTGCTGGTTGGTGCGAGATGCATTCTGGGATACCTGGCTGTCTCAAGTCTGGACAAGTCAACTCTCGATGCATCCTCGGTAAAAGGGACGGATCAAGAACACATGCGGGGATTTGAACTGGACTTTGCTAGATGTGAACTTTGAATTGGAACAGTACTTGGGCAGCGACTGATGACGTTTCACAAGAACACAAGTACAGACAAGAACACATATTGAGAAACGGCCCTGCACTCCCTGGTCTGGTCTCGTCGTTCCCTCAAAGAACACTTACCTGACTCCTTACCTGACTCCTTACCTACCAGAACGATTTGTCTTCAGTCATCTGCCTCGATCTCCATTTCAGAACCTGCAACAGATAAGACCATTACTCATCCAGATATCCATCCTGAACACTATAGTCATCAGTTACTCATCTGCTTCCATCGTTACGATCACATACTTCTGCAAATAAACCTGTTGATTCAGAGCCGGCGCCAGCCGAGCGCTGATGAGGGGGCGTCTGAAATACTGAGAGGGGGCGTTAACGCACGTCTTTTGCCAGGGTCTCCCCACCACTTTTTAAAACATCTTTGCGGCACGGACGTACCAATACAAATTAATAAAACATCTCCATTTAACTAGCAGAGCAATAATTTTGTTCGTTTGTCAAATTAGAGTCGTTCTAGCGCTAAAATGTTTTTTTTTTTTTAAATCAAGTGATCAAAGTGCTTGCCGCTTCGATCAGTGAAGCAGATACATTGTTGTCTTGTGGCTCGCACGCGCGCTTCAATCAGTTGCGGAGACTAACGTTTCGTTCTGGTAAAATCACAAAGAAATGTGCAAAACACCCTCACACACACACACACACACAGTCACACACACACACACACACACACACACACACACACACACACACACACACACACACACACACACACACACACACACACACACACACACACACACACACACACACACACACACACACACACACAATCATAGCCTACACAAATGAACTTGTAGTGCTATTACCATACAGCAAAAAGATCCAGATGGATTAAGCTGAATAAAGCATTTAGCAAAGCAAATAAAGCATTCTTGTTTATTTTTTGTTACATTTTAATTACATTTTAATCATACACGTGTGTAACAAAAAACTTTCTCTGTACTTTCTCTGAGGTTTGACTGTAGTTATAATAATAATGCAAAAACGAGTACACTTCAAATAAAATAAAAAATATAAACACTGACAAACAGTATTATTTGAGAATTACTAAAAATATACACTGAAATTCACATCTTAAAAGTTATTAATTTTGTCCAAAAAACTATATATATTCTGTATGTACTAGGCCCTTGATACAGAATGGTGCCCTTAAAAATGATCCAGAAACGATTTACGGTGAAGAGGGAGACAATAGAGGCTTTTCACCGACCCAGGTGGCGTTGTATAGACGAGCACGACAATCCTGGTCCAAACTTTAGCTGTGTCTTCGTGCTCGTCTAGGCAGGCAACACCATTGGTCCAGAACACTAAACAGTTAACAGTGCTATTTTCTCCCTGTTCACCATAAATCGTTTCTGGATCACTTTTAAGGGCATCATTATGTATTGAGGGCCTAGTCTCTATTTTACATAACAAGCAAAATATTAGATCGTAGGCTACCTGTAGTCTCAGTAGAGCTGCAATCTTCTCTTTGATGAGTGAAACCTCCTCAGCAGTAACTCTTTCCATTCGTCTCTGAATTTTCTACTTAGGTCATTTTCAAATGCCAGCTGGATCAGATGTGCTTTTCGTCTATGCAACATGCTGCGTCTGTGCTCAGAAAAAACATTCTTAAGCGTTGAGAAAGAGTTCTCGCACATAGCAGTCGATGCCCCAAATGTTAGTGCGTGTTTTAAGGCAGTCAGCACCACTGGCATGGCTTGGAAAACGCTGGAGTACTTTGAAAGAAGTTTGACCAATGTCACTTTCTCGTCCTGGCCTGTGGACAGTGTTTGCCAAAACTGACGTGCAACAGTGAACTGAGACTCCACCATTTCGGTGTTCGTTAAATCCAGTAGTAGTTTCACTTTCCCTGCATTCAAAAAGTTCTCACTACCAGGGTCCAGTGCATCCAAAGCTGCCATGTAGTTGCCATTACGTTCGCTGAAACGAACGGACATTTCCCCCAAAACAGAGTCAATAATGCTAAAAAACAGCCGCTTGCACTCCTGTTCAATGTTCACTTCACGCTGACCAAAACTTTCATCCACAATGTAGTCTTGCAGAGTCTTGCTGGCCTGTCGCTGCCGTTTCGGAGGGGCAGGAACCGCATCATCTGCACCTATACTTTCAGCCCACAGTTTCGCAAACTCTGCATCTGATCGTAGACTTTCAATGCAAGAAGAAGCGCTGCCAATGAGCCGAATTGCCGTCATTAGATCCGTTTGTTCAGCTTGCAGCATCCTATTCGGTGGATCCATCAGGCACAAAACTTTGTACATCACACAGGCAAGAAATTTGAAAGTCAGTTCTGTGATGGCCTTGTGAAGTCCAACAGCTTCAACTTTTATGTCAGCACCTTTTCTTGTGGTTGCGATTCCATTCAGAAAATCCACAAGGGTGTCGTGCGATTTCAGCACCACGGACACCGTCTCAAGGTGTCCAGTCCATCGTTGATCTAGCAGCCTTTTAAGCTTCTCTCCCTTATACTGTGCAGCTACAGTGGGCTTTCTCAGAAATTTGTACAGTGCATTACAAATGGCAAAAAAATCTTCAACGGCGCTCTCGGATGAAACTGCATGCACTATAACCAAATGTAATTGATGATTAAAACAATGAATGTAGGGCACTTCTCTGTTTAATTTGTTTTGAATGTGTTTCTGCATGCCTCCTTCTCTTCCAGACATAACGCTGGCCCCGTCATAACATTGACTTAATATTTTATTTGTATCGAGACCAACATTTGACAGCTCCTCAAGTACGATGTTTGTGAGTGACAGGGCATTGCACTTGTCTGTGGTCAATACTGACAACAGCCTCTCTTTCACTGTGCAGTTCTGGTCAACATATCGAAGAACAACAGCGACATTCTCATTGCCTGTTGGGTCCTTGGTTCCATCCACTTTAATTGTAAACCATGACTCCCCAACATCTTTAACAATGTTCTCTGTCACGATTGTACTCAGTTCAATTAAATCATTTTGAACATCGTGTGATGTGTACTTAGCATTTTTTGGAATTGTACTGAAGGCCTGCGCTAGCTCTTTGTTTTTTCTCAGCGTGTAATCAAATAGAGACAGGAACAGTCCACTGCCTACGTCACCTCTGTCATCAACTGAATCTATGGTACCCCTCAATGGCAGTTCGTTTGATACCAGGAATTCAATAATGTCAATTATTGAAGACACATAAAGGCAGTTTCGAGAAAGCTGGTCTGAATTAACTAGGGTTGAAATCTCTTTTCCTGTGGAACATCGCAATTGCTGCTCTTTCCAAATAGCCATGCAAGCCAGGTGCTCTTTACAGTTAGCATGTCTGTAAAATCCTTTCGCTTTATCTTTCGCATGCTTCCAGTTGCAAAAACCAGTACTTGTAAACACAGAGTCACTCCCGCCAAATTTCCGACAGGGAAAACAAAATGCCGAATCTGTTTGCTCTGAATATTCTAGCCATTCCCTATCATTGTACCAATTCGCTGAAAAGGACCGTTTACAGTCGTTTTTATGTTGTTGTTTCTTTGGAAACTGCTTTAAACAGACCTGGACTGGCTTGTTTTTACCGAGGTCCTCTGGTACACTATACGATGACGGCGCCGGCGAGTCCTTGTTTTTGGTGGGCTGAGTGACTGGCAGTGCCGTTAGCGGGGCTGCATTGTCAGAGTCCACACTGCTTATTTGGAGCTCAGATGAGCCAGAAGAAGTAGCAGCAGGTGTTGTGGGTTCTTTCTTTTTAATCCATTTGCGAATGTCCATTGTGAAACCAACGATATGATGCAATATGCAACCTAAAATATGTGTTGTGGTTCAGCGCTGTGGCACGTGACAAGCAATGACGCGTCACCATGGAAACATTAAAGTGACAGATTCTAAATAACTGTTGCCTTGGAAAACTCACGCAGTTAGAATATTTTAAACTTACGTGTGAAAGGGTAACTAAAATATTATTAATTTAGCTTAATATTCACAAAAATAAGAAAATGTGAAAATTTAATTGGCAAATGTGATTTTTAAATAGCATATTTTATCAGTAAAATCCTGTTTACATTCATGGTGATATGAGGGGGCGGGAGAGTCCCGTTGAGGGGGTGTCGCCCCCTCACGCCCAACCGTGGCGCCGGCCCTATGTTGATTACTTTACCTGTGTGAATCCTTCTGTTTCATGACAGAAGACCAGACCCTAAACATAAAGTATGGGCATTTCCCGCATCCATCCATCAAAACCCAGTCTGATAAACTCTTTCAAAGATGGCTGCCCGATCGAAGAATATGTGAAAGAGTTCTTAGAAATTTAACACCAGGTCAACTGGACAGATGATGTCCTAAAGAACGTGTTTGGGCTTGGACTGGTCCATCTACGGCGCAAGGTTGCGCCTCGCAGGAGGAGGAGGTACTGTCACTTATTCAGTCACCACACCAGCTCTGTCACCTCTACCGCACTACACTTCCCAGAATCCCTCATGTTTCCCACCTGCACGTCATTCCCTCAAAGAACACTTACCTGACTCCTTACCTGCACGATACCTACCAGAGCGATTTGTCTTCAATCATTTGCTTCCTTCATCCATCTTCAGTCATCTGCCTCGATCTCCATTTCAGAACCTGCAACAGATATGACCATTACTCATCCAGATTTCCATCCTTAACACTATATTCATCAGTTACTTACCTGCTTCCATCGTTGCGATCACATACTTCTGCAAATAAACCTGTTGATTACTTTGCCTGTGTGAATCCGTCTGTTTCATGACACACACATCATTCACTTATATTTTACACGGCTAACTGCAATACTCAATTCGTACTTCTCAATCGGGCCATCTAGTGGTCTGTTATTTCACAACAACCGCTACAACTGATAACAGACCGCTCAATGGGTACTGCGAGTTATCTTGAGGTAATCAAATATTTCAAATTAATATTTTGTGTTTAATTTGTTACCTATGTGGCAAGTAGCCAAATAATAGGCAAGATAATTTCGCAGTGAGGTTTTGTATCACCCTGAGGAGGTTTCATTAGCATAACAATCTGCTGACTGTACAATTTCCATTAGTCTCCCCTTTTTATAACTCTGTGCCCCCCAGTTTGGAAACCACTGGTTTAAAATACTGTATTGTTATTTTTGTGATTTTTCTTACTCTTTTATTTTGTTACTGTTGCTCAGCTGATTGAACATAACACTATAATGCCAAAGTCATATGTTTGAATCCCTAGGAAATGTGCGGACTGATGTATAGCTTGAATGCAGGATAAAGACATTATTCCTATTATGGGGATCCTATTATGCCCTTTAATGAAGTCTTGATTTTGTTTTTGGGGTGTACTAGAATGTTTTCATGCTTGATTTGCATGCTATCTGAAGCGTTAAAATGGAAACTGTCAATAATTAAAAACGAACTAACACTTAAACTGAAATAAAATCAATTAAATCTAAATAGTTATATTGAATTACTACTACTATTCTGACTACTACTACTACTAATAATAACAAAAATGACAATTTTAATGAAAATTAAAAATATAAAATTAAGCTTATTAAATAAATGCTATAATAGAATACAAAAGATACTAAAATAACGCTGGTATGTGCATGTGACAATGTGTCTCTGTGTCACACCCTCCTGTAGTATGTATGTGTGTGTGTGTCCCTCACAGTCACCTTCATGAGTCAGAAATAATTACAGACAGGCAAGTGACCAGAGGGAGCGGCAACCCACCTCATGCGTGTGGACATGTCCTTGAGACATCTTCATTAAGGGCGTCATCTCACACATAGCCAAACACACACGAACACACACTGCTCACCATCGTCAGTATCTTCAGCTCTGCAGGAAGGGGCGACCTCTCTCCCTTTCAATTGTCGTCTTTTCTCTATATTCCCTGTCCTTTATCACACTCTTCCTCAAGCGGTCTCTGTCTGCCAGTGGGGTCAGGCAGCCAGGGGAGAGGACGGTTGGGGGAAGAAGGGGGAGAGGAGTGAAGGTAAAGGGGTGCTCGACTTGAAGGCATGGAGATAATTCGCCACACTGTTTAAGGTTATGCTGCCATTAGCATTTCAAAAGCTGTGCATGATGTAGCCACCTCAGGGACGCTGCCTGGCCCATGGCGTGTCATAATGTCAGCAGGCGCCAAGGCCTTGATGGAATTAATAGAGCAGCCCATGATTGATAATACCCCTCATCTGGCATGCCTACCCTTCTCCCTCCCTCTCTCTGCTCATCTCGCATGCGTCCTGTTTTGGATGCCTGCTCGTTTAAGAGTATTACTCGTGCATGCTTATGCATGGGCCTTTAGGTACGCTGCGCCACCAAAGTGATGGTTCCTGCTTCCCCTGCCTTTAAAAGTCGTTTGAACCCAGTGTGGAGCACTGGGTGATGGAGAGAGCTTTGCTAGGTGTGAGGGAAGGATAAAAATCTGAAAACAGAGTGAGCGAAGATGAGACAGGTGTGAGGAGGAGGAGTGCAGGCAGTGATGAAGAGTTTTCAGGTGTGAGGATGAGGTGTTGATGGAGATGAGATCTGTAAATAAGAGCAAAAAGTGAGAGAGACTGACACACCACTAAGTCTAAGCATAGAGCTGTAAAATATCTTGCACAATTACTTTAAGGCTAATATGACAAAAAAAAAAGGCTATATTTCTGGTGAAAAGCAAAAAATGTCAGATTATGATGAGGATAATAGAAGGATTATTAAATATTAGATAATTTGACTTTTTTTATCTCTAGTAAAGATTAGTGAGGTTGTGAAATGTCACATGGTGTGACTCCCCAGAAACTTATATAATTTTGTTTTCTCACTTATTCACTCATTTGTTTGTTTGTTTGTTTGTTTATTTATAGTTTTAACCATGGACATATATTTAACTCTTTACGCCCTGAAGGCATTTATTGATGAAGTTCCCTGTGAGCTGCATCCGGATCCAATTACTCAGCACTTGTTAAGAGTTGATCATTAAAAGCATTAAAAATATGTTTCTAAGCTTTAAAATTATACATATGTGTGTTATTCCATTCAGTGGTTGTTTAGTAATTTGATTATGGATTATGGTTTATGGATTACGGTGGTACACTTTGGGTGGGTTTAAAGGGTTAAAGGGGTACTTCACTGCGAAATGGGCTTTCAATAAAGCTTAACTGCCTATACAGTTGAAAAGTTTGACAAAAATAGTAATAATAATTTAAATCAGTGCTAACTAGAGAAAAAAGGCTGTTGTCTTCTCTTTTGACAAATAGGTAAGAAAACTTTAACACCCACAAAGCACTAGGCATGTTTCCGTCCAAGGCCAATCTCACATGTCCGCTATGGATACACTTACCAGAGTCAAATACCGCCTTGCTTTACTAAGTAATATTTCTTAGCAAACTTTTAGCCATAATGGTGTTGACTTGTCTTGAATTCAAAGAGTAAATATTTAGCGGGAGTAAGTTACTTTCATTTTCCAGCTACTTCCTGCTCTGCTGCTGTTCGGACGCTCTCGCTTACTGCTCCGCGCTTTGCTCTATCGCTTTTATATTTTTATATTTTATCTCCTTTTATCACCCAATTTTAACTTCAGCAAATCAGCACAGTGCTCAAACGCTTGGATTACTACTACAAGAATTCTTTTATTCGACCAGCCTCCCACTGAAAGCTTACATTCCGGGAAAGAGAAAACACAACTGCCTACATTCATAAGGATAAGAAAATGCCTCCTCTGGAATCTACTTGGTGCTCTAACTGCCACAGACTTCTACAAAGGATTGCAGTTCTTGAAAAAAAGTTAATTGCGGGACCACCAAACCAGACGGAACACACAACAGAGCTTCATCATGGACGCCCTCAGCATACAGCCGGTGAGTCCCATGAATCTCATGCTCCTCGACAGGCTATATTGGGTGTAGAGAAACAAGCCGACCGACTTACAAATCGATGGTACAAACAGGGAGCGAGACCTAAAGGTACTTGAGACAACAGATTGTCACGAGCATCACATATTGCCGCAGTAGCATCCTCTACCCCAGATACGGCTCTGACAAGGATTGCAAACACTGGTCTCCTACCACCGCCTATACATCTTGAGAACAGATTTGAAGAATTAATGAATGAGGAATCCCCAAATTTGATGAATGTGATCGAACACAGACTGAATCAGCCTGTAGCTAACACTGATGCTAACTGGCGCTTGAGGTCGAGCAGACAGCGGCACTCAGCTCAGAGCGCAGCCGGACGCAGGACTCTGATAGTGGGCGACTCCATAATCAGAAACATTAGTACCAGGGATACAACAACATGCTGCCTTCCACAAGCAACAACTTCTGATGTAAACAGAGAACTTCAGAACATTCTGATGAAACATAAGACTGCAAATCGACTCATTCATGTGGGGAAGAATGATATTCATAAAGAGCAGTCGGAACTCCTTAAGAAGGATTTCAATTAACTTTTTGAAACACTTAATAGACTGAAAGTACAAACATTCATCAGTGGACCAATGCCAGCAAGAGTAACAAACAGGTTTTCACAGTTGCTTGGGCTTAATACATGGCTGCAAAAAACCTACAATATAAAAGGAGTGAACTTCATTGACAACTTCAATCTTTTCTGGAGTCAGAGGCAACTGTTTCAACAGGATGGCTACCACCCAAACAAACTTGGTTCAAGAGTGCTAAAGGACAATATCTACTTCTCCCTCCGTCATCCTTCTGCAATGTGTGCCAATCCACTCAACCTGAATGGGACACACACACCTGGATACAGTATGAATGACCACAGGATTTCACTTCAGCACCTGAATGGGCATGCGGTTGACACATCACACAAGGACAATGATAACACCACTCCGCCACAACAACCTCTGTTCACGGACACAATCTCAGCTGAGCCCTGCCCACAGAGCTCACCCCAGACAGACTGCACTGCTCCAAGATTCAGCACCCAAGGACGACTTTCTGGAAAACAGCGAGGGAAACCAGGACAGCATATTACAGCCTCCAATAACACCAGAGCAACAGCCCCTCTCACCAGACACGTTCTCCATCTCTCCAGCATCTCCACTTCTGTGCTTCTCAGAGAACCAGCAAAGCCAGCAGGCCCAGCTAGCCCTCCCCCTCCTCCTGTGAGAGCTCTTCGGCCTCTGCCACAGCGCCAGGGCACACACTCTCCTCCAGCGGCTCGAGGTGAACCAAAAACAACTGATACCAGCTCTCAGTGATATGTGTCGGGTCCCTGCTATGATAACAATAACTTTCTCAAATGTTTACAGAACAAGCGGGAACCCAGTGTGCCTGTATCTTTATCTTTCTCTATTGCTGTTCGATTACATGATAGAAAGTCTAAGGCCTTCAAAAGCCGTACAGCAAACCCATCTAATCTGGTGCCTATTACATGCCAAACTAAGATTGCTGTGGGGACAAAAAGTAAGACTGTTAAGTTAGCACTTTTAAACATCCGCTCACTTAAAAATAAATCACTTCCAGTCAACGACTTAATAACCACATACAACCTGGATTTTATGTTGCTAAATAATACTTGGCTAGAAGACAGCTGCAGTGCAACAGTCCTCAATGAAACAGCCCCTCCTAACTTTACTTTTATGAGTGTCTGCAGAGCTGTCAGAAGAGGTGGAGGTTTAGCTGCTCTTTTTAAAGTTGTCTATCAATGTACGCAAATATAATTTGGGAATTACCCGTCTTTCGAATATCTGGGTATTGTGTTAAAAGGTGCTCCACGCATTTTACTTATCATTGTTTACAGGCCTCCAAAATACTCTCCAGCCTTTGCTGAAGACTTTACAGAACTGTTATCAACAATTTCCTCAGAGTTTGACTGCTTTGCCATTGCTGGAGATTTTAATATTCACATAGATAATGCAGAAACCAATATGACAAAATAAATCAAAACTGTTTTAAAAACTTTTGATCTGACTCAGGATGTACATTGACCCAAACATAATCGTGGACACACTCTAGATTTACTTATCAGTAAGGGTCTAAACATTTCATCGATTGTTATTAAGGACGTAGCACTGTCTGATCATTTTTGTATTTTCTTTGATATATTGATCTCTCCTGCCATTGAAGCTAGATCTGTGTCTGTCAAGAAGAGATGCTTAAATGAGAACACTAGTGTACTATTTATGAAGGCTATATCTTTAACACCAAGCATATCTTCTGACTCGGTTGATTTTCTCCTTGATTCTTTTAACTCAAAAGTTAAGAGTGTAATTGATGATATTGCTCCTGTGAAAGTCAGGAAGAAGAATGGCAAACAGAAAGCACCTTGGAGAAACTCAACAGCAGTGCAAAATATGAAAAGACAATGCAGAAAAGCAGAGCGCATGTGGCGGAAGACAAAACTTGTACTCCATTATAACATCTACAAAGACAGCATCCATGCTTTTAATAAGGAACTAGGCAAAGCTAGACAGACTTTCTTCTCAACTATTATAAACATCAATATAAACAACACACGCACTCTTTTTGCTACTGTAGAGAGACTGACAAACCCCCCAAGCCAGATTCCCAGTGAAATGCTCTCAGAGAGCAAGTGCAGTGAGTTTGCTTCTTTCTTCTCTGAGAAAATCAATAATATCAGAAAGGTGATCAGCTCATCCTTGAGCCGCACTGGGGTCAGACAGATCAGACAACAGCCTGAGAAAGTAGTCACTATGTCTGATTTCAAAGAAATTGATGGCAAAATTTTGGAAGAAATCGTACAGCACCTTAAAACATCAACCTGCGCCATTGACGTACTTCCCACATCTTTCTTCAAAACTGTGTTACACAGCTTAAAAGCAGATCTCCTAGAAGTGGTAAATGCCTCACATCTCTCTGGGTGTTTTCCGAACTCCCTGAAAACTGCAGTTGTCAAGCCCCTCCTGAAAAAGAGCAATCTGGATAAGACAATATTAAACAACTATAGACCGATCTCTTCCTTTCATAGGTAAGATCATTGAAAAAGTTGTCTTCAATCAGCTGAACAAATTCTCAAGCTCGAATGGATACTTTGACAACCTTCAATCTGGTTTCCGACCGCATCACAGCACAGAGACAGTGCTCATAAAGATAATAAACGATATTCGCTTAAATACTGACACAAGCAAATTATCAGTCCTAGTACTACTCGACCTCGGTGCTGCATTTGACACTGTCGATCACAACATACTTCTTGACAGGCTGGAAAACTGGGTCGGGCTTTCTGGGATAGTCCTAAAATGGTTCAGGTCATACTTAGAAGGGAGGGGTTATTATGTGACTATAGGACAGCATAAGTGGACATCCATGACATGCGGAGTCCCTCAAGGCTCAATTCTTGCGCCACTCCTATTCAACCTGTACATGCTCCCAATGAGCCAAATAATGAGAAACAACCAAATCTCTTACCACAGCTATGCAGACGACACACAGCTCTACTTAGCCCTATCGCCTAACGATTACAGCCCCATTGACTCCCTTTGCCAATACATTGATGAAGTAAACAATTGGATGTGCCAAAACTTTCTTCAGTTGAACAAAGACAAAACTGAAGTCATTGCGTTTGGAAACAAAGACGAAGTTCTCAAGGTGAACGTATACCTTCAGTCTAGGGGTCAAACAACTAAAAATCAAGTCAGGATCTGGGTCTGTCTCTAGAGTCAGACTTTAGTTTCAGTAGTCATGTCAAAGCAATAACTAAATCAGCATACTATCATCTGAAAAATATTGCAAGAATTAGATGCTTTCTTTCCAGTCAAGACTTAGAGAAACTTGTGCATGCTTTCATCACCAGCAGGGTGGATTATTGTAATGGACTCCTCACTGACCTTCCTAAAAAGACCATAAGACAGTTGCAGCTCATACAGAACGCTGCTGCCAGGATTCTGAGCAGAACCAGAAAATATGAACACATCACACCAGTCCTCAGGGTTTTACACTGGCTGCCAGTTACATTTAGGATTGATTTTAAAGTATTATTACTGGTATATAAATCATTCAATGGCCTAGGACCTCAATACATTGCAGATATGCTCACTGAATATAAACCCAACAGATCACTCAGATCACTAGGATCACATCAGCTAGAAATACCAAGGGTTCACTCTAAGCATGGTGAGTGTGCTTTTAGCTACTATGCCAGCCGTAGCTGGAACCAGCTTCAAGAAGAGATCAGATGTGCTCCTACAGTAGTCACATTCAAATCCAGACTCAAAACACATCTGTTTACCTATGCATTTACTGAATGAGCACTGTGCCACTGCTCGTCCGACTGTTTGTACTGTATTTTATTTAATGTTTTAATTATTCTGATTTCATTTGATTATTTCTGTATGTTATCTTTTATTCTAAACTCTTTTGATTATTCTGATTTCTTTTGGTTGTTTTAATTTCTTCTATGTAAAGCACTTTGAAATACCATTGTGTATGAAATGTGCTATATAAATAAACTTACCTTGCCTTGCCTTGCCTTGCCTTCCAGTGAAGGACCACTGCAAACAAAACACTGTTGCGTACAGGTAAGAAAGCTGTTGCCATAGTATTCCAGTTTCATTTCTTGGTCCAGGTAACAAGGAGAACGAGTAAACATTTTCATTTTCAAAAATCGCCAAAGTTACACTTTAAGACTGACGCACATTTTTTTTTTTTTTTTTTGTATTAAATACACCATATTACGGAAGTGTTGCAAAGGCATTTCATGTTCTTGCACTTTGAGATAGAACAAGACATTCTGTCAGAGATCCTGGCCTGCAGAGGTTCCTGTTTGCACACCTCTTTTGAGAGGCCAAAAGGGTTAAAACAGGTAATGGGTATATTGAGAGAGTGAAAGAGATGTGACACTGCATTGATGTACTAGGGAAAGGGTGTCAGTGATAAATAAAGAGAGAAACAGCCAGTGTTTAACACCATCTAATGGATGTTATAATCTGGACATAGAGGTCAAGATGTCACTCTTTTCCCCTCTCCCCCCTTGACTTGCATATCTCCCTCTCTTCCTGATAACACCTTCCCCGGTTTTCCATCAGCATTCCACTGAGGAATACAGAGTATTCCACAGTTCTCTCAGGGAAATGCAGCTTTGCATTTTTTTTTTTTATTATTCTTAAACAACCAGATTTATTGTTATCAGTCCTAACCGCAGGGAAAGAGGGTTTGGCTGTGATCTTCAGTGCTGCGGTGTGGGCTACGAACACACTCACTCTGCCTGCGTTGCTCCATATTCATTTCAAAAGCAGTTAATAAGCACATATTATTGCCCCTCCAATCACTCACTGCCTGAAAGATGAAATGAGAGAAGCACTAAAGGGTCTCTCATCCTTCTTGTCTGCCCCCCCCCCCTTTTTTTTTCTTTTCTCACTTATTCGCTCATCTACACTGGCCATTATCCCAGTGTATTGAAGCTGCCGAGAGAAAGAGAACGAGAGAGGGAGTGTGCGAAGGAAGAAAAAAAAAACATGAGAGAGAGAAAAAAAGAAAAGAACAATAAAAAAGGCAGAGGGGCGAGCGTCGTTTGAATCAATTACATCCTAAAGAATTTTTCATTTGTATTCGTATCTGCACAGAACCTGAACAAATGCCAGCTGCCTTTGTGTCTGGATATTTTTAGTTTTTTCTTTTGATAATTGTGTAGGAAATATCAAATTTGCATAGAGTGATTATTGTTGATTGTTTATCTAGCCGTCAGGATGGCTCAATATTCTTAGGCTGACAGGTTGTCAAGTACTTAAAACTCATTTATTTGGTGAAATTTGCATGTAATTTGGTGTTAATTAGGGGGAGGCGCAGGGCGTGGATTAGAGCCCAGTGATACAGGAGGAGACAGAATGGACTGGCTGTCATCTCTCCTCACAGTTAACCAAGCACACACACACACACACACACACACACACACACACACACACACACACACACACACACACACACACACACACACACACACACACACACACACACACACACGCGCACACGCGCACACGCACACACACACACGCACACGCACACACGCACACACGCACACACGCACACACACACACACATCCCTTAGCATGCCACCTATCTGTCTGAGTGGACATCTGAGAGCTTAAAACATCAAGTAAACCTGGGGAAGTTGATTTTCATTGTTATTCAATTCAGAGAAGTGTGCTAGCTCTGCCGACTAGCTAAATTAATAAAGGAGGGTAGAGGACAGTCCTGTCTCCTTTGAAAGTCTGATTAATTAGGTTTTTATTAACAAACAGAGAACAGATGACACCCTCACTACACATGGATGTGAACGGTCTGTCCCAGTGACCCTTCATTGTTTGTTGTTGTTTATCGACATTTTCTTTCATTATTTCTTCGGTCAATTGCCAAACTCTCCATACAAATTAATAAACATACACTGTAAAACAAAACAAAAAAATTGTCAAATTTACACCAAACTGATTGGCGTCAAACAAATTATGTGCGCATATGCAACCTGTGTGTATGTGTACAGTTGTGGTCAGAATTAATGGCACCCCTGGTAAATATGATAAGAAATTTCTGTAAAGAATAAATCTGCATTGCTTATCCCTTTGATCTTTCATTCAAAAAAAATTGCATAAATCTAACCTTTAATTAAAGAAAAAGAATTGAAAGTGCGGGGGAAATCACATTATGAAATAAATGTTTTCTTTTTAAAATTATTTATTATTTACAGCCATTATTAATCATATTTACCAGGGGTGCCATTAATTCTGACAACAAATACTATTCTGGTGGCGGAATTTGCGTCACGCACACTGTACGAAGACCCTCGCGTATGCGTACAAAAAGAAGTTTACTTCGGATTTAAGAGCGCTCGAGGATATGAAGGAACTTAGCGTCATTCCCTCCACCTGAAGACCTCTGATAGAAACTTTGTGTAGTGAACTTTGAGGGGGGGGGGGGGGGGGGGGGGGATCTATAAACACTTTATTAGTGGTCTTTGTGATAGTGAGGAGGTTGTAGCCATCACTCGCAGCCATGAAACATTCAGTCCGTCTTAAAAAATGAACTACTCCACCCTCAGAGTCATGTCACTTTAAATCAGAGCTTCTGAAACTTCTGTCTGATTTTATTCTAAACCTCTGTAAATCCAAGCATGGGTCTTGTGTGAGATTCACATGCATTTATGTCTACTGGAAATCCAGGTGTGGCTCTTAGGTCAAATGGCAGCGGGATCTCTCCTTCTCTTGTCCAGCTGTGGGTCCACCTGCCGAGGATCCATGCACCGGTGACAGAGCGTTTAAGTCAGAGGGTGGGGGGCTAATAACTCCCAGAGCGGGCGGTTAAAAGCCTGGGTCACAGCTTTAAAGAGAGTCTGTGCGTGAGCAGATCTCTGCTTAACATCGCTGGAAAGGACCTCTGAATGGGAGCAAGTTCCTGAGTGCTTTCAAAGCCAGTTAAGGGGAGAAGATCACTGCCCTGCTAGAAACTACTCTAATGCAGGTACACACAGAGAGATGAGGTGTTTGACAAATGAAGAGGCCCTCCACGACTGCCTCTTTCACATTCGCTTTGCTAAACCACAGCATAGGCAGCACAAACTCATTCTCTCCTCTCCAGCTCTTCATCACTGCATCTCTCCAACCTGGCTGACCTGCTCCGACCCACACGACCTTAACTCTTTCAGCACACCACCAATACTGGACGATTGATAGAGGATAATAAGGATGTTTAAAGTTAACCAGATAACATTCAAAAAAACTATTTGGATCATGGGAGATTTGGTTCATAATGTTAGAAAATATATCTCAAAAGGTCACTTTGCTAGATTACAAATTACTTTTTAGATGCAGCTTTTTTTTATTATTATTTAAAGGGTTAATTCAACCAAAAATGAAAATTCTGTCATTAATTACTTTTTAGAACTATTTTTGGAATACAAATGAAGATCTTTTTAATGATTCCCCCCCCCCCCACCCCCCCCCCCCCGCTTTTTACGAAGCTCATTATTCTGAAAACGTGGTGTGCTCTGATTGGCCAGCGATCTAGTGCATTGTGATTGGCCCAAATACCTTTAGCGTAAGATGGAAATGTCACGCCCTTTACCATATTTGGAACATCAGCTCCCAAAGCAATAATGACAGGCGATAATGTCGGTACTATCAATTCAAGCCTGAATCTGATCCGGAAAACGCAGATGACTAAACTGATCGATCAACTTTGCCAGCGCGACTGGACCAGAACGTATCAGATAAGGTTTTATTTCATAGGGGACATAATTACTGATTATAATTACTTATTTTGTCTTTTTACGCATCGCGCTATGCCCCCACACACTGACGTAGATTTGTGGGGGGTGTGTTTTAATTTAGCATTTTAGGAAGGTGTGGCTGACCCTTAACTTTTACTTTGTAACTCTGCAGATCTTATAAATGCACAAACAGTACATAACACACTAAAGAAAAAGGAAAACAAGAAATCGCATCATATGACCCCTTTACATTTTCTTGTTTGTTGTTCATGTTGTCCAATGATATTCATGTTCTGACTTAATAGATAAGTGGTCTTCTTGCCGCATCATTAGGTTTTTAATCATATATAACTATTGATCCACAGTCAGGACATCATACTGATTACAGATGATAGAAAAGACATTGATCACAACTGTGCTTGGATAGATGACCTCTGTCTAAAATTGTCTAAAATTAGTTTAAAACCCATTTCCAAAACCAAAGCTAATACTCAAGAGTGATCTCTCTGACTTTCCCAAGCTTCTTTCACATCTCACTCCAACCTCTCTTAGAACACATTATGCAAATGTAAACACATATATGAATCGAATTGCAATGTGCAAACATAACTTTCAGAATGTGAAACCAGATGAATTCAGATGGATGAAAATGAGAGCATCAGTGCCCTCTTTCTTTTGGTTATCTTTTGTTTTTCTGGATCTGCTTTTAGATTGTGTACAGTGAACGTGTGCTCAAGTAGCCCACTATTGCTCTCTGCATTTTACATCGATTTTGTTTGGTTTTCACAATTTGAGGTGTAATCATGATATATTTGTGCTGTATTTCGGTTTAATGTAATTGGTTTGTCAATAATATTATTCAGGTCCAGAATTTTCAAACTCAGCAAGAAGATTGTTTTCTTTGGTTAAATGTTGGTATTAAAAGTGTTGGAAATGAGCGTGTAGTATTTTCATAATGTTGCCACCCATTGTCTTGCCTAATTTCTAGATCATATTGCTCTGGATCAGTTCAGGACTATTGACAATGGTTTGAACAATTACAAGGGTTCACAGGTCCAGGGTTGACCAACAACTACAGGATTCCAGTAGGATTTAATTAGGATCTAAATTAAGTAATTCAATGTTGTTGTTGTTGTTGTTGTTGTTGTGTCTTTTTTTTTTTTTTTGCAGTGGGCCACAAAAATAAAACTTTTATTTAAATTCTGAATAGATTTTATACAGAAAGCAAGCAAAGAATATTCCCTTTATTATCACTGTAGCTGTAAATCACTAAGGGCCCTATCCTACACCAGGTGCAATGCAATGCCAGGCGTGTCACAAGTGTGTTTTGCTAGTTTTTAGCCCGACGCAGTTATCATTTTCACGTCCTGCACCACGTTGTTTAAATAGCAAATGCATTTGCGCCCATCTGTATGACCATGGCCATAGTAATATGCGCCTATAGGCGGGTGCACAACGTGCGTACACTCTGCTTATTACACACACACAGGGATGCGCAGCAGCACACAAACATGCCAAATATTAAAAATAAAAGGATTACAATGTAAAAGATTATTATTGTGTACATAAAGATATGGTGTACGATATAGATCGTTAAAATGGGGCCTGTCATTTTAGTGCAAGCTCACAAGTTCAGCCCTCTTTGCACAAAGAATAGATGTTTTTGATGCTGTAAGCGAACATTTTCACAACTATAGTGGTCTCTGCTGCTATAATTGTGATTTCAGTGTTTATTCTCTCTAGACAGTGTCTTAGTTGACTTTTTTTTTTTTTGAGTGTTAGGCAGTGTCACAGTTTGGTCTTGTTTTGGTCATGTTTCATGTCATTGTCATGTTTCCTGTAGACCACTGTTTGTAAGTTATGTTCCTATTCTGATTGTTCAAGCCACGTCATGTTTTTGTTTCATGTTTGGTTTTGTTTGTAATAAACTGCACTTGGGTTCTCTACAACTTGCCTCCAGTGGATCCTTTACAGGCAGATGCCTTTGTGGTCAAAAGTCTGACATATAAAGAAGAATATTTCTGAGATACAAAAATGTTTTTTCTGTCTTTGCTTTGCTTTGTCTTTTGCTTCTGGCTTCAGACGTTTTGTGCTTCTTTGGCCAAACTGATTATCTCAATTTCTCTGGTAAAGCTGGTAAAATTGCTGGTAAAGCACATTATCTATCTACAGAGGTGACAGCAGCCAAAAAGGAAGAGGATCCTCTTTGACAGTCAGTTAAACACCTCATTTCACTTCATTTCAACATGGAAAAATACATTGAGGGGAGACCTGCAGCATATATAATTACTTTTTTTTTATATAGAAAATTATTATACAGTCTTCAGCTCATGTGAGTGTACACCATTCAGATGACTCTTCAATCTACTTCGGTTTATACCACACACTAGTGATCAATATATTGATTCAACTTTAGGAGTAGAGGAGACCAGGGACTGTTGTAATACATTTTGTTCCAATTTGTGTTTCGACTTGTGTATGTTGTTGTTTATGTTGTTTGTTTGTTTTTTTTGGTGTTTTTTTTTTGGTGTCTTGAACTTTGAACTTCTTTTGAAAAGTTGCTTTTAAAAGTATTGCAGTACAATATTGCGTTACTCCCTAAAAAGTGTATTGTAAAGGCCCTTTCACACCTAAAATGAAAGGAAATGCAAATTCACGCCTGTACAGTAGAGGGTGCAGCTCAAACAAGCCTTTCAGCTGTCCTGCCATTCTGGATTGCATAGGAATAGGACAAAGGAAAATACTATTCAACTTTTCTTCAGCAATAAAAAATAGAAAGAAACACAAATATGATGTTTATTTAAAGTCATTTTTGCTTTTTAGTACGGCTGAATTGGATCATCGAATGTCAGCAGCAAAGACATTGGTTAATAAAGTGAGATTAATACATAAAGTATATTTGTGTAATTCAACATTTAATTAGGTTTGTGTAATATTCTGATTTTGCATTTCATTGTTTTTATTCATTTTGAGGAAAACTGAATGTTTTTTTTGTGCAAGTGAGACGAGTAAACGCATGCTATCATTTAGTCTAGAACTACAATAACCAGAGGTGTAAAGTCCAGGTTCAGACAGTAAAAGTCCTGCTCAGTATTTTGTTCCAATCACCTGGATTTGCTAATTAGCACAGTTTTTCAGCCAGGAGATGGAACTAATTTATGAAATCAGCTGAAGGAGTTCATAGGTGGAATAAACATATGGCAGGACTTTTACTTTCTGACCCCTGGACTTAACACCTCTGACAATAACCATCATGTTTACACTGCGCACATAATGCCTCTGCACTTACTCTGTAGTATAAGTGCAGAGTAAGTATACAGGGACATGGGGACAGGAGAGGTGTCAGTCAATAAATGGTAAAAAAGTAACTCAGATATTTAATTGTAACTTTAAAAGTATGCATTACTTTACTAGTTACTTGAAAAAGTAATCTGCTTATGTAACCATAAATTACATGGTAATGTAACCATCACATAAATTGTAATGACATATTTGATCTTTTCCTTACCATAAATGTGAGAGTTTGCATAATATTTATTTGATATATTTCCAAATATATGAGTCACATCACATAAGATTTTAGATCTTGAACTAACCTAACCTTTTCATTAAAAGGTGACATTAAGAGACTTGTTGACTTTTTAGAGTCTGAAGTCATTTACTTTTTTATGTTATTATTATTATTATTATTATTATTATTATTATTATTATTATTATTATTAGTTCCTGTATATTGGTTATGCCACATTGATTTGGGAAGATTAACATGTTTTTCATGACTTTTGAGCTTGATTTTTTTAAATATATATAGCCTATATATATATATTATACATATATATAAATATCAAAATTAATTTAAATTCAGAGGTTGACTGAAGTGCATGTATGAACTGCATTTTTTCTATTATTTTTTCATTTTATTTTTTTATCAATTGTTAGGTCTAGACAAAAAAGAAAAAATCATGTCATTGACCCAAATAACCAAAATATAATATGCTGGGGTTTTAAAAACATTCACTTTTACCTGTCACAATGATTCTTTTTTCTAATAATGAAATGGTTACTGAAAAGGCAACGGTTCTGATGGTCTGGCTGTGTTTGACTCTGCAAGTTTAGGACTAGGTATTCAGCTCCGTTTCCTTGGTAATGACATGCCTGCCCGCACTGTTCTCTCCTCAGCTTTATTTCAATAAGAAATCATCCATTATTTAGCTCTGAGCCCTTCTGCCCCTTCTACCACCCCCACCCCCCAACACACACACACACACACACACATCAGGGCACCCCGCTGATCCACTCTTCAAGGACGAACGTGTAGAAGAGGAGGAAGAACCAACCCAGCCACCAGAAGAGTTCTCTGAAGCGAAAGCATACAACGGTAAAAAAAAAAAAAAAAACACTTCTGGAAGAGACGCAGAATAACGTGTGACCCAAATATACATCGCTTTGTACTCCAGTTCAAAGTACCCTGTCCTTTAGTGTGAAAAAAGTCCTGAGAAAAACAATAATAAATAAATCATACTTCAACCAGAGCTCCCTCTTTTTCTTCTCTTTAAACTCCTTTCCTAGGCCTCTTCAACTACACTTTGTGTTTCCCTTCAGCGTTTGATTGAGTCCATTCTAAGGGATGATCTGATCTGAAATGACAAGTGCACCAGATTTAACTGAAAAAATATCCCAAAAGGATTCGGTATTACTTTGAGTGCTTCCGATGACATAACATGGAATATAATCAGCGAAGTGTTTGTCCAGAATGAGAGATGAACATATGTTGAGGTCCAGAGATGTTAGGAGTATGCAATATTTCTCTTAATAAAAATACCTTCATATTACAGCGCAAGAAATTAAAATAAGAATTAAACAATTTAAAACCAAAAATGTACCTTGAATAACAATGCAATGGAACATAATTTCAAGAAATTATAATACAGTAGCACAGTGGTTATGAATGTTTGATTTCCCCAGCATCATGGATCAAGTAATGGTAACATGTATCTTTAAAAAGTTAGATAACTTTTAACCGAATTGCTAATATGAGCATATATTGCGTATATACATATTGAGCTAGTCTAAAGAAACTACTTCTAATTAGGAGAGATAGGGTGTTTTCAAACACATTTTGTTTCAACATTTGTAGCTTGTGTGTTCTTTTGTGCTGTGTCAAACTATACTTGATATCCCCATATTTTTTGGCTAAACACTAAAGTAGTTTAGAAATATATACAGCATTGCCCTAAATTCTGTAAATTAATGTCAAGCACCAAAATTGCTTGTTACAACCTACAACACTAGGCTATAATACTATTCAGGGCTTTTCACACTTAAAATAGTAAACCCTGGGTCATTGTATACCCTGAGTAAATGGAGTCTTGAGTTATCTTGCATCACGTTTCCCACTTCTCATAATTTTCCTGGGGTTAACAACTAATCCTGGGTATTCATAAGGTGCCGTTTCACATTGTACAAACCAAAATAATTTCTCCTTTCCTTCTTTTTGCGCTTGAATGCTTGAATTGGCATGGCTTTAAACACGTGCAAATGATAAAGTTTCGTGATGAATCATACGGTCAGGCCATCGGGCCGTGTTTATTGTGAAGGCCTGACAGTTTAAACTCACCTGCAATGCATTGACGGACATTGTGTGAAGATGTGGGGAATGTCAAAATAAAGGTATCTCTTGAAAAAAAAAAATTACACGTTGCATTGATACATCGTATCGTAAGTAATATGATCAATGTATCGTCCACAGATACCACAGTGGTGTAACTGATTGAAGAAGAGCAACCTGTTTATATAAAAGCACTATCATTGTGTGTCCTCATATTAGAATTTGCAGAATGCGGTGTTGGGGGGTATATTATATTATATTCATTAACATAACGTGAGTTTTACTTGTTAGGAAAATTAAATGTTTACCTAACCATATGAAACCAACATGAATACAATGTGTACCGTTCTAAGACCTTTGGATATGTGTTTTTAACTGTTTAAAGGGGTTTTTTTTGTTTTGTTTTTCATTATCATGAAGACTATTTGTGATTTCTCAATGAGAGTCAAATGAATATAACTATCCAAAATAAATCCAAGAGATTTTCTCTCCCACATAAAAAAGTGGATTATAGTATAGATGGACATCATTTTAATAGATGGTGTTATGAACAATCTTGTGTTATATTAATCAAAGAACTTTGTCCATGCATTTGCCCACTTCATACAGTAACTCTCTCTCTCTCATACTGTATGTTGGGAGCTGAGAAATGCTTTATTTATTTTTTTAAGTTGTAGGCCCATAGCAAGGCAGTCAAATACTCGGCAAAAACTCATTACATTTTTTTTTTTCAGAATTACTTCAGTTGGGGGTTTTAGTCATTAATCATATAGTATTTTGCTTGTTTTTGCTTCAATCTGCACCATACAGGAAATGGTTTGTCATGTGTATTTTTTCCCTCCCTGTTGCCTTAATCAAAAACCCAAGGTCTAAGAACGACCTTAAAAAAATACTTAGTATATCAAAGATGGCGATTGCAACTTTCTCCGCATTTTCTCTGAACTCATTAACACTTTGAGAGAAACTTCCAGGGCCCTTTGCCAACAGAGTGAAAAATGAGGTGAGGAGTGGCCCCCGACAGAGAACTGCGTTCGGATTCAACGATAGCACTTGATTGGCTGTTCTCACTGATGAGGCCAGCATACACATTCAGCTCATTGCTGCATCATGCAAACAACCCATACATTTACACCCAAGCCCAAGGTCACAGAGCCTGCTTTGGTTGTGTGTGTGTGTGTGTTTGTGTGTGTGTGTGTGTGTGTGTGTGTGTGTGTGTGTGTGTGTGTGTGTGTGTGTGTGTGTGTGTGTGTGTGTGTGTGTGTGTGTGTGTGTGTGTCGACTGGCTGACAAGGTTTTTGTAAGAAAACAGTTGCTTGTATGTAACATCATTTGCATCTAAGCTCTGGAAAGCTACTGAAAGACCGTGCTACTAAAAGTAAGCATAAGAAATCAGTACTCCGGGATAGTTTAAGGGATTAGGTACACAATGTAAGTGCAAACATAAAGTAAGCCATTTAAACCGTGCCTTTTTAATTTCGCAGCTCAATATAAAAAAAAAATCATTTTGACAATAACCAAGACAGGAACAACAATCTTTGCTTGGTGAATCCAGTGCTTTTAGTCAGACATATGGCGATGATAATTAATCCCAGAACCAAAAGAAAAACAAATAAAAAGAGGCTTCATAAATAAAGGGCCAACTAAGAGCTGGAGGGCTCTCCTGTGAGACACAGAGGAGAGACGAAAGAGAAAGAACTGATCTTATCACAGGTCCGCGGTGGAATGAGGGAGGACAGGAGAGTCAGGCCACGCAGAGGAGGAAGAGCTCAGACTGAATATATGCCTGCGGAACTTTTCCACAACACAAACAGACCCGAGACACTCTGATAACACATCTCTGCATTAGCATTGTGATGTGGTATGAGGAATGGTGCACAGTGATGAGGATTCATCATGTTGCTGTTTTTTATTTATTTTTTTCTCTATTTTGTAGAAGTTTGTTTCCGCCACAGAATAAAACATTTAAAAAGATTATTGCGACTTTATATCTCAGAATTCTGATAAATAAAGTCAGAATCGCATGATATAAAGTCGCAATTCCATGTTATGAAGTCAGAATTGTGAGATATAAACTCACAATTGAGAGATTTAAACTCACAACTGCGAGATATAAACATGCAATTCTGACTTTTTTTCTGACTCAATCTTTTCTCTGAATTATGAGATATAAACTTGCATTGCGAGTTATAAAGTTCTATAAGGAGAAAAACTGATAAACTGCGATTTTATATCTCACAATTCTGGGTTTATAACAAGCAATTGCTACTTTATTTCATGCAATTCTGATTTTATATCTCCCAATTGCATTTTATAAAGTCAGAATTGCGGGATCTAAACAGAATATAAACAGGAAAAAGTCAGAATTGTGAAATTATTTCTCGCAATTCTAACTTTATAACACGCAAATGCGACTATATCACTTAATTCTGACTTTATAACGCGCGATTGCGACTTTATATCACGCAATTCTGAAAAGTTGAAATGACCTTTTTTATTTTTTATTCTGTGTTTCTGTGTTACAAGTTTCCATAATATGTTTTAGAGTGGTTACATTAACAAAGATAGTTGCACCACTCTTGCAACTCTGCCAAGACCAAAATACACACCATCTTTCTTTCTTGACCACTGACCTATTTCAACCCAGACCACATTGGACAAATATAACCTAAAATTCACTTCTAGTGCAGTCATTCTATCAGTTACACTATGCATTAGCATGGCCAAAAAAAATCACGATAATTATATTATCACAATGACTATAGAAATTCTGAATAATGATAATAACAATAATAATGATAAATGGTAACATTTAAATTGATCTTTAACTATCTTCTTTTTTGTTTGTTTTTTGGCCAATGAATGCACTCAAAATATGAGTGTAGGGCAGCGGAGAGAGGGTTTGTAACCATAAAAGTGTACAAAAAGAAACTTACTGTCTTTTCCAATAAGCAAAAAAGCCCCAAAATATAACTTAAAGTAATTCCATCCAATATCATTTTCACATGATAAATATTTAACTAGTTTATGATGGACTTTCATATTTTAATATTAAAAGTCTGGGTCTGGGACAAGACTATAACAATAAAATATTTACATAAAGGGTAAAATTTGAAAATTTGAAAAGTTATGACAAAAAAGTTTTAATGTATTATATAACAAAGGGGAAAGTTTATTAAAAAAAAAAAAACCCTGGGACAAGCAGTAAAACTGAGGAACATAAATTAGAATGACAGTTCACTGGCACATTATATACTAGGTATTCGTTCCAATAAAAAGTCATGTTACAGTGAATGATCAATGAAGAGGGCAACTAAAAAATATATAAAAATCTAGCAAGCATTGTAACCAGTGATGACTCATGAGGAGTTTTTGTCAGCTTTTTTCTTTTTTTTTTTCTTTTTTTTTTTTCTTTGGTCAAAGCTCCCATACATTTTCTAATGAGTTTACTCTTTAACATCATCATTCAGACAATTCAGTGTCGAGCCATTGGGAAAATGTCTACCATTTAGTGCTGAATCATATCATTTTATTAATAGCCATAGTCATTTTTTAGAGTTGGAGATCTTTGCAAAGATATGACCTGTCCAAAAACTGCTGTCTGAGAGAAAT
Source organism: Meda fulgida (assembly GCA_030578275.1). Lineage (NCBI taxonomy): Eukaryota > Metazoa > Chordata > Actinopteri > Cypriniformes > Leuciscidae > Meda > Meda fulgida. The sequence continues at coordinate 9,522,799 of CM060621.1, forward strand.
ACAAATTGTTTGATTAGATGATTTTTTTTTTTGGCCTTACAAAAACTCTGCAGGGCAGAGGCTTACAGCTTTGAGCATTGTGCAGTGTGTGTGTGTGTGTGTGTGTGTGTGTGAGAGGGGCTAAAACGAAGAACAGACAAACATTATAAGCATCTCTAATAAGACGCTTGGGCTTTGGGCTTTTGGGAAACTCCCCTCGGTGCAGGCCTGGTACTGAGATAAGCCAACTCTGTTGTCGTCTCGGTAAAATCAACAAAGAGAAACAGGCAAAGGGAGAGTTGCTCGTCCCCAGTGCAAAGCGGGGTTTTGTGACGCCTGAGCATTTAGACGCATTAGAAATCATTAAGGCTGGGCTCTACAGGATAGTGTGCCAGTCCAGGCCGAACCAGTTTACTGTGTCTCCAACACCCCTTTTATAAGCCCACTAATCCTGCTCGGAATAAGGGAGAAAAGCGAAAAAATGCAAACTATAATACACAACTCGCTTCGATGTGGAGTTTTTAGGCCTGGATGGGCCACACATATGTGTATTTATTCAGTTTACACTTACCCTCTGCTAATCTGTGTCCCTCTGCGTGCGATGCACCAGAGGGATAAAAAAAAAATGTGTCTGTTTTTTTGCTGCCGACCAGCAGGTGTGTGTGTGTGTGTGTATAAATGGTTCCGGCGTCCTGCAGAATGCTCAGGGACACACACGCCGTTCAGATAATGGAGTGTGTGTGAACTTCACAGGCTCTGTGGGCAGCCCCAGGGGGCAAGCATCCTCACACTGATAGCAAAGAGGACGAAGTGTGTAACTGCAGAAAGTGACTGCCGTAAGCTGCTCCATTCTTTCTCTGTCACACTCACTCATTTTGTCTCTCTCTCTCCTTCTCTCGCTGCTCTAATGAATGGCCGGGGCTGGAGGGGTCAGCAGCTGGAGTCTAGGGAATCATTAGAGTGGCAGGCTGCAGGGTTGGAGCCCTGGACTCAGAGAACCTTTGGCCCGTGTGTGCTAAGTACCCAAACAGCGCGTTCAGACGACCGTGGCCGCGCTGAGCCGAGCAGCTCTGGGATTTGGCCCTGAACACCGTCATTCGTCTCCGGCCATTCCAGGCAGCCGCTGGGTACACTAAACACTGATCTATGAGAGAGGAGCATCCTCTACCCCCCCCCCCCCCCCCCCCCCCCCCCCCCCCCCCCCACGGCCCATAGAACTGACACACAGGAGAAAAGGCCCTGTTCCATCACACTGCTTATTACAGCTAACCTTTGAACCACTGAAAGTAGTTGTTTGTGAAGTGCATTTGTAGCATTTGGTTTTAATAGACTGAAGTAGACTTTTTGACACATTTTGATTGATAAAATCCATTGAGGAGCCAGAAAATTGTTGGGGAGAGGGAGAGTTTCAATCTTCTCAATGAATTTTCATTAACAGGTTTTTAGGATGTTACAATATTACTTATTAAAAAAGCAGGAAGAAAACACTAAAATATATTACCAATGCACTAATATTTTTAAAGAAGAAAAATAAAAAAAAAATAAAATAAGAAAAAAAATCAGACAGACAATCCAATTATAATGCTTTGAGAATCTACTTAAATTTCTTGAACCAAAACACTAGTAAACGTTGTGAATATGCCGTAACAGTGACCTAAAAACATAATATAACAAACATATATATATATATATATATATTGCAAACATGTCTAAAACACAAGTTAATAACACTCTCCAATACATGATAATGCACAACATCACGTTGTAGTTCAACACACACAATGTAGAATCAATTCAAGGTCTTGAATAAACCAAGATCACACGCAGGAGAATAAACAAGGCAACTACACTTCAACATAGAGGACACCGAACAATGAACAGAATAAACTCAGGGCTTAAATACACAAGGATGGTAATAAACGAAACAAGAACAAGGTGTGTTACTCAATTTGAAACCATGGAAACAAACAGTGAACGAGAACTCAGGTAACAGGAACAGGGAAAACCAAACTAAAACACAATGAGACTCTACATAACCCTGACAGCAACTTCTAAGTATTTTATACCACAAGTTTTAACTGCAGAGTAATGCTAAGGCGGGTTGCTGGTCATGACGTGGAAAAGATTTAGCCACTTGATCTTTCACTGTATGTGATGTAATGTATTAGCAATTCACCAACATTTTTTGGCCGAAATAAAAAACAAGTTTATAGGTTTGGCCAGAAGTAGTTCTACATGGTCAAAAACATTCACGGAAACATTAGCGTTTTTTACTGTGTCAATGTCCATGTGTTTAGCAGTAGCTCTGCTTCAACTCATTTAATTTATCACCTTTTCAGCTAAATTAAACTTTAATTTCGGTGCACCACTAATGTATGTAATTTATTTAATTCTTAGTACTTCATCCATCAGCTTAGATTGTCTCTCTTTATTTAACCAAACCATGAAAAAAAAATCAAATTAGAGGTGCTGGTGTAGCCTGAAGCTAAAGCACTAAATGTATTACTGCTGAAGCTCTTCTGCACATGTTGCTTATACTGTACATACAGACTTGCAGTGTGAGCATGTGCGTGTATGTGTTTGATGCACATGCTAACATTAACACCCTCAGCCCTCGTTTTCATCACCTCCTCAGATGGCAGCCTGCCCTCACACCTCTGTTTTGGCTATTTCTTCCCTCTCTCATTCCTTTTGCTCGCCGTCTTATCTCATGTTCTCACCGCTGCTGTTGGGAAGGCCAATCTGTGCGGCCACAGCATCCTCCCCTTCTGCTCTCCTGCCTATGGTGTTATACACAGTCTTTTGCTGTAGCGTGTCCCTGGAGCAGGGCCAATCACCGCCACTCAACAAGTCTGTCAAACTCAATTCTGTCGATATGGCTGCTGAAAGCTGGCATTGCAAACATCTCTGCCAGGGAAACGAGTTCCCGTCTCCCTTTCACTACCTAGAGCCTCGTCAAATCCCTAGGACTATTTTGTGTTATTGCAACACGTGTGATTTCCTCGATGCGATATGCCTCGTTTCATATGAATTATAACAGCGGGTTTATTTAAGATCAACAAAATGTTCTTATGCAATATAATCCTATTTTAATGGAGAATGAATCTTTGTTTTCAATGTTTCCTACTGCCAGAGCTCCTTGATGTTCATCCTAGCTGTGTTTGCGCAATGCAGAAATAAACACTCCTGTGAACATGCACAGTGTTTGCGCTGAACATCGTTTGGAGGTGGACAGCCTTAGAATGAGTGGTCTATCTCTCTCTCTCTCTCTCTCTCTCTCTCTCTCTCTCTCTCTCTCTCTCTCTCTCTCTCTCTCTCTCTCTCTCTCCCTGATGAATCACTCCTTCCTTTGTTTCTTTCCCTTCTGGAGGAAATCACATTAAGTGGAGCCCTGTGTTTGGCTCGAGACTGTCCTGCCTTAATGGCAGTCATTTGGACGGCGAAGAGAAAGACGCAGAAGAATGGGGAAGAAAGCGCCCTCACAACACTAATTCCGCACAACAAAAACACCCTCTGCCATTCCTCTGTATTCATTTGCATTCAAACATCCCCTCAGACAAATAAAAAATGTGGAAATCTCTGAGCTATTTTTGCGCGCGGAGTTCCTGGGATGGGGTGTGAGCATGTCTCGGATGTGTGCGCCTCCCTGCGCCACAGAGCTCCAGACCTCCCACACTAGGGCTTCAATGGCACAATGTATATTTATCTCATTCAAAGGCAAAAGAAAGCAAAAAGACATAGCGAAGAGGCGCAAAATATAGATGTACGCAGGCTAGGATGGAAAACGTGGAGGGCTTAGGAAAAACTGAACGGTGAATGAGCAGCAAATCGAGAAATGTGGTAGAAATTACAGCAGAAGCGCAAACAGACAAGGCCTACACTCATCCGAACATGTGCAACAGACAGTATTTCTGCAGCACTCTGCATTCAAGGGGCTTCGACTCGAAATACGTGAGCATCGAAATCACGTGACTTTGTCAGCAGCTAGACTACCATTTGCGCAACTAAATAAAAGGAAATACAGTAGCTGTACTCACTATTTATGCACAATTAAATCGTCAATTTGTTGCAATGGTTAAAAGGTTGTGGTAGATGTGGAATTAGCCGTATAACGGTCATGTTTACAAATTGCCAGCTGAAACAACTGTTAGTTCAAAGCTTTGATTTGCTTTCCTGGGCTTTTTTTTTCCCTTGCTGATATCCAGCGCCCATATCTGCAGATAATGCTGTAATTTTATGGCAATTCTTAGTGCTGAATGGTCTGAATGATCCACATTAATGCCTCTCTCTAATGCTACAATCATGCTGATAATAGCATTATCCAATCCTGCCACTGTGAGTTTGTACCTTTCACTGGCGGAGGAGTTATCCAGATAATTCCACTAACTAATGCACAAGCTTCTCCCTGCTCGCCCCCGCTAAACTAACTCTGCTCTGGCCACGGCCTTTTATCTCGCTGCCAACACACACACACGCACGCGCACACACAAACAGATGTGCAGCTAACATGCTAGTGCTTTTGTTATTCTTTACCCAACCTCAAATCAAATGAATCTGGTTGAGGATTCATCTAAATTGCATATTTATCTATCGGCTAATCTTTTGCTACTTTACACAAGGACCTTTATTTAATCGTTTTTTATTGAAACTCCAATGCTTTCATAACATATTGCAGAATACAGTGGAGTCCTAATGAAGCATGCGACAGATCAGCAATCATGTACTAATAACATGCTACACACTGTACTGAGTGGTGTTTTTGAACCCTTCTGCCTTTAACTAAATCTTTCATTCCGAGCACTGCTAAAACCATTTGGGAAATGTCCTTAACTACAGAAGTCTTCTATAATCAGCTGTGCCTTTGGGGAATGCAAGGAGAAACCCTCACATTCATGCAGTTCAGATTCATGGCTGTCTCTGTTTGGCTTGCCATTTCCTAGTGGAACGCCACTGTTTTACTTGGCTGCTGCTGGAACTCAGGACAGGAGGACAGTTGTCCTCTCAGCTGCTCTGCGCCCCAAGTTTTCATGCTTACTTTTCCCCTGCTTTTTACAGGGAGAGAAAGAGAAAAATAAAAGGAGAGAGAGGGAGGGAAGAGTTATGGACTTACAAGGAGAAGAGCAGAGAAAGAGAGAGAGAAGGAAAAGCTCAGTTTGTGTTTTCAGTTTCCACAGCACAGTAAATTCTCACCTCTCCCTCTGACATGGCCAGAAAAACCAACCGAAGCTTATGCTATACTTATAGTGACTCATTTTTCAAAGAGACTTTTTCCTTATAGCCCACAAGTGGGATGATAAACTCACCCTTATGCAACTTGCACAGTTCAAACTGAACACATTTCTAATTAAGCACCAGCTGTCTTTAAGAATAAATTATATTATTTGTAAAAGTGACTTTTTCTCCGTGAAATCGTTAGAGAACTGGTTTATGAACCTGACTTAACTTAGCGTCACAGAGGCTCCCTTTTGTATTTTATATCTGAATAGTATCTGGATATTGCTTTTACACCCTCATCTCAATGCGTCTCAAATGAATGCAAAATTTGAATCGCAATTACATTTGCAAAACACAACACAATGCAATAGAACACACCTGTGAAAAATCAATACCGAACATTCATTCATTACACTGGGTCCTAAAAAGTGGAGAAAAGTTTTCGTGTTCTTTTTTGTGGAGAAAAAATAAGAGAAACAAAATTCCTAGAACAATCATGGCACGGATGAAGGGTTGAACCCGAAAATTTTTGTGCAAAAATTTAGCAAATCCTCATTTTAAGGGTTATTGATACAGACCTCCTGATGTCATTTCTATTCCCAATTTCTCGATTAAATGTGATTTTGATTATATTAGATTTGTTTTCCAGTTAATTTGGGCATATTTCAATTATAATGCCAATTTGTATTACATCTGAAAGAAACTCTCTCTCAGCTGTTGTAAACTTGGTACATTACAAAGAGTATTCATTTTCAAAAAAATAACCACAGGGGCCAATCAATTCAGATTTTATAATCAAAACAAACAAAATCTGCTCTGTGGATTCCTGCTGAAGTAAACTTTAAATTGCATTTTTTGGTAACATTGTATTTAAATGTGTCCTTGTTACTCGTCACATGTGTTTACTATAGTAATAATTATAAATTAGGCATAATTGCATGCAACTAACCCTAAACCAAACCCTAATCCTACCCTAACCCTACAGTAAGTACATGTAGTTAATTATTATTACTCAGTACTGAAATGTATATTTACACTGTAAGGGGGACACATTACTGTAAAATAAAATATAACCCAATTGGTTTAAGTGTTACCAAATTGGTAAAATATTTATAACATAACTACAATATTGATTTGTTATAAGAATGTGTTCAACTATTATAAAATTATAAACTCAAGAAAACTTTGGGTATAATCTTTCACGAAAGAGTAAAGTTTGAGGGTCTTTTTGAAGGAGTCATTCAAGAAGGACTTGCTCATAAGAATCAGTTTTAAGAATCAATATTGGCACGTTCAAATGATGATCTTGACAACAAATTTCTGCATTGAAATATGTTCTGATCATGATCACACTGCATCCTGAGCGCATTCACACCTAGCTTTTAATGTGGTCACTTGTGATCTCTTTGCTTTTTACACAACAAGAAGTTCCTTTATGCACACCAAAAAAACATCTTTGTGCATATAAAGCATGCCAAATCCTCTGGAAATGGCCCAGAATGCACCCAAACTGTAGAGAGGATTCCCATCAAGATGTCAGAGCTCAACTCCCCACACACAAACACATTTAATCTTACTGTCAAACTAGACTTCAGCACACTGCCGCTACGGCTCTGGGGAGGAAGATCCATTCCTTGTCATAGTCTGTCATGTAAGTCAGGGGGTAACTGACATCCCCGCTGTTTTCTGTCCAAATGGGAAAACACAGGAGTTCACTCAGAACGAGGCTGCTTTCCTTTCCAGAGCGCTTTTAGCTGAGCTGAGCATCTCGGAGAATGGAATCAAGTTTGGTTTCCTTTTTGTATTTTCAGCTTTTCCGGCTTATGGTGCGCAGATTTGACCAAATAGGGGCTTTGGCCCTGCATTTTAGAGAAAGAATGAGTACACCGCAGACAGTTTGCTTACAGCTCAGCAGGAACATCACTATATGTTATTATAGTGTTATTTCTGGGCGTTACCTGTGCTTATGTTTGTGTGCGAGTGTGCGTGATAGCCTATGTGGAAGAGAAAGTAAGATAGAGAGCAAGAAGGAGAGCGGGGAAAAGGATTGCGAAATCCCATTAGAAAGCTGTGTTAGCGCCACGCTTCCCCATACACACTCTGAACCGTGTGTAATCCACTCACACTCTCGCTGTGCGTCTCAACACCCCAACACACACTCACGGTCAAACACGCACACACTCGGGAACACAAATCTGCCTCCAGACTGGGATACCCAGGCAGCGAAAAGGGTATCGCTCCTCTCTACCGCTTTAGCAGCCGTGTAACATGACAGCTAATCACATCAAGCATGCTTCACAGTTTAAGGGGGTGGTGGTGGGGGAGGGGAGAACTTCTTTTCCACAATGGCTACTAGCTACGTTACAAACAATCTGTGTTGGTACTACTAAAATACAGCTTTAGACCGCAGCCGACGTTGCTGCAAACAGACCTTGTGACGGCGAAGATAACGTTTGTTTTTGTGGTTTTACTGTTACACTGTTCCAATGGAGACTTGTTTGTGATCGTCTGTTTATGTGTATCTGGTTGGTTCCCCCATGACTGTAATTAATGATCTCACTAATGTGCTGTCTCAAAAGGCTCCCCGGCTATGGCTTTGTTGAATCTATAGGGGGCGCTGTGCATGCATTTCCATTTCCTACGCAACATGAAAGGGACAAGTCAGCTAAGATATGCTCTCAAACATCCACGTCTGTGAGGGTTCTCTTCTCCTTGCTCTCCCTTTCTCTCTCCCTCCTTTCTCTTCTGACCTCTCCACTATCCTCCAGTCTCATCCTTTATGCATTCTGACAATATGCCTCTCAGTTTATGGCCCTGCATACCATCCCTTCATTACCACCTGCGAACCAAAGACCTAAACACCACAGGAGAGAGAGAGAGAGCAAGAGAAAGCCAAAGACAGAGCTGATAAGAAATCCACAGAGATGAGTGCCGATTTTTGGCAGAGAGGGAGAAAGGAAACCAGAGTGAATGAAAAAAACGAAAGACACGAAGTAAGATGGCAGCAGTGGCTCTAAACTACTGGGGCACGACCTAAAAATAGACCGCAAGTTTGTTCGGATAGGGTCGTGGGGAGCAGGGGGCAAAAACGATGCTGAATGCAAATGATAATGTAAAACTACTGATATAATTGTGCATGGTTATGACAGCAAAATGAAAAGGTTTGTCAGCTTTTACAAGTAGAGGAAGAATTGCTTCTCATGTTTTATGTTGTTGACGCCAAAGGCCAAGCGTTCAATCAAATTCTACAGTATTTTAGCTTGTTTTTTTCTGAAACTTGATAGACCAAACCCAATTTAGGCAGATGTAAACATGGACAGGTTGTTTGACATGCTCCCATCCTCAAAAATGCAGAATAAAACTATGCAATGTGAAAGAAAAGTAGGCATTGGTTACATTAAATGCAGTATAATTTAGTTATATAATATTGTATTAACATTTTATTATTATAATATTTGTATTATTTTAAAATTATAATAAAATGTAATACAATACAAGTGAAATATGAAATATTTGTGTAATGTAATGTTTTTGTCTATTTTGAAATATATATAAGAAAATATTTTCTTTTTTTCTGATTGGTTATGCCGGCATTTTAATTTGCGTCTTGAGGTCTGATTGATTAGTGTTGGGACAGTATATTATCATTTTCTCATCATGGCTTCAAAAACACAATGATGTCTGGAATCACCTGATAAAGTAGACAAAATAAGTGCTAGATGTACAGCTCTAAGTGGTCATATGCGTAACATTATTAATAGGACACTATTGTAATACAGTGTTGGGAATTCTTTGTTTAGTTGCAGTGTTTAGCGCATTGTTACAGGAAGAGCACTTATAACACATTCTGATTGGAAAGTATTTTAGATCAAGTTCCCTTGTGCATTCACATCTTTTTGTATAGATGAAAGTTGTGGTTTCACTTTGTTTTAAGGTGGCATAGTTACATTTTACTAAAATAAGTACTTAATTTAACATAATTTAATTAACTACATATTTACATAATAATGTATAGAATATAAAATACAATTATAACTTGTAATTATGCATACTTCACTGTTATTACTAGCAAGTACAAGTAGTAACGTGTAACTACGTCACCTTAAAATATAGTGTTACCAAAGCTGTGCTATTACATTTTTTTTATTATTATTAATCTGATTAATCTGGTGTGTGGTTGAGTTAATTAACCTGTTTCTATGCACTTCAGTTTAAAGTGGTGGTTGATTATGATTTCACTTTTTTTAACTTTATTTAATTTTTCTTTTAACTTTAGTTAAAATGTAATGTTGCTGTTTAAGCATAAACAACATCTGCAAAGTTACGACACTCAAAGTTCAATGCAAAGGGAGATATTTTACAGAAATCACGTTTTAAGAACTACAACAAACGGCTGGTAGGGACTACAATTAGCTTCTTCACAATTTACATAAACCCCGCCCCCGGGAATGCGATTTATAGATTATCATGACAGAATATGATAATCAATGACTAGAATATAGATAACTCCACATCAGCTACATAAATGAATCAACTAACCATTCACAAATGTCCTGTTGCATTCTACATGTTGTCACTTCTTCTTGAGTCTCTCCAGCTTTGTCCGACTCCAGTTGGAACATAAAAGGCAAAAAGTTTTTGAAATTTTCAGTGTGTGTCTGTGTGAGGTAATCGAAGATGCTAACACACGAGCTCTTGAAGCTCCGCCCTGTGTGCCGGGAGCAGCAGCAGATTATTTGCATTTAAAGGGAACCCTCAAAAATTCCCAATTTTAACATGCAATAAAAAAATATCTGTGGGGTATTTTGAGCTAAAAATTCACATACACACTCTGGGGACATCAGAGACTTATTTTACATCTTGTGAAAATGGCATTATAGGACCTCTTTAACAGTGTTCATTCACTCTTCAGATTCAGCTCACACAGCTCAGCAAGTCTTGACTTTATTGACTACGATTGGATTTGAAACAATCATATTTCTCTTAGATGTTCATTTTTCCAAACATTGAAGATGCTTCTTTATTAATCCAGCAGTGCTATTTTTCTCATCATATTTTCATCAACAGTTATAATTAAAATAGTTAAATCATGACCTTACCCCATCCGAGTACTCAAGTACTTGTTTAGTTGATCTATTGAGTACTCAAAATCATTATTATTATCATTTAAAATTAATTATATGCGTCAATGTAAATCTATATCTTACAATTGCTTAAGGGACTTTACCTTTGATAAGCAATTGAACAATTCACATTTTTTTCATACAATACACAACATGCATATTGTGTTTGTTTCCAACTTGTAACAGCAATGTAAATATCTAGGTCTTGAAGCAAAACCATTTGAAAGTCACTGCTGCTCTAATATTAATTTTGTTCCTTTGACATATTCAGAGCCATCATCCTTATAATTTGTTAGTTCTTTGTGTGTGTATTAATCATTCTAGTCACTTGACAGAACTGGATGTGTTTCAGAAGCAACAGGCACACACACACACACACACACACACACACACACACACACACTGGAGTGGGCAGCTTGTGTTGCGTGTAAACAGGCATTCAGGCAGTCTGGTAAATGTATCTCAGTAAGACTCTGCGTTCTCAGCCAATCAACCCCACGGCTCCTGTACCTACCCTGCCCCTAAGCATCATTCAAATGCCAAGCAGATGCTTTCTCTCTCTCAGTCTCTAGCTCTCATTCTCTCTGTTATGTTTTACATATATATTTCATGGGACCTTCTCTGGAAAATCTCTCTGTTTCCAGAAAGAAATCTATCAAAAAGATCAAGAGAAATGGAAGACGTTGAGCTAAAACAATATCGTTTAGAGCTGACACTTTAATCACTCTTACTTTGCAAATGGAGTGTGAAAACCTGTACCTGGTTTATTTTAGTTGTTGTGTCATACTGAAAAGCACACACACAGTGACTGGTCTAAAGTACCCATTTGTCCAATATAATGTGCATCTCCTACAGGACTATTGTCTGGAGTTCATGGCTAAAGTAAAACAGGAACCAGCTGACTTGTGTCATCATTGAAGACTCTTTGACGAAGTGGCTATTGTATGTGTATTTATGTCTGTGCGTACTGTAAGCATTTACATATGTATTACATAGGAGCACATGAAAGAAACAAATCTCCTCAATTCCTGTCCCATACTACAATGAGATCCTCCACACTAGTGATGTAGTACTTGAGTCCGGTCTCGAGACCGATTTCTGCTTTCTCTGACTCGTCTCGGACTTTTTCATTCAAAGACTCGGTCTTGACTCGGTCTTGGACCACAGTGGGAGGAGAAGGACTCGTAATTTCAGACGAGTCCTCGAGATTTTTTTTTCCAACGCATTTGTTCATAAAAAAAAAACACAACACATAACAACAATAATAATAAAATGCAATGTTGACGGGCATTATTTGAAAATGACATCCCATGGTGTAATGCAAAGATACTGCCGTCAGAGCCGTCAGTGTCTTCAATGCTCTTCACTTTGGAGCAAACACCAAACCCCTGTCTCCCTCAAATCCACATGCTGGCCATGAAACTGCCGGCGTCTTAAGTGCCCGTTTTACTTGTTTTTAGCCGAGGTGGATTCATTATGAGACCACATCGGTCCCATCTCAGGCACAGTTTATTCTCGTCTTTAGTTGTTACTGCATGCCGTTCATTTGTTAAGAACTGTGTTTTTTTATGTTCATATTTTTTTTTTTTTTGCGGGGGGCTACAACTATACATAGAACATAGTTGTTAACAGCAGTGTGACGTAGTGTGATATACACTATGTGTGTGTGTATTTGGGTGTGTGTGTTTGTGGGATGGGAGGGGATTGGAGGGGGGTGTAAAAGAGTCAGTATCGTCATTAACTGCATTACACAGTGCAAAGTGTTTATGTAATGTTTGTGTGTGTTATGGGGGGATTAAGTTTTAAAAGATAGCATGTCCTAACTATGAATAAAAAAGTCAGGGTGGCTAACATGTTGATGACAGAGCAGCACTGTTGAAGCATTTTAGAAAAAAATAGGCAGAAGATGATGCATGTGGTAAGGATTTTTTTATTATAGTAAAAGCATAGTCCATATTAAGACGTTAAGACTGCTCCTCTAAACAATTCCCAATCTAGCTTAGTCTGTAGGCCTAACTGTTGATTATTAACTGCGGTGATATTAAATCCTGAATATCAAAACTGACATGTCGAGACAAAATCTCGACTCGGACTTGCTTCCTCAAAGACTCGGTCTTGACTCGGACTCAACTGTATTTGAAAAACAACGGACTCGGTCTCGACTTGGACTCGACCCTTCAAAGACTCGGTCTTGACTCGGACTCGGCATAGGCGGTCTCGTCCCCATCACTACTCCACACAAAAGAGTTGCAGAGCTAAATAGACTTTCTGGTTTGCTGCTCCAGCCTATCGGCATGTTTGGCTTAGACCCAGGGAATAATTAGAACATTTAGATTTCTATTTTCAGTCAAATCAACGGTTTATGTCCATAAAGGACATGTTCCTGGTACAACATCCTCCTTATCCCCTGATATCATCATCCCTAAAATTGGATCCGTCTGATCATATGAAAAGTAATCAGATAGCATTCCCATTCATCTCAATGTTAGTTGCCATGTCCCCTTGAGGAACATAATTTGGAATCTGCCATGCTCATGGTGGCTAATTTTCTAGCCAGGTTATTTTGAGCCAATCACCTGAACTGTAAATACCATGTGACTAATTGTGTCTAGCCACAGGAAAATAAGATCATAACAACACTGATTGGATGATGTCAATGCACACTGGGCTCAATGATAAGGATATGTGTGTGTGTGTGTGTGTGTGTGTGTGTGTGTGTGTGTGTGTGTGTGTGTGTGTGTGTGTGTGTGTGTGTGTGTGTGTGTGTGTGTGTGTGTGTGTGTGTGTGTGTACGTGCGTGCATGCGTGTGTGTTGTGTGTGTTTGTGTGAATTGTGATATATTTTTATTATCCAAAATGTGAAGAATATCGGAATATAACGTTTATCTTGACAAATCACCTGAATTTTGCAATACTAATATAGATTACATAACATATTCACATTTTGCAAAGTTTGCAAGGCATAAAACTGGGATGGACAAGATCAATGACCTTGAATGGGCAAGTGACTTTTCTATCAATTTTCTTATACTGGCTATTCTTATTTGGAAGCCTTGTGCACAGTCCTAAACCCTTGGTCCCAATTTTAAGCCTGTTGATACCCTGCCATCTCTGCTGTTTATGGATAAAAGTTTGACTATATATAACATATTCACATTTCAAAAAATGGACAAGTTTGATCTGACCAAATGGGGAGATTACAGAGAGGGACAAGAGTGTGAAGTAATCTGAATGTGTGTGAACAGACAGGGGATTCTGCAGTTGTCATGTGGATGATTAGGCAGCTAGTATCTTTCCACATGGACCCAAGAAGACAACAGCCCTCACGGCTCCCTCTGATCCATCATGACCGTCGACAGCATCATTCCCCTCTATGTCACCCATCCTTACCACATGCTGAAAAATGGCTGCCTCACAGACACTAAGAATGATTGCAGAAAACGAGAGGAGAGGGAGAGTAAAAGTAGGGAGAAAGTAAGTGAGGGTAACTGGGATGGGGGAGCCGAAAGGTGAAATTGCAGGAAACTCTCTGTAGATTAGGTCTGGGTTAAGAGAATATCGATTTGTGTGCAGACGACTGTTGATCTCTCTTAGCGGGCGATGACAAATGGCAGCAAACAGAAAATCGAGCTCTTGTCTTCTCCAAGGACAATGCGTCTCGTCTCTGTAGGTTGAGGTTCAGCTTGCACAGGCTGCTGAAGGGTGGAAAAAAGTGGTTTGTCTGGTAAGGGATGGGTCTGGTCGGGTGGGAACCCTCTCAAGTCTCGAGTAAATATGTAAATGGCAGGACGGGGGTAAGTCAAGTAATGAAGCAAGACGAGAGGCAATGAATTCATTCTCCTTTTCTGCTGCAAATTCATATTAAAAGAGTGGATTTTAATTGTTGCTTAAACTATATTTTGACTATTTTTTGTGACTTGTTCAGGTACCCAACAAGCCAATCTTTACAGTATAATTTTGATGGTTTAGTTTGTCTGTCAAATTCTCGCTGTAGCCAGTAATTCACGATTACATTTTCTGTGGATGCACTGATATAAAAACCCATGTCGATATAAGTAAGCTGATTATATTATTAAATTATTAGTATGTTTTATGAAATTTTTGTTTTTAAAGAATAACTTTTAAATGAGCATTGGATTGGACTGAAACCTAATAAATGTAAGAATAGGAGAATGAGTATAAAAAATGGAATATCCAATGTTGACCGCTAGTGATAAATCTCACTGTCAGATCAAACTTTTGACGGATATTTGGGTCACAACCCTAATAGCAGTTCCCAGAAGAACTGACAGTGCTGTGTCAGACAATTATATGCGCATGAAGATTTCAAGTGCAAAAAGTATCCAGAGACATGAATGAGAGGTGCCTTGGTTGGATCTCTAACCCATATTTGCACTCCTTAGCTGTTTTAATCTATTTGTGCCTGGGGTCACTGTCATGCCTCATATAATGTAAGCGAACAACTATTTTTTTCAAAACATCAACCAGCATCTTCAGAAACTTGACCGTTATTTTTAACTTTGTTTTAGTTGGTGTTAATCTTGGCATTCATTTTCTGTGTGAATGTATTCTCTTTATTTGTGTCTTGTTGTGTTGGACTGGCAGGCCAGTCATAGATCTTTCTCAGGTTATTTATAATGACTGAGTGAACCCTCTTCTTCACTCCAGATCAAACAGAACTGTGGCCTAAGCCTGCAGCCCCAGGGAAAGCCCAGCCTCTGCTTCATCTAAACCCAACCTTCTGTAAGGAGGTCTGGGTTCAGAGCCCTGGGGAGAGTCCCGCTACCCTCTCCTCCCTCCAAACTTCCCCAGCATGCTGGAGGGAGTCTGGGCCTCTTCTTCATCCCCACTGTGTGCTATCTCACTCTTTCTATCTCTGTCTGTTTTTTTAAAAAAAAACATTTTTTCTTCATTTGTACTCATGTGAATAGTGTGAATGGAATTGAGGTTTCCCCCACTGTCAATCAAATTTGCAGCTGGCTGGTGTGCTGCAACCTGCATGATTTGGAGAGCGAAAATCTCCCAACAGGTTTTTAACAACACCAAATCTGCATTTAATGCTTAACGTATTATTATGTTATTTTCCTAGGGTGAATTATTGGAAAGAAAAAAGCAGTAGTAATGTGGCTTAATTTATTAAGCAGTAAGCATATATACGTATATGTTATTATATAAATATATATATATATATATATATATATATATATATATATATATATATATATTTTTTTTTTTTTTTTTTTTTACACTCATGTGTTCAAGGTCACGATACAATAGTTGGTTGCAACTACTAACTGACATTACCAATATCTATTAATAAAAAAGGCTTATGAAAATACATTGAAAACCTTTTTTAATGACTGAGCACACTCACAAGGTGTAAGTAAAATTACTTTTTTACACTACAGGACATTTTATATCATTAAATTTAAACTTTTCTTGAAAAAGTTCTTTCAAAACATATATTACTGTAGATGTTATTTTATTGTAGATATTCTTATTGCCATTGAACTAAGAGTCAAGACCAAATACTAAATTAGATATTTGGAATGTGTTTTTCATGAATAAAACCAAATAAAACAAACAGACACTGATTATTGGTAACCCTTTATTTTACAGTGTCCTTGTTGAACAACTGACCCCAAACCAAACCCCAATCTACCCCTAACCCTATAGTAAGTACACATAGTTAATTAACATTACTAGAATGTATAATTACACTGAAACAATGACACATTAGAATAAAACTAATTATTATGTAACATTTATTTGATATCAAGTAATCTGGTGGTAATGTTGACTAAGGGAAAAGGGAGCTGATCTTTGTGCTTTAGTGGTCTGTAATGGATGAGTCATGTGTATTAGAGAAGCTGTGTGTGGAGAGAGAAGAAGTGAAGGCTTATTTTCTGCTTCACTATGTCTTCACACTGTGGTCAGCCAGGGGAATACAACTGTCCATCAGCTGTTCTTAGAGCCTGTAACTCTCTTAAATTAACCACTGTCACTGAAACAAACACACACAGATGTTCACAGGCTCTATTGCACTGCTTCGCCTGTAAATCATGACAGTCGTCCATCAAGCCCGCTGTAGAAGAAAACAGTGGCTAACCTCGCTCCATCTGTTAGGAACAGTCTGCTTGCTCTCTCCAGGCAGGATTTAGTGTATTCCCATCCCCTCCTCTCAATACCACCAAAGCCACCCAGACATAGCAATGCCTTTAGTGACTCCAATTTATCAATCTTGTGATACATTCATGTTTCACAGATGATATCAATCAAAGATATTCATAGGTTTTAATCAAAATTTTGGGTGAAAAACTAAAATCTTGTGCTCTCTGTAAATCTAGCTCATCTGAGAATAACACAGTAAATTGGAAGCTGCAGATTGTTGGTTTTTCGTTCCTTGCCAGTGTAGTGATTGAGAGCGTCTGGAACCCAGATGGCAGCACCAACCTGGTCATGCCAGGTGAGCAGATTCGCAGGCAGAGAAAGTTTGAGCTAGCCGTTGGCATGTGACCTCTATTTACTGACAGCAACACCTTACAAATACAGAGCTCCCTCAGAATCACTGGTGCACCTCAGAGACCAAAGGAGATGAATACAAGTAGCAGACGTAAGCAGGGGATAGTGTCATGGAGAATATTTGCTTTTTATTATATCTGTCTTTCTCTCACTGCGTGAATTCATTCTTCACATTAACAGAAGCCCCTTAGCGTGGTATAATTCAGGGCAGAACGCAGCAGTTGTAGATGTTATTAGCGGCGTTATCCATCAGGGTGAGAGCGTATGGAGAGCAGGCTAATGCTTCTGTCACATCCCTCCGTTTGGCGTATTTATGGCCTCAGATTTGAACTGCATTACTGGCATGGCACAGCCCTCAAATAATAAAATAAATCAAAACATAAGAGTTTTGTCTTTGTGCAATTTCCTTTTCAGTCTTCAAATATGAAACCAGATGTTTTCGGCATGCTGAAGATGCTTTTCATCTCTTTTTTTTTTCAATTTCTTGTTCCCTTCTTCCATCCTGTTCCACCTCCCCTCCACCCCATGTGCTTTCAAAATACTTGTACCTCTATAATATAAAATAAAGTAAAACTAAATAATAAAAAAAGGAGAAAAGGAGTGAGGTTGATGGGTGCACGAAAGCGGGTTGCTTACGAAAAGTGAAAAGTCCTGTTAGCCTCAGGTAGTGGTCTGTTTTGCATTGATAGAGCGGCTGGGAGTGCCTCAGGCTGTTTTGAGGAGTGTTTTCCCTCCGTGATATCCTCCTGCACCATCTCTCTCTCTGGAGTGTGCCTCTAAGTAAGGCATGTGGGTCAAAGCAATACGCCTCGCATCCCTCTCCTTCCCTGCTCGCCTAATTGGGGGTGTGGAGGTTAAAGAATGTTGCGGTTATCACAAAGCCGGCAGAGAATTCATTTCAGGAATAAAAGTGACCTGCATTTTCAAGTATTGCATCTCTGAAAATGTTTACTGAAAACACAAATGTGTAATCGCTCAGTGTGCATTGATATGTACATTGATGGTAATGAGCACGACAAAACAAATTGACAGGATATCGGTACAAAAGTGGCAGGATTGGGCGATAAGACGTCACCTCTTCTCCTAATCTCCGGAGTGAGTGCAGATATGGCGCTGGTGTTTGCTGCAGTCTGGCCTACGTTCTGTGATTCTTCAGTAGTGCATGCTCACTGACAGCCATATTTAGTCTCTCTGAGCCACTGAAAACATGCCCGCTCTAGCTCTCTTACTCTGTCTCTCTTTTTCTGAAATCTGCCAGAAACAGCACATTTCCTGGCAGGCTCCAAATCCGGGCTGAGTCCAAACAAACACGTCCTGTAGCGCTGGCTGCTCTCCAGCGGGCAACTCTCACCTGCATAGTGTACCGGCTGCCCGACTGCGCTGTGACATGCTAGATGGGCTTTTTGAGGTTTCCACGGATACAGTGAACGTCCATGGCTGTGGTGGTAGCCCAGGCCAGGCCAAGAGAAACTCCTGCGGTGAGGAATTACAGTACGATAGCACAATGAGCTAACAGTCTAGTTCAAACTAACTGTTGGTCTTCAAATAGCTGGATAGTCTCACTTGCTGAAAAGACTTATGAGGGCAAATATTGATAGACCGAAACAAGGGTGGATGGTAAAATGAAACTCCACATAGCACAAAACATTATTGTTTCTTCCATCTATAATGTGGGCTATTCAGTGTTGCTTAGACTGGTTAGAATACATTTAAAGTGTTAAAACAGCTAAAGCAGCTGAAAAATCACTACACCATTATTAATTAGTAATTACTATGGAATTACATTATAATTAGTACAAGACTCAATTCATATACATATTTAAATGTACAAATGTTTAAATACCACATGATCCAGGTCTGGTTCTAGCTGCAGTTACCATGAAGTTTTTTTCAAAGAAATTGGTTTATAGCTAAAAGACTTGGCTGATGTTGTATTTATTGCTTTGTTTCAAACACATTAGAAGTAATTAGAACCATTGCATTGAATAGTGCACAAATTGGGACGCAAAATATGTGAAATGTTTATTTTACCAATGTTCAAAATCCTCTTATGCTAGGTCTGTTTAGAGAAGACCTTCACTAGCTGGTTGGTTTGGCCTTGTAACAGCAGAAATCAGTCTCATTAGGGGGAAATCGTAAGTTTCATAGGGGAAAAAATGGATAAACATTTACTGTAACTAAATTTCCCATTTTATTTTTATAAACAAATGTTTATAAATTGTCATGTCTAAATTAGGTCACAAAAGATTTGTGATTAGGGCAAAATAAATGTTTCTACACTCAGTTGAAACTGCTGTGCAGTTCTTTTCACAAACAGCTTTCATTCCGTGGCAAATTTGACTAAACCACATGAGATGGAGACATGGAAAGAAAAGCAGCTTACAAATTCTTGAGGTTACTCTTTATTTCGATAGTCCACTTTCGACATTCTACTATAATTAACGTTGCAACTGCATGTAAAGTTACTCTCATTAATTTGCAACTGCATGTCAACTAACTCTCAGAGTATTAGTAAACTGTTAGGTCAGGACTTGTAGAATAAGTTGACACACTGAATAGTTACTTATAGTCAATATAACGTTTGTTTAGGACCATCAAAATAATGTGTAAGCAGATTTCAGTCTGCTAATAGTCTAATGACTGGTGGTTGACATGTAATTGCAAAGTTACTTGTAGTTAGTAGAATGTCGAAAGTATATTCTCTCGAAATGTGTTACAACAACATTTCAACGTGTTGAATACAACAAGCTGTTTTTCTTCTGTTTATGTGTGTCACTTTGAAAATTTGGGGAGTGTTTGTTTATTTTTTATGTTGTTGTTTCTTCTCTTTCAAAACTTTTGAAATCTTTGAAAAATAGTATTTTTATACTATTTATGAGGATTACAATGGCACCACTTCCCTGGTCTAGTTTTATACAAACTTAAAGTATATATTTCTCTTGAACACTTGGACAAGTTGAAATCTTTTAATACTTAAATCTAGCCTGATCTAGGTGTGCAGAGACTGACACTATTCAGAGGAAGCCGCAGTTTGTTATTGCAAGGCCTAACTGTTCACGTCAAATCTGGAGTGTATCCACCCCATGGCAAGAGCAGGAGCAGAGAAATTACCTCTGGCAGACTAATACAGCTCATAACAGACACGTCTGAAAGAGGAACCAGACCAAACATTGAGAGCCTTTTGCAGCGCAAAGGACTTACATAGGAACAGTTGACCAATTAGGGCTACATTCTGCAGGTACCTCGGTGTGTGTCATACCTTAGCGTAATGACGGTTGTCTCTATTAGCATGACAGCATGTCAAACAACCTCTTCCTGTGAATGGAGGCTTATCTTAATTGGCTCCGTCTCTGTGGATTGTCTGTGTTGTGCAGTACAGTGGCCGAGAGCTCTGCTTCATGTCTGCCCTGGCCACCACACACCAATATTTCATGTCAGACACCCAAAACGAGTAAGGCATATTTCATCAGATGCTATAAGGGGGAAATTAGCACTGAGGCCCATTTATTTTACCATTATATGGATCCTACATCAATCACTGGAGTTTAGAAAGAAATTCCAGACTCTGTGACAACCCAAGGCTAGAGCAAAGGCTTCCAAAGGCATACAGTTGCAGGTCTGGTCTTCTTCCATGTTGAGCATGTTTTAATTTCTAATTTAAAATTAATTTTGCCGTTTTTTGGAGGGGATAAAGTAAGAAAAAAAAAAAAGATAGGGTAACCCAACAGTTTAACTCAATGAAGAAAAAGCTTCATTAAAAGAATGTTTTTTTAGTAGTTCCTTTAGAAGGATAGTAACACTTGAGTCATTACGATCCAAAAACCTTACAAAAACCTCAAACCTCAAAAGCTTACAAAAACTAACAAAGTCATTACTAGATATTTATCATATTTTTAACTTTAGAATACTAATTCAAATAATTAGAAATTCGTTCTGAAGAATTCGGTAATACTTGAGTCATTACTAGTGGGTTACCATGACCTTCACTTTAGAATTAATTAAGCATTATTACGTTAATTTTGAACCTGAATATAGTAGTCCTTAGTAGTGCTCTAGGACAGCGGTTCTCAAAGTGGGGTCCGTGGACCCTTGGTGGTCTGTGACCTATAGCCAGGGGGTCCTCAAAATAATTTGTTACAGCCTACCTTTTTTCTCGGACTATAAGTCACATTTCTTTATCATCTGAAACGCTATTTATTCCAAACTGACTTGTAATGCATTTAATGTAAAATAAATAGAGTCTAGGAGGTATGAAAAATCTTGTTAGTTAATAGTAGTTACTAGAGTGTTCATTTTCCGTTACTCATTTGTTCCTGTGTAGTTATTCATTAATGATGGAACAGTATTCTAAAGTGTTACCAAAAAATGAAACTGAAATAGAGAAAGTGAAACTGAAAATGCGATTGTCTTTTTTTTTATTCTAATTTTTTTTTCTGTGATGTATAACCGAGAGAAACCGCTTCTTGAATGAGAAAAAAGGTATCACTTTATTTTGATGGTCAACTTTAGACATTCTACTTGCTAGTAACTTTGCAACTACATTACATGTCAACTAGCAATCATTAGTGTATTAGTAGACTGTCTGCTTAAAATCTGCTAACACTTTATTTTGATGCTCCCCAAACAGACATTCTAATGTCAAGTAACTAAAAATCTTTCTTTTCTACAAACCCAACCCCTAGTCTACTAACAGTCTACTAGTCTACTAATGAAAGTCAGTTGACTTGTAGTTGCAAAGTTAAAATAGGGTAACCAAAAGAAATCTAGGAGACTTGATTTTGTTAATAGGGAATGGTTAGATCATTGTTTGCATTGTAACATGATATGTGGTGCAACTCTTCTGTTTGCATTGTAAAATGAGGTATGGTGCAATTCTCCAAAAAAATAATGGTATTATTTTTTATTTGAAAAATATTTTAAAATTTGAATAGATTAATATCAACATTTTTAAATGTAATTATTATGTTGTGTACACATATTCAAGCTATAAGGAAATATTACTTTTTACTTGATAAGTATAAACTTTTTTTTGAATGATGTCAAAGTTTTTCAAAACCAAATGAAACCAATATATGTAATTTGAAAACAACCAATGAATGCAACGAGTACATTTCTAAAAACATGGAATATGTGTTCAAAGACTTTTCAGATTTCTTTGAATCTTGGACACTCTTATTGATCATTGTTCATTTGACACTTTTGTCGATATCAAACAAAAACAATCAAGCAAACAAACGACTTCTTCATAACGACCTAGTAACAAAACAAAAGTCAGCCTTTAGATCAGCGTGATTCATCACCAGCTCAGTTCACTCACATATTATCTCTTCTGTCCTCTTAGTTAGTGCCACTTCCTCTTTTGCAGTCCTTGGCTCCCCTGGGTTTGGGGCAAACGTGGTACATAAGTAAAGCTAAGCTTCTAATGAAGCTTTGCCACTATCTCCCCCTGACCTCGACGAGATGGAGCAATAGAATAGTTTCATAATACTCTATTGATGTTTCTCTCTCTCTCTTATTAATCTGTTCTTTCCTCTGGCCATTTTTCAAATCACTCCTTTTGTTTACTTATGAATATTTTTGCAGCTCATTCCTGGGTGGCTGCGGGGCTGTTTGGCCGCTGGCCGTGCTCTGCGGTTCGAAGTAGGAGAAATACTTCTCTCTTTCCCTGGGTAATTTGCAGCAAGAAGGCCCTGTATTTCATCATAGGATAATCTAACCTTTGAGGTGTTCTCTAGTCTGCTTGCGAGCCTAAAATAGGTCACTTAAGCGGGCTTAGCGTGGCAGAGTGGGCAGATCCAGCAGCCTGATGCCCAGGGGAGGGAGAGCCACAGTAATTGGTAGTTATGACTCCAGGGTTCCATAAGCGAAGAACAAAGCTGGCCCACCTATTGTCACATTAAGGACAACGCCGCTCCTGGTGCCGATGAGAACTAAGGATTCATTAGATCTGTGCGATCCTAATTACTGCCTATATAAATAAATAAAAGAGCAGTCCATGCGACGAACAATCATATAAGTAAAAAAAAAAAAAAAAAAAAAAAAAAACATGAGATAACCATGTGACATGAATGTATGTGTGCCACTTTGAATACAGAAGCACTTCGCACGACCAATAGCTACTCTGTATTTTAAACTTTAAATACTAAAATACGCAGAAAAACCGTTTATGCCCACTACCGAAAAATGGAGACGCCGATTGCTTTCATGTCCGCTGTGGACATTAATAGGTAAAACCTCTGCAAAAAAGGAGAGCAAACATGATCGAATGGAAGGACAGAGCAAGGAAGTCTTTTAGGGATGCTGGGAAACCATATGTGAACCGGAGAGGAGAGCTAAAACGAGGAAAAAGTCAGACGAAAGAGGCGTGTAAGAACCGTATATGTACAAAGTATCTACCTAAGGTTAGCGGTTACAGTCAGAGGGGCGTTTAAACTACTGGGCGTCGTCTAAGACAGTTCATAGCTCACACTGTTTAACGTATCAAGTCATGAATGAGTTGAAATGAAAGCTGTACTCCTTATAATCACAGAGAAATTGATCGAAACGTTTTATTTGATGTCCCTGTACTGTATTCTCTGTATTTGTTCTGTGTTTTACGTAAGCAAAAAAAAGAAAGAAATGCTCAATATTTTCCTGAAGTTTCTGTTACTGTATTTAAACTAAGATAAAGCGTTAAAATCAGATCTTCAGTGGTTTAAAGTGATAACTTATACTGTTATTCCACATTAACTGGACATATACCGTTCTTCCACATTCCAGAAATGTAAATTACTCTAACTTTTTATTTTTAAGAATGACACTGAAAAATCTTATCTCATAGAATTGGGAAGCTTTTGTTGTCTATATTCACGTAAAATAAAATATATAATATAATGTTCACAAATTTAAACAAAAAATTATTCAAAATTTTTAAATATGAACTTATATGGTTTTTGTCTCAAGGCTTCATTTGTTATCACAACTTTTTTTCTTTTGTCAAATCAACATAGATAATTCATGTGGTTCAGATAACATCATATTTTGAGATTATGTTGATTAAACCAATCTCCTTCTTTGAATTAACTCAAATTGTTCATTTACTTTTAAATTAAACTAACAATTATTTTTTTACAGTGTGACATCAGGCTAATCTGTCACCAGTGTTCGAACTACACCGTGCCGAGGATTGAAGCCCCTTTCAGACAGGACGCGAAATGCGCGGCGCTGCACTTTGAAACTGTCACAGTGTCTAGTTGTGTTCCCTTGTCTATCACTAGAGGTCCTCGTTCTCACGGTGTCCTTCACATTTGACTTCAATTCCCAGCATTCTGTCTGTCACTGTCACTCATCAGTTCATTGCACTCAGCTGTTCCCCGTAATCATTGTTCCCAGCTGTTCTGTGTTAGTCTTGTTAGAGATGTGTATATATTCCCTGTCTTTGTTAGTGTCTGTTATGGGTCCTAGTTTAATGTCCTCACACTTCTGTGCCTTGTGTTTTCCTGTTTGTGTTCTATGTTTTGGATTGCTCTTGTGGATTTTGAACCTTTGCCTGAACTGGATTGTGAGTACGGATTACCCTAATAAAGATACTGCTACTGGATATTCCTGTTACCTGTGTGTGTATCGTGACAGAAACCCATTAATTTCAAGGACTTCCAAAGATGCATAACAGCTACAAGTGTATACACTATGCAAGCACTATACAGGATTCACCCTATTATACTTTATCGAGACAAATTGAAGTCAAACAGCAAACAGCCATCCCAAATAGTCTATAGCTACATAGGCTGTCTTTGACTTAAACCAGGTTAAATTCGTATTAAATTAAGAATACCATAATTCATCCGTTCAATTAGGCCTAATGGTGTGTTCACATCGAACGTGAATTTAATTATTTGCGCGAGTAGATTACATACAAAGTCAATGCAAAGACGCAAATGGATTGGGCGACGCGTTTGCCGAGAACGTCTTCCACGCAAGTTGAAAAATTTGAACTCGAGCAAATGTTCAAGCGTCTAACTAGACGCGATAGACGCGTATTTGATGCTCTGTTCGCGTTCGGTGTGAACACACCAAGACATCGAGACCTATAACAACCCAGCCACAACATATAATTGGGAATAATGCCTTACCTTAAAACAGAATGGATTTCAAGGACTTTGCGCGCAGATCAATAGCATCCACCGTTTACATTCGAATCTTTTTCAGTTAACATGTAGCCTACATAAACATGATTGGAATTTGCACAACAGCGCCACCACACCTTGATACTCATGACAAGAATAGCATGTATAGTTATCTTTATTTAAGTGAATTAGGTTTAAATTGCAGTCAAGCATGAATGAATGATAGTTTTGCTATTTTAAACATAATACTCCACGATGATCACATTACACAAAACTGAAATTGCACATCAAAATTAAACATTGTCAATATTTTTTGAGACCCCCCAAAATTTCACGAATCACGTTTTTAGGGGAGTCCATGTCTTATTAAGGGGAGCCGAGCTCCCCCTAGCTCCCCCGTAGTTCGCACCCTGTCTGCCACTCATTCCAGTTTCTTTCTGTCTGTCTGTCTGTCTGTCTGTTTGTCTATCTCGTTCTCTCTTTAATGGAGGGAGGTGGAGAAAGAAAGTGAGGGGGGCTAAAGGCATAATGAAAAGGCCCACATGACAGAAGCCTGACAGTAGGATTGGCTGGTAAATGA
The DNA here is from genome assembly GCA_030578275.1 of Meda fulgida. Classification (NCBI taxonomy): domain Eukaryota; kingdom Metazoa; phylum Chordata; class Actinopteri; order Cypriniformes; family Leuciscidae; genus Meda; species Meda fulgida. Next base: position 9,548,322 of record CM060621.1, read on the forward strand.
CTCCGGAGTGGCTTGCCTGCAGAGAGCGGCTGAGGGAAGTTCCCAGAAGGACTGATTAATTCCAGTCGCAGTGTCTGCCGGGGGAGCAGCAGGGTTAGCGGCAGCGAGTAGAGGAGCCTATTACCACTCCACATCTAATCAGAGCCAGAGCAACCCACTCCCCGCGACAAACTTTCCAGGGCTCGCTCCCATTCGTTCCACACGGGGACTTTAAATACGGGGGAGGTGAGCCCAGGCCAGGAGTTTTGGGAGGGGTACAAAGGATTTGCTTTTCAAAAAAGATGGTTAGGAGCTTGCTAAGAAATCCTCTTCCCTGGCTTTTTGCTGGGAGAAGATTCCAGGAAGCTTTGATAGTGACAGACCTTCCTGCTCTGCAGCTGAGCGCGTGACCAGATATGAATGCGTCGTGGTGTTTAATCCCAGCGGTTTCACTCCGAGCTCTCCGAAAGTATGTCACCGATACACGAGCAGCTCGCAGACATCAGTATTACGCCAACTGGGCTACGGATGTGCCAAAGACAGACATAAATAAATGAAATCAAATTACACAGCCCATCCCTGTAAAAAATGTATTTTTTACCACTTCTATATGGTGTTAGATAAGCACCTGAGTTTTGATGTGAATGATGTAAATTACATAAAAATTAAATGTACAGTTGAGGAAACAACAGCCTTCTACCCTACAAGATAATGCAGAAGCTAATGACAAAGGTGCACGCTTGAGGCTGGCGTAACAATATGATTCACAAAGGAGTTTGGAGGTGTTTTGTACTGACACAAACTTTCTGTCATCTGAGACAATCAGAGACAGCTCAAAGACAACCAAGGCAGCTCTTTAGTCATTGTAAAATACCAAATAAATACCATGGTATTACCAAATCATAATGGTCAATGACAATGAAGAAGAGGTTCAAAGACTAAGAAAATAATAATATTAACTAGATTAAAAAGTTTGTCGAGACAAACTCAAAAAGTTTCAATTGAATGATGGTTCAGTTTCCGGAGGGTTGTACCACATGACATTTTACAGCTTACATTAGCCTTGCCCTTGCAATGTCATAAAAAGAAATTTGAAATTGAAATAATCTGATATTTTAAGAGATTTGTTGACCTTGACACATAGTCATTAGAGTCCTTTGTGTGATATTATTACCTGTTTTTTCCTGCATATTTCTCCACATTGGTTGCACCACGTGGCAGACAATATTTTTTACAAAAATGCTTCACTGCCTCTTTTTTTTTAAGAAATAATGATAAAACTGTCTTTTAATAAGACTTTTTTTTAACATTTACGCCATCCCATAAATAGCAGGGTTTTTTTAACCCCATTTGTTTGACCACATTTGTTTTTATACATATGTATAGACCAAACGGACACATTCAGTAGTGAAGAATGTTACATTTTCCATCTGTATAATTCTACATCCCTGTTTGCTCTTTTTGTCCACTGGCAGAATCATAAGTATCTTCTCTTTCCCTCCTTCTCTCTCCCTTTCCCCCTCTCTCTCCCCCTCTCTCTCTCTCTCTCCCCCTCTCTCTCTCTCTCTCTCTCTCTCTCTCTCTCTCTCTCTCTCTCTCTCTCTCTCTCTCTCTCTCTCTCTCTCTCTCTCTCTCTCTCTCTCTCTCTCTCTCTCTCTCTCTCTCTCCCTCTCTCTCTCCCTCTCTCTCTCTCTCTCTCTCTCTCTCTCTCTCTCTCTCTCTCTCTCTCTCTCTCTCTCTCCAGACGCTTCAGTCTGAGACACGCTGCCCTCCTGCGCTGACAAAGGTTATGAATAATACATATTAAGTACTGTACTAAAGCCTGTAACCGAACTGTTAAAATATTGATCTTGCCCAATCATAATAAAGCGGAATTACTGAAAGTGATCCATCATCCTTAACGTTTAGCGTCCCCGGCTTCAGCTGGCTTAACTTGCTCAATTTCTCCTCACCATGAAGCTCCATCACAACTCCATTATGACGGAGATTGTATCACAGCGGCAATTGCTGTTTTACTAGCTGACTGTTATCATGCAAATGTAGTGACAACAAATCCATAGAATTATTAAATATATTTATATTTATACTCTGTGGACGAGTGGAGTATTTACCACTGCTCTCCGGATTCCTCATGGCATCTGTTCACATGTGCATGCACTATAGAAAACACTACAAAACAACCTAATTTGGGTTGTTTTCAACCCAAGGGCTTGGTAAATATAGGATAGAACACATGTTGGGTTAATTTTACCCAGAAAATTGGGTTGATTTAACCCAGCATAGTTGATTATTTTTACTATACTGCTAGCTTTTTTTTTTTACTTCATGAATGAATTAATGTCTACGGATCAACTTAAAATATTTAAAAATACTAACATACAACTACAAATACAACCACTGGCTTGCATGATAATTCCTTTATTTTCAATCATATTTTACAGTATAGTATATTTTAAATCATTTTCAATACATAATGCCAACAACACATGCCAGCTTGTTTAACAAATATTAGAAGTAAAAAATAAACAAAAGTGATTCAAGTGTAATCGACCAATCTCTGTTGTCCTGTTTCCACCGTAACGGTGCTGGATCTCGTGCCGGAGCTTGTATCATGTTCAGCGGGAGAACTTCAGATATGCAGAAATATGCGGCGACAGGCTCCATAACCTGTCCATAAACAATCAGTGTACAGTTCTTTGAACAGATTTTAACATCATACATATTATAATCTGTATCATTTTGAATAAAATCTAAATTTGATGCAAGGCATCAGGCGTTTCCATCACGCGAAAAGATCGACGCGACACTTGTTAAGGTGACGCACATCGCACCCCTGTATGTTGCTTACAAAAATGAAACGATATACAGCACAAAAACGAATTTATAGATAAAATAAAATGTACATAATCCCATATTTTACCGAAGACATGCACCATTTTGACGGAGCTGCACAGACTGCACATAACTCAATCCCTGGGTTGTTATGTCTGACCAAAGATATAAGAAAACCACCCAAACACTGGGTTGTTATGTCTGACCCAGGAGCTGGGTAGAAAAAATAACCCAACAGTTTTTAGAGTGTGTGTATATATGAAGAGTTCAGATGCAAAAGCCTCTAAGTGCCATACTGAAATTTTAAGTTCAGTAATTTCACTTAAATAACAATTAATAGGTCATTTTCATTGCCATTTAAGTGAAATTACTTGAACTTAAATATACGAGCTTGATGAAAATGATCATTCTAGAAGAAAATTTCAGATGGCACTTAGAGGCTTTTGCATCTGAACTCTTCACATATGTATGTGTGCATGTTTGAAAGCATCATATGTATGCAGTTTGTGTGTGTGTATCGTTGATCATGTTTTAACGCTGTCTTTGTTTCATGTGGTCTTTAATGTCCTTGTGGGTGACTACATACTTAACTAAGCCAGACATTTCCACATCTAATGACTTTTTAAATATTAAAACTGGTCCGCATCGTCACAATTGTGAGCTCTTAATTTACTGAGCAATTAAGTCCAGACCCTCATTTATCAAGGGCTGTTCATTTGCTCCAAACCTCGTCACTTTTTATTAATTGATGCTATAGAAAACACTGAGGTAAAATTAATGTGCACACACCCGAGGTCACGCCGGCAGTCGTTGGTAACTATTGCTGAACTAGACGTGAGATAAATAGTAACGTCATTTTGCCGATTACACCTGAGATACGTGGAGACATTAAGCATTACTCTGGGGATCATCCTCAGCCGAGGAAACGGCTGGAAAAGACTGGCTGGCTTTTTCTGAGACCATCTGTTTTGCAGGGAAATTATCTTAATGCTGCTAAGAGGCAAAACAATTATAGCCTTAACCTTTGAGCCCGCACCACTCTTCTTTTTCATCCTTTGCTTTCCGGAACACTTCCTCATTTCTATGGAACTGCCAGAGTACCAGAACATGGTCTGACAGTGCCATTGGGTCTTCCAGTGATTGAGAGAGGTTTTGATGCATTTTTTTGTCTATATTAACACATTATAATATTCATATTGCCCACAAGTAGAGTGGTGGAGCGTTCCAGAAACGTGCGGTGTGCGAGTAATAGTGCATAACGTGCTGAACTCAGCAGAAAATAAGGTTAAAAATGCACTTCAAACCTATTTAACGCAATATTTTGTAATATCGGCTTTTATGAAGCAACTAAAGTAAACTACTTGCACATCCACAAAGGATGGGAGATTTGGGAATTTAAAGTTCTCCAAACAGTATTTTCTATTCAGCAAATCTGACTGAATCGTATAAGCAGTTTAAAGCTATGGGTTGAGTTTTATTGATTAGATCAGATTAATACCATTTCATTCATAATAATTATTGATTCTCTCCAGAACCCTGTTAATAATTTATCATGTAAAGTAACCCAGAAACAACTTATTTTATATAGTACATATATAAGACATTTATGAATACTTGTAATATACTGTAAACATATTTATAAATTTAGATTAATAAATGCAGCATGCTGTTATGGATATTCCATTGTTTCGCTTACTCTGCTTGAAAGTGCAATGTGAAACAGGCCTAATAACAAAATGTCATTGCTGTTGTACCACTACAGGATGTTCTCAAGACAAATGCTTTTAATGTTTTCTACTATCTCAGTCTTATACCTTGTCAGAAGCCCTTTCTGAAAACACTCATAATTTCTTAAGGACAGCTCTCAGGCTGTTGAGAGTTGTGGAAGAGCAGGCACTAATAATAATGTATCAATCTGCGACAGCAGGAGACGAAACAATGTACAGCGGTCCACGAGCCTCAGACGCTGCTCCGCTCTTGACCTCTGACCCTGGGCGGTATTGAGGGCTGTGATGGTTCTGTGCCAGGCGCGACTGTGCAGAAGCAGCCCGGGTGCTAATACGCTCCCATTCCTCATTCAGACAGTCAACAGGGCCAGCAAAGCACTGGGGCAAAATATTCTGTCTCTCGCAGCAGACGGTAATAAATTGTCCTTTCATCGATGTAGAAGATACATTTTTTCTCTTTCTCTCTCACACTCACTCACACACACACTTACACATTGACGTTTTATTCCCGCCCCCTCGGGAGGAAGACCTGGTCTGTTTTTTTTGGGCTACTAGGCAGGTGAGGAACGGTGCACAGTCCTGCAGTGTTTCTGAAGGAAATGTGTGCGTTAGAATCCTTGTCCAGCTGGGATCTCGTGGGGAAAGCCTGGGCTAACCGAAATAAGCGAGTGCCATATTTAACGGCGCCTCTACTAAAGAACCTAATTACCTAATGAGAGTGTGCATGAGGACTGGAACTTTTTGTAAAGGAGACCACGAATGAGAAACAGAACAAAAAAGAGTGGGAGAGCCTGCATGTTTCACCATACCCCCTCCAGTTTGCACACTCTGCCTCACCACAGCTCGGCTTCCGCTTTGTAATTGTGCAATTAGTGCCACAGCTTGGTTTTCATATATCACAAATGGCTGAGTGGAGGTATTACAGTACGGAAAGTTCCAGCCTAGCAGTCTTGGCTGGGAGCAGGGCATTAAGGCCAGCGGTTTGTAAAATGTGAGCCAATTTATCATGATCTGTTATCCTCTCACGCCCACCACTCTCAACCCCAATGCCTCGTCTTTCCATCTGACCTTGTGCCGCTTTTTGTGGGGGTTCAATTTGCTCATTGTTACTCGCTTGCATAATTTCAGCAGCCACACACACGCGCGCTAGTGGCAGATAAACATTCCTGCAGCTGATTACTGCTCCTGCCACTTCCCTGCCTCTGTCACCCTCTTTCTCCTTCTCTCTCTTTATCTCTCTCTCTTTCTCTCTCCCTCCATGTGAACTCTATTTATTTACATGCCGAGGCTAAACGGGATTCATTTGTAAGATGGCAGGCTGCATAGCTCTTGTAATTCCTCCTAACCAGTCGCCTCCTCTCGCCGCGTTAGCTGTCATAAGTGGCGCGCTGGAGGAGAAATCCTCTAGCGTGGTACAGGCGTCCTCTCTTCTCCCTGTCACCCACACATCACACCCATCTCCACAGCTGCAGGTTGCCACGGCGAAGATTTACAATGCACGCCTATTCACTCAAGCGTCTCCTCTCTAACCCTCCCCTCGTCGTTTCCCTCTGCTCCTCGCTCTCCACGCTCCTCTTCTTTTCCTTTGTGAAATCTGTCGCTCTCTTTCTCTGCCCCGACTCCCTTGGCTCACGCTGGCTTATCGCCCCCGGCAAGCCCCCGCGGCTCCTCACCACGGCAACCAGCTGGCCCTCGAGCGGGGTGCGCGGGGGGGGCGAGGGCTCTGGGTTTAGGCTGATACGACGCTCGGGCTGCAGGATCCCTCCTGACCTGCCAGAAGATCAGTCTCTCTCTTACACCCTTATCTGCCATCTTAAAGCCTGCTCAGAAGCGCCTGTGCTCTCCTGTCTTTCCGCTGTCAGTCTCACTCCTTTCTTTCAAAAAGGTGCCGCAGTGGTTTATCCACCGGGGGGTTTTGTTAGCCGGATCCCCGGCGGCCCCTGGTCTTACACGATTGAGGGGCCACGTCCCACCCTTCGCCATTTCCCACAATCCCCTTTGCGAGCCAGAATCACCATTATTAACTGATTGTAATCTGAGGCAGAACGTAAACTGATCACTCACATCGCTGGATATGAGAAATAAATAAATAAATAAGGCAACATTTTGTTTACTCCTCCGTGACAGACTCTCTATCAAGTGGTATCATTTGAATTCAGCAAGCCTACACAGGTTATCATCTTTGTCAGAGGAAAGGAGAAACAGAATAACAATAATAGTAATATCAATAATGATAATAATTATCACAAAGAACATGCCCATCTTAACAGATTATTTGCAATCACAGCTTTTTCAAATGTCATTGTGGATTCATGAAGACGTGCTGCATGATGTCTGAGTGGGATTCTGTCTGGCACAATATTGTTATATTTCTAGGCAGATAACTTTTTGATTGTCTGCCCTCTATATAATCTGTCTGTCTGTCAGGGTTCAGCCATATGTATGATTTGAATCTGATACTGTAGATATAGGTGGGGGTATGTATGTATTTTTCTCCTATTGTTTTCTCGCTTTGAATGACTGTAACTGCATTACCACTGAATATTCAAATCATAAAATGTATCAATACACAATCATGCTCCATTCTTTATATCACAAAGCAAACATATGTTGTATTTAATGCGGTGACACAATGTTTATGTTCACACAGAATTTTTAAGTTCTCAAATATATTGAAAAATATTTGCCTTCAGAGACGAAGGTTTATCATGTTCACCTGAACTTTGTGTCATGAAAAAAGTTCTGTCAAGCGCAAGTTCTTGTGTCTGTTCATGTAGCAACTTTTACTTTTTCACTATGAGAGGTTTCACACCCCTGCATGTGCAAAGTGAACAAGCACAAGTCTAATTTGTTTCAAATGTGGTTAATGTTACAAACTTTTTAGGACTTTTATTTGTTCCTTGCTACATATTTTGTTGTTGTTGTTGTTTTAATGAGACCAAAAATACCATACAATTGAGGCCTTATTGCTTAAATTTGAACTGCATCATTGAACAGGGTCCTTCTGTAAAATAAGTAAGGCAGTAAAGAAGTCACTTGTTTTAAAGAAGGACCCTGTTCAATGATACAGGTACAGCAATAAGGCCTCAATTGATCTCCAAGCAAAAGGAACTGGATTGAACGCTACCAATCCTGATCTGAATTCTGACTTGTGAACACCGTGTTCGTTCGTTGGCCAGAGGAGAAGTGACCTCCAGACTGAGCCTCATTTCTCTCAAGTTTTTTTTTTCTTTCTTTTTCTTCATTCTGTCACCTGGTGGAGTTTGGGTTCCTTGCCACTGTCGCCTCTGGCTTGCTTAGTTGGGGACACTTAATATTCAACTATTTTATTGATCTGACTGCACTGGTGCTGTTGAATGAGAACTGAACTGAGTTGGACGATGACATACTTTTTTCCAGAACTGCTTTTAACCCTTAAATGCTTGAATGTTTCGACAATCATTATTATATATTTGGGTCTTTAGTGACCCGGATCTATATCTCAATCGGATGGATCTCTACCTGTCGCAATAATGTAAATCTCTCCGAATATTAGAGTAGCAATTACAGAAGAATAAAATAAAGCATATTTTGTTATCTTTTGGAGCTTGGACGGGTTCAGTTTGAGAAAATGTTTTATCCATCATCACTGTCATCATCAGAGCTCATTTCCCTGTACATTCAGCATCTGGCTCATATTCACAATCTCAAACATATTCTGAAAACTATCATTTTAAACATCTTCAAAATCAATATTCAAAAATCAACAGCTTCTTCATCAGATCCACCATCAAGTGACAGTGACACTAATATTTGATTGCGTTCAGTGCTTGCTCTGAGCCATTGTGGCTGATGATTCTTCCTTTTCTTTTGTTTTCTGCCTGCGGTATGAGTGAAACGTCACTTCATCGTTGTGTATCAGACCTTGCCACCTTGTGGAATAAAGGTGAATTACAATAATTCAGTCATCAAAGATTAAATTATTGTTGTGCAGAAAAAAATATACTTATACTGTTACACACCTTGGGTGTTAGAGACTCTATACAGTGTTTACGAGGAAAAAAGGAAAACCAAGCATCCTTTTACAATTGTATTATTTTTGTATTATTATTTTTGTTTATAATCAATTGATTGAGGAATACTAAGAAGGTTGATGGTCTAACTTTAAAAAAAATAGGAGGGTGGTGAATGATGTCCCAGGTCACTAAAGACCCAAGGTATGCATTTAAGGGTTAAATGAATTAATTTAATAATTGATGATCTTTACAGAATGGAACTGAATCAACACTGAACTGACTTCAGCTGCAAAACAGCCTAAATGCATAATTGTCCTGTTATCACTGTAAAGCTGCTTTGAAACAATCTGTATTGTATGAAGCGCTATATAAATAAAGGTGACTTGAGTTGACTTGAGATATATGAAAAAGCTATAACAGGGTTGACGGTTTCACTGACGGTTTTACCTTTTAATTTGCAAACAAAGTGCTTCTTAGAAACAGATTTTAAATCTGACAAATCTACCTGCTTTTGAATTGTCAGTTGTTTGCTAACATCATGGTTGACATTAAGGCATAAAATAAAATTGTTTAAAAAAAAAATCTGATGCAGTTAGAAAAAAATATATAATAATTACCATAAAAGTTAAACATTTTTCAGATGCATATTAACCCAGCCAACATTTGTAAGTGGGGCCCATACTAGTATGAAATGGGCTGAAAAATATTAGATTGTCCATGGATTCCATAATAGCCCCATGCCAATTTACCATGTGGATTTCATGCAGGATTGCACTTGCTAGGTAGGTCCCAACTGGGAAACATGTGCCAGACCCATCCCGGTCCCAGCTTTAGGTACTGTACACAAATGGCACCTTTTTTGTAGATTGACGCACGCTTTAATTCTGATAATGAAATGATATGAATCAAAGTTACAAAACGATCCTTTTATGTTTTTAACCTTAACACAAAATCACAAAGGTGATGCATGAGAAAGTCCGAATTAACATGTTGAACTGGATCTATTTCTATGCGGTTGATGTTAGGACCTGGCAGACAGTGATTCTCTACCACAGGCCAAAAGGTCACACTGTCCAGTGTTGTGGCTGACCTGTCGGATGACATTGCTTAAATATTCTCCTCTCTTCAGCTAGAGGAAAAGAGAAGGAAGGAGCACACAATGACTGCTGATCAGAGAAGAATACTAAACACATTCCTGCTCATCTCCCTATCCTCCTCTCATTTTCTCTTCCTATTTCTTTCCCCATCATTCTGTCCACACCCCTCCTCCTCCCAACTCCCGTCTCTTTTACATGCTGGCATATTGGAAAACATTCTATTCTTTGCTAGTTATTTTGAATCTATTTAGCAGCACAAAAAAAAATGAAGAGAACTATACGGTACAACTCACGGGAATGACCTTGAACTCCTCCACCACCACCTCCGAACTTCATGGAGGGAAGAAATCGCACAAAAGTCAAAACTGCCCAGTTTGGTTGTTGTTTTCTCCCATTCATACATTGCTAGTCAGCGCTAGCCCACAAGCTCGCACTTACAGGGGTGACACGCCGGCTAATTGAAATTTATTTGCAATTATATGACTACAATAAACACAATCTTCCATTTCTTTCATTAATATCGCCATGGCCCATGAGGAACAATCTCCTCGTTGCTTTTTACAAGCCGAGGAGAAGCAGACCGCGTTGTAATAGCACGGAAAGTTAATGTAGCTTGAACAAGGATCCTAATTGTCCCTGTCTCTGTCATATTTGTCTACTCCAACAGGCCTAAATACCACAGCGATTAATTACCACCGGGCAGGTAAGCTGAGGCAGTGTTTGTGTGGGTGTGTATGTTTATATGTGAGCATGTGTCTTAATGTATAATCTGGTAAAATATTCCCTGACAAACAAACGCGCGCACACATAGTCGTCATGGTTCATGTTCAACTCGTAGTCAAATTGTCTGCGCCACACAGGTGGGCTGGAATGGGATAGATCATTTGGATGATTATGTTGTGACTGCACATGAAGTTCACGAGTCTCACCTCCTCGAGATTTCCGCGTTGAAATTATTTTCCCACCATGCATCTCTCCACGGTGGTAGCTCCCACCTACTCATCAGCGTGTGCATTAGTTGTGATCAGGGCGACGACTGCATGTTTATGCACCTCCTGAACGGCTGCAGATCGCAATTTAGCCTTGACCTTTCCGCTGGGCCGCCGAGGCTAATGATGGTGCAGGGACAGCAGGTGTGTTGCATTAGTCCAACTTCACTGATTGAGCAAATGAACACACACTTTATCACCAGCACTGCCACCTCCTGACTGTGAGTATTGAATCTTACCTTCACACACACACACACACACACACACACACACACACACACACACACACACACACACACACACACACACACACACACACACACACACACACACACACACACACACACACACACACGCACACACACATACACTGACATATAGTTTATGTGTGTGTTTGTGATCTTATGGCAGGGCATGGAGTAATTCTGTGGTTGTGCCTGAAACCTAAGGTATCAGTTAGTCAGTGCCTAGGCAGGAAGTAATTTTTTATGAAAGTACAACCTAAGTAAACGAAGAACCTAAGGTCTACAAATTACATTTTTACCATAAATACCATTAACTGATATGGTACTGACACATTGTGTATTCCTAACATAATTTGAGCCTTTGTATACTGCAGGTTGTGGACACATAATATATATGGATATATAAAAGAGGCTAGTCCATCATTCCAACATTATTAATCCTATTACAAACACACAGTATAACATTAGTGAGGTTGTGAAGGAATTCTCAGTTTTTGAGTTGTTTTTATCCTTTGTGTGTGTGAAGAGAGCAATAGACTAGCATGCTAAGACAGAGATCTATTGCACTGACTTCTCTGTTTCTTATTTTCACGTTATATTATGCAAAACATTCCCCTCCACCACTTCATTTCTCTCTCTCTCCCTCTCCTAGTGTCCTCTCCTCTCCTCCTCTCTGAAATCCAATCTGAGCTGTGCTCCACGTCTGAATCAAAGAGGAAAATCAGCTTGATTTGGACTCCTGCTGATCCAGAGGATGTGTGTGCGTCTGGATGTGCGTGCGTGCGGGTACGGGGGGAGGTGGGGAGGCTATTGGTATTCTGATTTTATGTGAGAAAAAGAGTGTGTGCGAATATGGGACCTGCTCCCACAGTCAAATCAAAGGCTGTTTTAATGCCATTGTCTCCTTCCTGTAAAACAGGATCATATTTACTGTCATAATTGCTTGTTGATGTTTTAATGAAATAAGAGAAGCACATAAGCTATCTGTCTGCATGGATGCTCGTCTCAAGAGGCTGACAGTAAGCTCATGGGCTTTCGCCTTATTCTCCCTGTCTGATATTCAAAATCCCATATTAGGCACATAAATAAGAGATGCAGTCTTTTAAAATGGCTTCTGCACAGTTAAACTGATTTAGCTTTTTTCGTATGCTGCTTGTGCATATGTGTGTGGTCTCGCTACATTACTCTCTATTGTCCGGCAGTCGGAGTCTAGCCCCAGTGCAGAGGTGGAAGCCAGTGGCGGGCGTTTTGGCATGCTTCGGTGGAGCCCTGATGCCAAGAGCGCAGGTCAGTGAGGCGTGGAGAGAACATCCAAACATGGCTCCTTTCGTCCACGGCCCTGGCAGGGCCAGCAACTCTGTTCTCTGCCCAAGCTACACACGCTCCGTATTGGGATCTGGAAGCACTGCCGGTGTGCGCTAACCGAAAGTCAGATTTATCGCCTTAATGATGCGAATAAATATCGTCCCATGACAATTTTTTTTCTGGGTTGTGCTAGCTTGTGGTTAACAGCTGGATACAGCTGTACCAACTGAAGACTGGCAGCTGCAGACACAACCGTCATTTTTCTTTCCTGGGTCAATGAACTGACACTCTTTTTTTGTCCTGTATGAATGTATTAAAAAAAAAATAAAAATGCAATTCATACATAAAGTAAACCTCTTATATGAACATATTTCTTAAAATTTTGATTAAATATTTTGGGTGGCATGAATCAGAAATGCCAGGGTGAAAAAAAACCTCATTAAAATAATAAAACTCTTGATAAGAAAACAAAGTAGTTTGGCACACTTTTTTATTTTAAATTCATTCATTTCAATATTTTTTTTTATTTGCCAAAAAAACATAATATTTCAAAAACTTTCCCCTGGCAAATCAAAGTCACGTGGAGCAACCGACTGAGTCACGTGATGCATGTGATGCCAACTAAAATGCAGATTAAAAAAGCGCAAAACAGGAAGTGATATAGTTCATATTATATAAGTCATATAATATGAAATATAATAAGTTAATCATGGTTAGCTCAGGTTATAAACTGTCATTTGGTGCGACCACATGATATTAAAATTGATATTTGTAAAAAAAAAAATATAATATATCTGATTAAGATGTGTACATGCACATGTATTCAAGGTGTAAACAAATAACATTTTACTTGCTGATTACACCACATGATGCTTTAGGAGTCATTGATTTTTAATTTTTGAGTTTTTCAAAAACAGAGGAAATCAACGAAAATACAAAGAGTTTCGAGGAATTTGACAAGTTTTATGCCTGCTACAGACTGTGTGATTTTGGCAGTCCTATAAGAACATTACAAATCATACTTTATGACCTGGATCTAATAAACATGGGTACAACATGAATGACTGTAAGGCGATGACACTCACTGAATCATACAGTAGGTTACGACGCAAATTAGTATAGAAGAATAACATTTCAATATCATGCGCTAGTGGTAAACAAATAAAGCAAGATTAATTGAACTTTGACAATTGTGATTTTTTTATGTGCGCTGAAAAACAGAGGAACCGAAAGAGAAAAATATGGAAAATTTGGCGTGCTAATTTTGCAAATGGAGCTTGAGGTAAGTAGTTTTAAGTTTTAGCACCATGTTTTAGTCACAAGACTCACTGTATGACTATTAGGACCACCATTTGTAGGAGCCGTGACCACAGAAATCACCACGATTGGTCATCTTTCGTCTGTGGCAGGGGCATACTTTTTTTTTACAATTTTTTTAAAAAATTAAGATTTAAAAAAAAAAGTATTTTATCATAAACATTATTTATCAATGACCTTTCTGTGTATGTTGTCTTCACACGGCAAACAGAGGGCCTAGAATGAATGCAGTCACACTCATAAAGCACAAGTATGAAACATTCTCAATCAGTTGTGATGTTAACCTCAATTACAGGCTTCCAGAATGTTCCAAACACGCTCATCCCACTGGCAGACTGGGGGGAGAGGAGAGAAAATTAAACACAATTTGACGGGGTGGAAATTGGCCCTCTCTGTGTGCGCCCATAACCGCTTCACCTTTGCAAATCACCACCTTGCAGCGTCCAGCTTATTTTCTTTACTGTCAAGCTCTGCATTTTACCCCGGCGTCGCACCCGTGTGCCGCAGCTGTGATTATGGGCATCAGAGCTGCTTGTTAATACATTTGTGCGTGTGGACAGTGTGTGTTTGTTTGTACGGTCCACATGTGGACAGTCCTTTGACTGACACCCAATCTGCATTCAGCAGGATTGCTTTCTTCTCTCCTGTGTGGTTAAAGGGAGGGATACAGACGACAGCAGATCTCCGTTCACCTAATCAGACATCTTTGATTGATCTGCCCCTATTGGCAACTGTGGTTGTTGTCCTGGATGGACAGAGATGGAGGAGCGTATGGGTATTTGCTTCTCCTCTCCACTGTAATTACTGTAAACAAGAATGCGGTAAATAGCACATTAGAATAGATGGGTGCAGACCTAAAAAGAGGAAAACCAAGCAAGAAAGTTGCAGAAGGGGCAGACTGATGGCCATTGCTCTGTAAAGCTCTAGACATGCTCTGTGAGGGAACTCACAGTAGCTGTAAGTCTGTCCTAAATCACGAAACCCCCATGAATATAGCAAAGGTGACCAGATGACCATGATAAAACATACAGGTAAGGTTGTGAAGGGTGTCCAACATTAATATTTATATTATTGAAGTCATTTTTAAAGTTATTTTTTTAATGACATCTTTGACAAGTTTTGAACATTTTGGTTGTAAACTAAATGGGAAAGATGATATGCTTAGACCACCATTGAAAGGTTTGGGGTCAGTATCTATTTAATGTATTAAAATAGAAAGGTTATTTTAAATTTAAATAATATTTCACAATATTACTGTAATGAATTTTCTGTGTCTGTGCCTGTTTTGAGTAGGTTTTGCACGTGGTTTGGTTCTCTGTACACCTGTTACTTGTTTATTTGATTGTTTCAGCCTTTTGCATATTGTGCTTGTTTTAAATTGTCAAATTAAGTTCATTGTTCCATTTTGAGAGTGTTTTTGTTACATTTTTAAGTTTTACAATAAAATACTACATGCAAATATGTCCAGGTAGTGCATTAAATCCACATATGACATTTAACAAAAGTTGAGTAATTTCAGGTTTTGAAGGGTGGAATTTAATTTGCATAATTTAAACATCAAAAAGTAAAAAACAGATATCTGTTGTGTTGTGTTGTGAATTAATTTGTGATTTTTTTTTTAATAGTTTAACAGCCCTGCTAGTTTTAATTGAAGTTATAATGGTTATTAATTTGACCAAATCTTATTAAGTGCCTCCTGGGGTCACTTAATGGCTGAATTAACTATATCACTTTGTTAGATGGTGGTCAATAAAATGTATTTACTTTTTTTAAAAATCATATCATATATTATGCAACTAGATAATATTTGCCATGTATTTACTCCAATGTGTACCTTGGCCTCCCCAAGCTAAGTCTGGTTCCTCTGGGGGTTTGTCTCACATTTCATCTAAACATCTTGTGGAGGTTTTTTTTTTTCCTTGCTAAAATCACCATTGCCTTGCTCACTAGGAGCCTTAAGGTACTATTTTCTCCAAACCTGTTTTTAATTGTACAGTACCTGGATATACATTTCTCATGATAGAAATAGTAAGAAGCACAGCGGTGTTTTAAAATGTTTAATTATTGCTATCTAAAGCTAAGCTAAGCTTATTCTTATTATTGGAAGAAATTACATGCACAAGACGCTCGTAGTAAAATTGGGACTGTCCTGGTTCTATCCGGGATGTCTGATCACCCTACACATACCTGAGAAGAGTCTGTCACACACTCTGTTCCACACACTGCCTTTACTGTATAAAACACACTGTGTCCTTAGAGGGCCTCTCTCTACCTCACTTCAGCTCTCGTTTCCACATGGACCGGCAGTGTTAAGTTAGGGGATGGGCCTCAGGAAGTAGCAGTCTTGCCCAGCTATAATGTGGGGACATTTGTGTTTGTGTATGTGAGTCTTATTTAGTATGCTTAGACATGTAAAGCTAACTGTGTTATTTATTTATTTTTAATAAGAGCAAGATAGGCTATACCGTAATCTGCTAACATGTAGTCTTTAAAAACATGGCTTGTGTAGTTTATATTTGGCACCTATCCTACGAACAATTATTTACAAGGTACTTATTGTGTAAAGAAACATTTTCGGCATCGGTGCTGCTTTAAAGTCTCAATTTTAATTTCAATAGGTTTTAAATCTGGGGTCAGAAAAGCATGAATCACAATAATGCTTAAATGTGATAATTAAACTTTAAAGGCTATGATTTAATTAATTTAACGCCAACACTGCATGTTTCAAAATCAAGTCGCAGTTGTGCTGCGCGTTCCACGTGCTCGCACTTTTAGAGCAGTTTGGAGTGATGAAGAGCCATTAGGCTCGAAACGTCACCTGTGGGGAGAACATTAAATATTTATTTTTTTATTTTTGGAGCTGTGGTGTGGCAAATTATATCTTCCTTTTTGCAATCACAAAATAGCCACAATTTATACCAAGTAATTGTTTTAATCTTCTGATGATGGATAATAAATATTTTGTATACCGTTCATTTATGGTGTTCATGGAGCGGTACCTGTAAATTCACATTTCGGCTAGGAAAGTTTCGATGCCATTTTCTTTTCATTTTACCTCCATATAATGCCTATAATAACCAAGTGTTTATAGCGCATCACTGCTTTGTTAATGTAACTACTTAAATTCCGCTATAATGCGCCACCTACTGGCACATTTGAATATTTGAAAAGGCTATTTGAAAATTTGAATAGGCTATTCACCTATATACACCACCCATATTTTTTTTTTATGTAGCATTGCACACAGTGTTGTAAATGTTAAATGTTATTGACAAGATAATTTTTGACATAAATAATTGGCAGGAAGCTAAAACATATATATATATATATATATCTGTGGTAGCGGGACCTATCGTAATGTTGTAGCTCAGGGGCCTTTGGTTATCTTAAGGCGCCCCTAGTTGCACGTTACATATAGTATAATAAATAATGGACAATTACATGCAACTAAACCAAACCCTAATCCTAATCCTAACCCTGTAGTAAGCACATGTTGTTAATTAATATTATTCAGTACTTAAATGTATTGTAACACATGTGAACACCTTAAAATAAAGTGTAACCCTAAACACTTTTGCTGCTATTACGGACAGGTTTGTTGGTATGGTCAGGTGTAATGGTGGGTTAAGGATATGGGTCAACAAGGTAATTATAGATGTAATTACAGAAATTAATTACAGCTGTAATTACATGAAGGTATTTTTTAAAATATAGGTATAAAATCATGCATGTACAAAACCAGTGCATTGTATCAAATGATTAATTTAAATGTTAGTACAGTAGTAAATGTTTGTGATCCTAGAAAACCAAGACTTATGTGGCGCTAATTCATAATAGCCACTTTGAACAATAATGTTCCTTTTACCTGATCTTCGCTGCTAAATGCGTGACAAATCCCGACAACTGAATGTGATCAGACCTGTGAATGATTAGCTGGATTTGCTAATTGTGCTGTCGGAGTGTTTTCGAGCTTATTAAGGTGTAGCTCAGGTGTGTTTAAAGAGATTGTTTCAACACACAGTTTGATCAATAACCCTCTGGTGTAGTACAGCGGTGATCAATTTTATAGTATTGACTATGGTCCATTGTTATGCTTTTCAGGGGACTGCATGTGTGTGTGTGTGTGTGTGTGTGTGTGTGTGTGTGTGTGTGTGTGTGTGTGTGTGTGTGTGTGTGTGTGTGTGTGTGTGTGTGTGTGTGTGTGTGTGTGTGTGTAATAGAACGAGGATCTATTAGAGCATAAATATAAATATAGCTTGAATGCTGGAGAGATTATTTCTATGGTTATTTTGGGTGTGTATGTTTGTGTGTATTCTCCTTGTTTTCAGTAAACATTGCCAGGCTGGCGGTAGTTCTGTGCCATATCTCTGCTGTGAGGAGAGGCTGGTACCTGGCATGGGGGCGCTGATTACTCTTATTAAAGCCGAGGAAGTGGGCCGCGTTCCAAAGCCTACCGAGCGGGCCGCTTCACTCCACTCACCCACACCGGCCCGCGAGCGGGGCGAGGATAGAGCCAACTACCAGACGGAACCCCACTAACCTGCCATCGCGCTGCCACGGGCTCTGGGGGTGACTGTTGTAACAGTTGTCAGTTGTTTAACCAATTAATGTATTTCTCTCTTGTTCCTGTGTGTGGCATGTTACGTCTGCCTCCCTAGGTAATAGCGCCATATTCAAAAGCTTCCAGAAATGAAGATCTCACAGCTAGGCTGTTTAAAAGAAACAGTTGTTTATCGCTTGTTAGAAGTGGATAGAGACATCCAAGCCACAATAAAACAATGTGCGTTCTGTCAACATTTCGACACATTTCTCTGGAAGCTGTTTAAAGTAGCTGCAATCTTCTGCAATGGATGATCGGAGAGCAGTTTGAAATATATACAGTATGTAATAAACATTCGTTTAACTATAGATGAATAAAACGTGCAGCCAAACACAAATGAGTGTGTAAAAAAGCTGTCAGATGTGTTTCTCTCGCTTTTCTTTGTGATGTTTCCCTTTCTGAACATTGCAGTTTGATTGTATATTCCTTCGGTGAAAGCCGGTTCTTTCTCTGAGTGCAGATTGGCTTCCAGAGAAGTTATTAAACGTAATTGCAAACTAATTAGTACAGTGATGGCTTGGCACCTCAGTATTGTGTGAGCCACTCGATGTGTCTTTACAACATGCATTTAAATTTTACTCTAATTAGTGATGTGTGATTTATGCATAACTAGGGTGTACTTTGAAACAGTTATTAATAGAGCTGTATAGACTGCATTAGTAATTAATGCACAAATCAAAACCAAATGCAGCATGATCGGACATTCATGTGGAACAAATAGCGACATTGGATGTAGCCATGTTTTGTGGAATTTAACAGTGCTAAATGTTATCCATTGTGATGAAAAATCAGACAGTCACCTTAACTTGAAGAGATTCCACGAAAAAGAAAATGTGTTTTGAAAAAGTTTTTTTTTTTTTTTTTTTTTTTTGCATGGTGGTTGCACCACATGACATGCTGGACAAAAGTAAATATATATATATATATATATATATATATATATATATATATATATATATATATATATATATATATATATATATATATATATATATTGTTTTTCCCTAAGAAATAATAAATTAAACCAAAGTCCTTTTTTCTCTAATTTCATTCTTTTAATGAGACTTTTTTCCCTTCGTAGTGATCAAGGCATTTCTATCACTCCGATTTTTCTGACTCTATTCACCTCAGAAATATCCTGCTCATTATAAAAGAGGTGTATTCAAATCATTGTATGTGGATCACATTATTAATGTATTATTTTAATAGATTAAGAGACAAAATCTGACCCATGTGTTTGAGGGTAAATATCTTATTTCCTAGTTACTACTCTCCAGTAAAACAGCAGGGCGCGGTGTTATCGTTTTTGTTGGAGTTAAACCGCACTGGTGTAGTGGCTCGCCATGTTACAGTATTGAGCGTCTATTAGGCGGTTCTCTGCAGTCTCATTAGAGCGGAGCACAGTCTCCCGGTTGGAGACTGACCTGCATGAATCCCCATCTTGTTCTGGAGGGATTAATCCTGCACAACACTGTTCAGCCTTCCCTCACACGCCTTAATGAGTTCAGCATGGACCTCACAGCGACTCCTTAATTTCACCTAATTGAGCAGTCGTTAGCGGCCATGTGCCCCAGCTCTGGCGTGTAAGTACGAGCACCAATGTGTATGTGTCGGATGGTCTGGCACAGTTAGCGCAAGGGAACCCGTGGCATGGTGAGATCATTCATTTGCCCTTGCCTCTCCACGTTGATCATTTTTATGCTTTCATAATGAGTGCCTGTTATGGAGTATAAACAGTGGGAATGCTGCTGAGCCTGATGATGTCATACGGTGGAAAAGGAGCCTGAAGCGGGTTTAGTGGAACCAGGACCAGCTTCTACTGTGATTGTCTGCTGCACCTGCTCTCTGTGTGTTCATGAGCAGAACTAGCCACAATGCTCCTTTTACAACTCCTGCGCTATACTATCCGACTTATTTTTCAATACAGGTGTAAGCTATTTCCTGTGAATGTGCGAGACTTACCGCTTTAGCCGCTTTAGGTAAATAACAAGAAGAAAGACAAAGTGCTGTCATTAAATCTATTTACTCTACAAAGCAGTGTGTTAGTGATTATGATATTAAATTTAAACAGTATACCAGTTTTCAACAACATGCAGCATAATGGACTGTTTTGTAGTTTTCTAAAATAACTGGAAGAGGCTGATAGCCGAGGTCTTGTAGATTCTAATTAAAAATGGCCTCGTTCCCTCATTACGTGTTCAAATCAAGGTGGATAACAGCAAGTCAATTGATTGATCTTTAGGGTACCTAAATACTGGCTTTCTCAGAAGTTCCCTTTAAGAATCAATTCAGAAAGTTGTGAGCTGGAAGAAACACTTGTAGACCTCTACATTTGAACATTTATGTATAGAGCCACACTGAGAATAATTGTAGAAACCAAAAAGATCTGTAACAGTGTCTTTTTGCGATATTGTAACGTCACGCCAGCAGAGGGAGCCCTCTCCCGAGTACTGACTGTGTGCCACTCCCTCTGCTTCTCTGGTTACTTCCTGTTTGTGAGACATTTAAGCATGGCCCGGCTAACAGGCCATCGTGAAGTATTGCAAGTCTACCTGCCTTACTGAGCGGTCATTGTCATTGTCATTGTCATTGTCATTGTCATTGTCATTGTCATTGTCATTGTCTTGTTTATCTCGTGTATGACCATTGCCAGCTTTGTTTAGTTATTGCCTCTTGGATTATCCCTTTTGCTTTGTTGTTTGGATTGGACTGCCTCATTGTGTCTTACCTCTGCCTGCCTTAAAGTTTATGCTATCTGCCTGCCGATCTTGATTTGTTTGCTGTGGATTTTAATAAACGACTGCATATGGATTCTGCCTCGGCTTCCGCCTCGCTACATAATACTTCGCCTCCGATGACTCCAGCAGAAGTTGCTAATCTACAGGCAGCGTTTGCTTACCAAAGTAACATCCTGAAGGGATACCAAGAACAGCTGGGCAAACTACAGGCCACTAACGAATACCTCACGCAGTATCTTCATTCGTTACCACCTCCTATGCCTAAGAAGGTAAGCTTTGCGTTACCCAATAAATTTGATGGTTCAGCAGAGCAATGCAAGGGTTTTCTCCGGCAAGTAGAAATCTTTTTCAAACACCAAAAGGATGATTTTGAATCTGATGAAAAGAAATGTGCTTTTCTAATGTCTCTGTTAACTGGTAAAGCAATTGATTGGGCTGCAGCGGTCTGGGAGACGGATAGTTCGATTCAAAGATCATATGCATACTTCATTCAACAAATCAGAGATGTGTTTGAATATCCAGCAGGAGGCATGGATGTTTCAACACAACTCGTGCAATTGAGTCAAGGCCGCCGATCAGCTGCTGATTACGCCATAGAATTCAGAACTATCGCTGCTCAGAGTGGTTGGAATGATGTTGCACTCAAGGCCATGTTTCAACGAAGTTTGAATGTTGAGTTACAGGCAGAACTCGCTTGCAAGGGAGAAAACCAATCATTCTCAGAGTATGTGACGCTCGCTATCAAGATTGATAACCTCATGCGCAATAGCCCTGCTAAAACCAAGTCACCATCACAGAGAATCACTCCGACAAATCAAACTTCCCAAATATCCAATCCATTCCTGACTACTGCTCAATCCAGCCCTGAACCAATGCAGCTAGGAGTTACCAAACTCTCTATGGAGGAAAAATCACAACGGCTGATACACAATTTGTGTTTTTACTGTGGAGAAGCAGGCCATGTTTATGCCATATGTCCACTAAAAGCCAGGAAGACTACCAAAATGACTAGCCGGGTGAGTTTTGACAATTTTCCTCTTCTTTCCACAAAATTCCCCACTATCAGTGTCAAGATTACTACTGAAAATGACTCTATTGATTCTACAGCGTTGATTGACTCCGGATCTGCGTTGAATTTAATTCATCAAGACGTCATCACGAAATTCAACATCCCCACACAACCTTGTGACCCACCACTCAAAGTTAACGCTGTTGACAACAAGCCCATTGGAGATGGCATCAGCCAACAAACTCTACCCATGCAACTTCAAGTAGGACAATTTCATATGGAAACCATCTCATTCTATGTGATTGATTCCCCACGCCATGAAATCATCCTAGGATACCCGTGGCTATCAGTTCACGACCCAGTCATCTCTTGGCGTCATGGTGAGGTTACGCAATGGTCACAGTTCTGCAATACACACTGTCTAAGTACCATAGTTACCAAGCCGTGTTTAACCACAAGTATTGAAAGTCCTGATTCTAAATCAGTCACCACTCCATCATGTTACCAAGAATATCAAGAAGTCTTCAGCAAGACTAAAGCGACCCTTCTTCCACCTCATCGTTCCTGGGATTGTGCCATTGACCTCCTGCCCAATGCGATGCCTCCCAAAAGTAAGGTCTATCCCTAATCACACCCAGAAACTCAGGCCATGGAGGAATACATTGAAGAAGCTCTCAGTTCTGATTTCATTCGCCCATCTACTTCTCCAGCAGCTGCAGGCTTCTTCTTTGTGGAAAAGAAGGGTGGAGGACTTCGGCCTTGCATTGATTACCGAGGTTTGAACAATGTCACCGTTAAATTCAGTTTTCCTTTACCATTAGTACCTTCTGCCCTAGAACAACTCCGAGAGGCAACAATTTACACCAAGTTAGACCTCAGGAGTGCCTACAACCTCATCAGAGAAGGAGATGAGTGGAAAACAGCATTTCTGACCACTAGGGGGCACTATGAATACCAGGTCATGCCATATGGGCTAGCCAATGCACCGGCAGTCTTTCAGTCTTTCATCAATGAGATCTTCAGAGACATCTTGAACAAGTACGTGGTTGCATACATTGATGATATTCTCATTTACTCCAAGTCTGAAAGTGAACATATGGATCATGTCAAGACTGTGCTATTCAGACTACTAGAGAATCAACTTTATGTAAAAGCTGAGAAGTGTGAATTTCATGTCAAGCGAACCTCATTCCTGGGATATAACATCAGCCATCAAGGTGTAGAAATGGACAATTCGAAGATTTCAGCAGTCACTGAATGGCCCCAACCAACCACAGTCAATGAACTTCAGCGCTTTTTAGGATTTGCCAACTTCTATCTACGCTTTATCCGTAATTATAGCATTACAGCTGCTCCACTGACGTCTCTGCTGAAAGGTAAATCTTCAAAGTTGAAATGGACTGAAAATGCCACACTAGCCTTCGCTAAACTCAAGGACAGTTTCACGACAGCACCCATCCTCAAACATCCAGATCCCAATCTGCCGTTTGTAGTAGAAGTTGACGCTACAGACAATGGAATTGGTGCAATGCTCTCCCAACGCCATGGACAGCCAGGCAAGCTCTATCCTTGTGCATATTTTTCAAGAAAACTCACTGACGCAGAACGCAACTATGATGTCGGCAACAAGGAACTTCTATGAAAGCAGCAATAGAAGAATGGAGACACTGGCTGGAGGGTTCCACTCACCCATTCCAGGTTATAACGGACCATAAGAATCTTGAGTACGTCAAGAGTGCCAAGAGACTAAATCCTCGACAAGCACGCTGGTCACTTTTTTTCACAATATTCCAATTCACTGTAACTTACAGACCAGGAAGTAAAAATAGCAAGGCTGATGCCCTATCAAGGCGACATGATCATCCCCAAACAGAATCCACGCCGGAATTCATTCTGCCACCCTCAGTAATTATTGCACCTGTTACATGGGATTTGATGGAGGAAATTCAAAGAGAACAACAGAATGAACCAACACCACAAGGATGTCCCTCCAACAAGCAATATGTTCCTGTAAATCTTCGTACAAGAGTCATGCAATGGGTCCATACATCACTCAGTTCAGGTCATCCAGGTATTTCAAGAACTCTTGGTCTCACACAAAATTCATTCTGGTGGCCATCAATGATTAAGGATGTGGCTAACTATATCAAGTCATGCTCGATCTGTGCTCAGTCCAAAACACCCAAACAATTACCCTCTGGTTTGTTACAACCTTTGCCCATTCCCCAACGACCTTGGTCACACCTTTCAATTGACTTTGTCACCGATCTACCTCCATCAACTGAATTCACAACAGTCCTAGTTATCATTGACCGCTTCTCAAAATCCTGCCGTCTAATACCTATGAAGGGCCTCCCCACTGCCATGGAAACTGCTCAAGCACTGTTTCAACATGTTTTCAGAGTTTATGGCATACCCGAAGATATTGTTTCAGATAGAGGAACACAATTCACCTCACAAGTATGGAGGGCCTTCTGCAGACAGCTGGACATCAATGTCAGCTTAACCTCAGGATATCATCCTCAGTCCAACGGTCAAGTGGAAAGATTGAATCAAGATATTGACAGATATCTACGGTCGTACTGTGGTCATGAACAACATCGCTGGGCAGAGTTTCTACCATGGACAGAGTACGCACAGAACTCTTTAAGACATTCATCCACTGGTATCACCCCATTTC
This sequence comes from Meda fulgida, assembly GCA_030578275.1. Lineage (NCBI taxonomy): Eukaryota > Metazoa > Chordata > Actinopteri > Cypriniformes > Leuciscidae > Meda > Meda fulgida. Next base: position 9,572,835 of record CM060621.1, read on the forward strand.
AATGCGTGCTTGGATACCAACCCCCTATGTTCCCGTGGTCAGGAGAACCATCAATGGTACCTGCAGTCGATGACTGGATTCATCGTAGCGAGAGGGTGTGGAACACTGCTCATGTACGTCTGCAAAGGGCTGTCAGGAACCAGGAAATCCAGGCCAATAGACGACGTCGTCCAAATCCTCCCTACCAACCTGGACAAAGGGTCTGGCTCTCCACACGAGACCTCAAGTTGCGGCTACCAAGCAAGAAACTAAGCCCAAGGTATGTAGGCCCATTTAAAATAATAAGACAGATAAATGAGGTCACATATCAGTTGGAGCTTCCAGCCAATTATCGTGTCTCTCCCTCCTTCCATGTATCCCTCCTCAAACCGGTCCACCCGGGTGCTGACCCCAATATTGAGAACCAGGAGCCACCTCCACCGCTGGACATTGATGGATCCCCTGCTTATGCGGTAAAGGAATTGTTAGACTCAAGAAGGAGAGGGGGTCAACTCCAATATTTGGTGGACTGGGAGGGGTACGGACCTGAAGAGAGATCTTGGGTAGTCGTCCATGACATCTTGGATCCATCACTTATCAGAGACTTTCATCGAGCCAGACCCGATCGTCTAGCACCACGACCACGGGGACGTCCTCGTCGAGCGCCAGGAGTCGCTTCTAGGGTGGGGGATTCTGTAACGTCACGCCAGCAGAGGGAGCCCTCTCCCGAGTACTGACTGTGTGCCACTCCCTCTGCTTCTCTGGTTACTTCCTGTTTGTGAGACATTTAAGCATGGCCTGGCTAACAGGCCATCGCGAAGTATTGCCAGTCTACCTGCCTTACTGAGCGTTCATTGTCATTGTCTTGTTTATCTCGTGTATAACCATTGCCAGCTTTGTTTAGTTTTTGCCTCTTGGATTATCCCTTTTGCTTTGTTGTTTGGATTGGACTGCCTCATTGTGTCTTACCTCTGCCTGCCTTAAAGTTTATGCTGTCTGCCTGCCGATCTTGATTTGTTTGCTGTGGATTTTAATAAACGACTGCATATGGATTCTGCCTCGGCTTCCGCCTCGCTACAGATATTTACCTAAATCTTTTGGTTACACTTTACTTTAATGTTTCCCTGTTACGGTGTAATTATACATTTAAGTACTGAGCAATATTAATTAACTACATGTACTTACTATAAGTTTAGGGTAGGATGAGGGTTTGGTTTAGGGTTAGTTGCATATAATTATGCTTAATTTATAGTTATTACTATAGTAAATATATGTAACTTGCCTTGAAACAAGGACACATTAAAATAAAGTGTTACCAGCCTTATAATTTCCCCAAACTTATCTGCTATTAATTGTTTTTAAATGTACAACCTATTGGTAAACTGTGTGAATAATGTAAAGTACACTGAAAAAAATTTGGAGTAGGATTTACTTGAAAAAAGCTAGGCAACTTTTTCCACTCAGAAAATGCTAGTAAATTTACAAAGATTTGTTATAAATTATAAATCATAATAAACAAGAGAATCTGCTGATTCAGATGATGCCAGTTCTGTCATTTAACATCCATGTACCGGATTGCAAGTATTTATTTTCCCCACCTTTAAATAGTTTTTACCCTGTAAATTATTCATATGTATATACTTTTTCTGTGACCTCAGTAAGATAGTGTTTATACTGTTTGATAGTGATTTTGTCCTTGTTGCTAATTTCTAAATTGGCTAAACGGGCGATATTACAACTCATCCTGTAACAACTATCATCCAAAGTTTGTGATAATCGCTACTGGCTACTCTTCTGTTAAATGTCAGAGCAAAAATGTTCAAAATAAGAATTGATAATTGAGGTATAAGGAGAAAACCTGTAGCCCACATGCCACTATCATGCAGATCATATTGTGTGTGTTTCTCTGCAAAATACACCACGACACAACAGAAGGGTGGTGATACGACTTCTTGTAGCACAAACAAAATATCAGGGTGATGAGACACTATTATGCAAATTCAGCCATCCAGAATCTCCGGGAAAACGGTCCCTTGTGATAATGATCATTCCCCTGATTGCAGGGAGAAGGTGGCCCTCAGAAAAGGGTATCAGGATGACGGCCGGTAGAGATGTAGCGAGAGAGATATCATAACCTCAGCAGGTGTCTGGCTAATGTATATGAAAGGACTGAAAAAAAAAGGACATGGCAAGGTTAGACCGTCTCTCTTAGATGTGGAAAAAATATTCTCAGTCAAACAGAAAACAGTACCGCATTGTTTGACATCTGAATCATGGTCATTCAGACCACTCGACTGCCCACGCACAGACACACACACACACACACACGCTTTATCGCCCTCAGCTATAGTTATTCCTGAATAGTTTAATGTATAATAACTCAATTACCTGATGATCATTCAATAATTCCATAATTTCATGCAGTCTAATGCCTTAACTACAGTCACTTTTCACCCAGCTTCTCTCTCAACATCCATTTGCTTTATTCAGGTCCTTCATGTTCCTGCTCCCCCTTTGGCTCATCAGTCTTTTCTGTCCAGTTGTGAGGTAAATGATTACTACTGTGACTGCGGTAACTATCACAGCAAATCGCCCTGTCATTTCTCCCATTGCCAGCACTGTTTATAGCCTACCTTTGATGATGTCTTCACTTCCAGGCCACTTTAACATCGTTCTCTCTCACGCTGTTTCACTATCGTTGTCATCTGCCCCCACAACCTGTCTTACCTGCAAACAAATATCTTGATAAAAATGTCTGAGCAAGTTTTTCATTTTATTTTTTTTATTTTTTATTTCTTGCATCTGTCCTGTCTTGTAATGGGTCAACAGTTAAACTCCTCCATCATTAAGGTGTTGTTTTTATCTTGTTGTAACAGGCAGATCGAATTGCATCCATCATATCTAATGTACGACTTACTAATTTGTCATTTCAGTCTAAAGCAAACTTGCAGTTTCATCCCACTCCACCGGAATGGTTTGCACACTATTTAGTTTTGTAGTATTAGCTTTACTTTCTGTATTGTTATGAGGTTAAGTGTCTTTCTCAGGGACACCCTTGTGGGGTTTGAACTATATATGTTACCAGAAGAGATCTTTAACCACAAGATAACACCACCTGGCAAATGGTAAAAACAAAGACAAATCTATATACATACACCAACATAAACTGAAAAAAAAAACAATAAGTAAAATTTACTTTTTTTTTGTGCAAGTTTGAAGTAAATTTAACATGTATGGAATTAAGTAGAGTCTACTTAACTGAATTGCATAAAATGAACAAAGAGTATAAGTAAATTTAACTTGGCCAGTTAGTCTGTTGAGTAATTTATCCTTGCTCATTTGAAATTTACTTTGCAATACTCTGTTTCAAGTACAAGTTTCTCACTCTTTGTTTGTAAATTTTTACTCAAACAATGTAGCACTAAATTAATGCTTTTAAAGTGTGTGGTTTACTTAGAAAGATACAAGTAAACAACACAAATTATTACTGCAAAGCTGCTTTGAAACCATCTTTATTGTAAAAAGCGCTATATAAATGAAGGTGACTTGACTTGACAACAGTATTTATTTGTAGGAGTGAGTCCACAATGTAATAATTAAGTCACTACAACTCATGATGGTTGACAATAATTATATTTATTTTTCCATTTGCAGCTCTAAACAAGAAACACAGATGCCAGTAGTTCAGAATGTTTGGTGTTAAATGGCTGTTTTAAAATGACCCCCAGAGACATAATATCGTCCAGCACTTGTTAGTTGCCGCCCGCTTCCCTAAACAAAACACACTTTGTGATTAATCACTTACAGCCATATTTCTTTTACTCAATTTGTAAACTTTTGATTATCTGAATTAATGGGGGGAAAAAATGCATTTTTACTAATTAAAATAATCTTTCAGTAAAATAAAAAACAAAATTTAAAACTAAATTACAAAAAAAATTAAAGGCACTTAAAATGTTTGAAATAACATAATGTGATGAAGACAAAGTGTGATTTTTCAAAATATGTATTTACTGTCATCACAATGACAGACATACTTCATAAATCCTCAGGAACGAAAAAAAGAAGAAAAAAAAAACAACCCTGACAGGGCATGGGGTTCTTATGTGTTGCATCAACAAAATAAGTGTCTCTGTTTGGATGATTTTGCTGACCACATCTTTATAAGTGAGATACTTCCCACTGAGACCAAAGCTAATTAGGATAGATAGATAGATAGATAGATAGATAGATAGATAGATAGATAGATAGATAGATAGATAGATAGATAGATAGATAGATAGATAGATAGATAGATAGATAGATAGATAGATAGATAGATAGATAGAGAAGTTGAACATGAAATCAACATATGTTTTGAACATGAATTAGCTGAAGCTATAAATGACTTGCCGAGATGCGAGGTACTCTGGCTGATGATACTTGAGCTCTCTATGGGGGAATGAGGATGAGACTGTTGACTGTCGCTCCCCACACGGCCCCACTCTCCTCCCCCGCCTCCCTCTCTCAACCCCCCATCGTCCCAATCAGGTCCTCTCTCACCACAGCAGGGTCTATAAATAGCACCTCCCACCGCTCCAAGGACATGCAGATTTACTAAGAGTAACATGATAATGAAGGAAGGAAGGAAGAAGGAAGGAAGGAAGAAAGACATTAGGAAGAAAGGATGGATGGATGGATGGATGGATGGATGGATGTAAAACCAAGGAAGAAAGGAAGATACATAGGAAGGAAGGAAGGAAGGAAGGAAGGAAGGAAGGAAGGAAGGAAGGAAGGAATGTCCCTACCTCAATTCACTCCTACAAGTGTACGCTTTTTCCCGCCAGTTGTTCCTTTACAATAATGCAAAAAGTCACCCTCCAAAACATTCACCTTCTTTGTTCCTCTCTGATGGAATGAGCTGCAAAACTGCACCCGGGCTGTTGAGACCATCACATCTTTCAAGAAGCAGCTGAAAATGTAGTACCCTCACCACCTGGTAAGGGGAGATATAACAGTCAATAAATAAACAGGACACGGAGCTGCTGCAACATCTTCTGAGTCTCTGTATTGTCTTAGCTTAAAGCAAATATTTCTGAATTATCAGATATCAATAAACGTATAACAACAGATTATCTCTTTAGAAAAAGTCACAATATACAGAAAAATACAGAATTACTCACATACAGCTTCTCATTAGGTACTGTTTCCACAAATTAAATAAATCATTTCAATAGACACTACAATGTACATTAATAATACTATGTACGGTATATTGCATACAATATTCACATATGATACTCTATCAATTTAAACATACACTGAACAAATTATAAACGCAACACTTTTGTTTTTGCCCCCATTTTCATGAACTGAACTCAAAGATCTAAGACTTTTTTCTATGTACACAAAAGGCCTGTTTCTCTCAAATTTTGTTCACAAATCTGTCTAAATTTGTGTTAGTGAGCACTTCTCCTTTGCCAAAACAATCCATCCACCTCACTGGTGTGGCATATCAAGATGCTGATTAGACAGCATGATTATTGCACAGGTGTGCCTTAGGCTGGCCACAATATAAGGCCACTCTAAAATGTGCAGTTTTATCACACAACACAATACCACAGATTTCTCGAGTTTTGAGGGAGCGTGCAATTGGCATGCTGACTGCAGGAATGTCCACCAGAGCTGTTCCCCGTGAATTGAATGTTCATTTCTCTACAATAAGCCGTCTCCAAAGGCCTTTCAGCGAATTTCGCAGTACATCCAACCGGCCTCACGACCGCAGACCACGTGTAACCACACCAGCCCAGGACTTCCACATCCAGCATCTTCACTTCCAAGATCGCCTGAGACCAGCCCACCCGGACAGCTGCTGCAACAATCGGTTTGCATAACCAAATAATTTCTGCACAAACTGTCAGAAACCATCTCAGGGAAGCTCATCTGCATGCTCGTCGTCCTCATCAGGGTCTTGACCTGACTGCAGTTCGTCGTCGTAACAGACTTGAGTGGGCAAATGCTCACATCCTATGGCATCTGGCACTTTGGATAGGGTGTTCTCTTCATGGATGAATCCCGGTTTTCACTGTACAGGGCAGATGACAGACAGCGTGTATGGCATCGAGTGGTTGAGCCGTTTGCTGATGTTGTGGATCGAGTGGCCCATGGTGGCGTTGGGGTTATGGTATAGGCAGGCGTATGTTATGTACAACGAACACAGGTGTTTTATTGATGGCATTTTGAATGCATAAAGATACCGTGACGAAATCCTGAGGCCCATTGTTGTGCCATTTATCCACGACCATCACCTCAAGTTGCAGCATGATAATGCACGGCCCCATGTTCTAAGGATCTGTACACAATTCCTGGAAGCTGAAAACATCCCAGTTCTTGCATGGCCAGCATACACACAGGACATGTCACCCATTGGGCATGTTTGGGATGCTCTGGATCGACGTATACGACAGCGTGTTCCAGGTCCTGCCAATATCCAGCAACTTCGGACAGCCATTGAAGAGGAGTGGAACATTCCACAGGCCACAATCAACAACCTGATCAACTCTATGCGAAGGAGATGTGTTGCACTGCGTGAGGCAAATGGTGGTCACACCAGATACTGACTGGTTTGCGTACCCCCAAATACAGTAAAAATGCACATTGTGGCCTTTTATTGTGGCCAGCCTAAGGTGCAATAATCAGGCTGTCTAATCAGCATCTTGATATGCCACACCTGTGAGGTGGATGGATTATTTCGGCAAAGGAGAAGTGCTCACTAACACAGATTTAGACAGATTTGTGAACAATAATTGAGAGAAATAGGCCTTTTGTGTACATAGAAAAAGTCTTAGATCTTTGAGTTCAGCTCATGTAAAATGAGGGCAAAAACAAAAGTGTTGCATTTATAATTTTGTTCAGTATATGTACCGTTTTACATGTCTTCAACTCTCTTAAACTTCTTAAATTAGCTCTGGAATTACAGCATGTGTCAGCAAAAATAATTATCTCTCTTTACAAACCATTAGCATGAACCCCTTCATTACACTTTCTCTTATGAACCAACACATTCCCTTTTTTAAGCACTGTCACCTGTAACTTCTTACTCTTAACTGTTACATTAGTTATCAAAAGTACAAATAATATTGTGTCATAATATTTCTGTAACCGCGTGGTCTCTGCCATCAGTTTAGCATTCACCAGTTGCACACGTGATACACACATGGTTAACTTGAACCGAGCTTTTAGACATCTACAGTATATACAAACTATTTATACACTTCAAAGAATGACATTTGCCATTTTTCACAGCCTTGACTTATACAAAGTGTATTTACATGACAATTTATTCCTGTCTTAACTGGTAAGGGGAGATACACCAGTCAATAAAGACACTGGACACGGAGCTGCTGCAACATCTTCTGAGTCTCTGTATTGTCTGAGCAACACGCCCACTCCCCCAGCAGGTGAACAAGTCCCAAGGCAAAAGCAATCAAATAATCGATCGCCCATAGGCGTATCAATCACCACCGTCCAACACCATACAGTATGCATTAATGACATTCAATTTCTTTTTCAATGACATCAACAGTCTGATGACACTAATTATTATTTTTTTCTTTTCTCTTTTTCTTTATAACCACCACAAAGACACCTCTTCCGCAAACACTTAACCACCCCACACTCTTAAACCAATGCACTTACATCTCTGAATTTCTCATCATCTATTGTTTGCTTCCAAATATAGTTGTCAAATAAACCTGCCATTATATTTCAAATATTGTTGGCTCCTTGACAAATTGCTTTTGTTTCTCTCTAGTAAATATTTGAATAAAAGCATCTGCTAACTGCATAAATGTAAATGCAAAGGTGCTGTTTCAGGCTTAGCTGTTTAGCCTGTATCACACAACCATGCCTAATCTCAGCCAGAAGATGATACCCTCTCTTGGGCTTTTCACACTGTGCTTAACCTTAGGTTATCATCATTCTTAACACCGCTTATAACCCTGGGTAAAGGAACGTTTCACACTTGTAATGTAGAAGCGGAGTTAGCACAGATTTTTACCTGGGGTTATGAAACCCTGAGCAGGGTTAGCACTGCTTTTGTGGTGTTAACCCCGAATAGTGGTGCCAAACATGTTGCGACTAGATGCTTTGAAACGTTCAGCCAATGACATGCCTCATATTCACATGTATTGGACAGCAAGTGTTGTATCAACAGTAGTTTCAGCGTTTGAGGGGAATAATGTCAAATGGTGACAGAAAGTGCAACCGTTTGATTCTAACCTTTATAAGCCATTCAGGGTAAACTTGACAGTTCAATCAGCAATAATTACCTAGTTCTGGCATGAAACTCTAGATGGTGCAGGCTGACAGGTCTAACTCATTTGGTTGTGATTACATCATTATCTACATGGCACAGCTGATTGGTTGTTGTTGCATCAGCGGCCAATGAACTGCGGCTCAACATTAAAAAAAAACACTGGTAGTTTTGCTGTTAGCAGTATGCAGTGCGCTTTCAGAAGCCCTGCATCTTCCCCAGCTCCACCTCTGCTATTGGGGTTAATTCATGTATGTTACATATGCAGCAGCAGCTGCAGCAGCGTGTTATGTTCACAACAATGTATGTGAATGTATTGCAGTAGCAAGTCTCGGTACTTGTTTTGCAGCAGCGTAGCAGATCTATTCCGCCAAGACCAAATACATTATCATTGCCATATCCATTACCATGCCAATCTCTATTACCATACCAATCTCCCGAGAGTTGTCATGACAGAATATATAATATGAAAATCTGCAATGCTAGAGCCTTTATGTAAACATATCAAGTGCTGCGTTCATCAGTGACACTGCAAATATGCAAATAAGGATGTTATGAATACCCAACCCGATCTCACGAGTGAGATCATACAAATTAGCCACCTTTTACTCACTCTAATGAATTCATATGAATTGGTCGTGAGATAGCATTAGAACACCCAGGATTAAATAAAAAATATGAAATAAAATAAAAAGTAAATAAAATAAAAATAAAAAGCAGTGTGAAACGTGAAGCGAGATATCCCAGGATTCAATTTACCCTGGGTTTACCAAGACCAAGGATTAACGATTAAGTGTGAAAAGCCCTTGAGTAAATGAGGGGAAACAAACCTCACACTGAGAGATTGAGGCAAAGGAAGGTCCAACCTGCTCAAAAAGAATACAGAGTGACAGTGACAGTGACAGACAGATAAAGAGAAAAAGAGAAGGATGAAAGGAGCAGCTCGTTTAGCGTCGGAGATAGTGGTGCAGCCCCATGCTGCTGCAGACACAACATGTGAGCGGTGAGGAAGAAATAGAAACTGTTTCTCAATCAGGAGCTTAATACAACACAATTGCACACACAAAAACCTACGCATGAAAATTTGATAGAATGTTGTGCTCTAGGCTTGACATGAATTATACCAGCTTGGCTCATGTCTCCGAAAAGTCTGAACTTCTACAGATGACAAAAAATCACAGCTGTGTCAGCAACATGAATGAATATCCGAATTGTCTGATAATCTGGACACATTTTGGATAGAATTCGTCAGAGAGATGCGGTGATGTCAGATGTTTGTTTTATGCTGCAGTAGCACATTCACATGTCTTGTGTTCTTCTGCACAGGTGATGTTTATTTATGCAAAGATCATTTTGCACCCTGCATTCTGTGAGGGAGGAAAGCGTTGTAGAAAAGCCAAAGTGATTGTTGTTGTATTTTTTTTTTCAATGAGGTGCAGATCTGACTCGAAACATTTAGACAGATCTAGTGAACTGCTTTCACTTTCTACAGCCCAAAACAAGAAGGAATCACACACACTTAATTCATATTCCAGTTTCGTCCTTTCTTACAAGAAAGTGTACATCTATTGTGCATGTGATAATATATGTGAGCAGGAAGCTAAAAATGCAAGTACAAAGACAACACCTCAACAAAAAAAAATCCAGGTGTAATACTAGTCATAAATCTAAATATACCTGGCATAAGAAAGTACTGTTTGAGAGCAAATACATTAGCTTTTCCCCCAAATCTATTAATTTATTCAATAAATACATAAAAAATTCATACATAATATGAATTCAACACACATTCTATAAGCATGTATTTAATTTCTGAATTAAAAGTTAATAAAATGTTGTGTGTGTGTCTGTGTGTGTGTGTGTGCGTGTGTGAGAATGGAAAGGAAAGGAAACGAAGACAGATACAAAGACGTGGCATGAATGAAGGGTCAACTCCATCGCTGCCTCCTCCTGATCCCGGCCTCATCTTTTAATGAATGTCATTTTCTTGAATTAACCACCCCGATTGTTGGATAATGGTCTCCTCAACAATAACATTTAACCAATTCCCCGTCTTTTGGGTCTGCTCATTTTGGCCGTGGCGGGGGGGGGGGGGGGGGGGGGGGGGGTAATTGATTGTATAATTCCGATCGCAGGAGTAAACATAGCGCAGTCTCTTTGTATGTCTGTAGATTAGATCACATCAAAGCGCCTGCCATTACCAGCTCCCATCCACCACTTACACTGTAAAACAACAAACCACAAGAGGAGAAAGTTTCCATCTGGTCTCCTGAGTACATGCCTTTCTTATGGCCCTTGCTCTTCTCCTATGCTAGCATGTTCGGCGTTTTCTTTCTTTTGCTTCTCAGGATTTTCAGCAGCCCATTCCCACTGCTCTCAGACACTCTGTAGCCTTCAAAAAGGGGCTGATCATTTTTGCACAGGCTCACCATTTATACTTATACAGAGCTGCACATTAAAGAACTGGGAAGACGGTGTGTGTGTGTGTGTGTGTGTGTGTGTGTGTGTGTGTGTGTGTGTGTGTGTGTGTGTGTGTGTGTGTGTGTGTGTGTGTGTGTGTGTGTGTGTGTGTGTGTGTGTGTGTTTGTGTGTGTGTGTGTGTGTGTGTGTGTGTGCTCACTGGATTATGCTAAAAATTCAGCTTTGCATCACATAAGTAAATTGCATATTGAAATATATTAAAATTGAAAATATTACTGGTTTGCTGTATTTTAATCAAATAAATGAAGCCTTGGCATAAGAGACTTTCAAAAACATTAAAAACATTGTATGATTCCAAACCTTTGAGTGGAAATGTATGTTTGTGGTCACATTGATCATAATTGTAGAAATACAACAAACAGTTAAGTAAATAATGTCTTAATGAAAATCTAAAAAATGCATGATTGTGTTTTTGTGTTTATGAGAAAAGTTCCTACCAACATAGACCCTTGATGTTCTCTCTCATTTTTACAAAAGTGAGAATGGTGTGGCCCAATGGTTATGGTGAAAACCTTTTTTGAAATTTACATTATATGCATGTATGAGTCATGCAGAATGGATACTTGGCATATTTGTGTGTTAATGATTTTCTGTTTTAGCCCACATATTATACAATAACTTCCATAATTACCATAAGTCTAACCTGATTGGACACAGGCAGGACATTTTCTGCACTGAACTTTGAGCAGAGTTTAACCAACAAGCTCCTTCCTCTTCCTCACTGTGCACAAAATCTCTTTAAAGATCTTTAAAGATTTATAAAGTCCAATCTCCACATGCCTGCTGCATATCACTTCATTTAAAACGAGTCCAGCCTCTTTCTGCTGACCGTGTGTTATTCAGCAAGGCTGGGTAAATCTAATATAAAGCCTTTATTGATCCTCGGGCCTTTAATCACTTTGATTTTTGCCTCTGTTTTGAGTGACCTCTGCAAAGCGTCAGGCCTCTGGGGTTTGGGTGGAAGATTGGGGCTCTGACGCTGCATGCCTGTCATTTTCTGCGCATACAGAGTTTTAATGAATAATCTCACATGGGTGTATCTTTTGGTGATGCACCGAAATGAATTTTTTACTGAAACTGAGATGAGTTTTGATAATCAAATTTGGGTAATTGAACTCTTTATGCTATTCAGGGTGTCATGTTCTCTGGTGATAAATGAAAAGAGTTGTTGTAAAGTTCTTTTGTGCATGAAATAGATGCTGAAACAGTCAAAACGCATCATCAAAGAAGCGCTAATTAAGTGTCAGTTTCTTAAAATGTGTTTCTTCTATAAATGCTTTGGCACAGTGTCTTTTAAAACACTTTTCACACTCACCAGTTTATTAAATTTGACCACTAACAATATGCAACAGTGATGGATGTAAATCACAAGAGAATTCTGTATTTTTTTGTGTTATTATTATTATTAATATTATTATTTATGAATGAAAATTCCCACCATTGTGTTATTTCCACCATGTTTAAAGCTGCAGTCGGCAAGTCTGGCAGATTAAGTGGATTTAGGCAAAATTTTGAATGTTTACAACTGTCGTGCCCCTCCCCCACTATCAACGAATACCCTCCCAACGAGTTCGTGCTAGTCAGTGCGTGTGCACCACGAACCTGCCCAACAAGTGCTAACGTTAGCTATCCATACCAACACATTTGGGCAAACATACTTAGATTACTAACATAACACTAAGAAATAAAGTAACTGGTTGATAAAGCACAATTACCTGTCGAGAAGAAATGTTGCAAGCTCTGCATCCAGCTTGAACCCAATTAAATCACGTAAATCTCTCCACCTTTCAAAAACCGATCAGATGTTGATCCTGGTTTTATTACGGGCGCTTTCTTTCTTTACTTCTTTCTTTTCAGCAGGTGTTCTCTTTTCCTGTGTTGTTTTTGACGATCGTGAAGATCGAGAGAGGAACAGGCCTGTGGTTTGTTGTATTATAGGTGACAGCAGTCGTCCGTGAGGGGATCCCCGGTTCCCACCTCCTTCTTCCCATAACATCTGAAATGCGTTACGCTGTACATATCTCATATTTCAGCATTACTGACAGTTTTTTTTTTCTTGGTAAAAAGTTGGTACCAACTTTAGAAAAACTTTATTAGGGACAATTTTTTTTTTACGTTGTTGGAATGACACAACTGTCATAATTTTTGATTAAAACAGACATTAAAATGTGATATTTTCACACAAGAAATATTTTAAATAGTTTGTTTGACATTGTTTAGATTATCAGATTTAAACATAGTCATTTATATTTACATGATTTTAATCTAAAGATTGAAGGTCTGGGTCAAACGGAAAAACAATAAAATC